>ML685817.1:10790045-10978391 GCA_007922175.1 Pelusios castaneus | reverse complement strand
AAAAAAATATTTATTAGAAATTGGTGCTGACTCTCAGTGTTGGAACTTGGCAAAAATGAGATAGCTAGAGCAGTATCCTTGTCATTATATTGGTTAAATGTCCTCATTGCAGTTAAAAATTAAAGTATTAAAATGACTGCAATTAAATTTTACTGGAAGGATTTATCTGTAGAGTTGGCCACGTGAAATGGGAAGACATATGCAGAGAAGATTTAATGTACTTCGCATTTTCTGCTAAAAGAGATGCCTTTTATCAACATTAGTCACTTTCATGATTTAAAGTTTGGATATGCCTGGGAAAATAACTCAGTAAAAAGACATTGTAGTGTTCCATATTCATTTGGCTTTCTCTGTTGTTCTCATCAGACTTGCTCTCTTTACCACTGCCAGGACTCCCACTTCAAGATGTCATTTGAAAATCAAGATTTTCAGGAATCTAGCCTTATAAAGCCTCACCACCCTTAGCAAGGATCATGGAATTTTAATTTCGCTGGCAGATTGGCTGAGGCATGAAGGAGAATAGCATAAAGCATGTTCTCCAACAGGTGTACTCATTCTTCACTGATGATATAGCCCAGATTTGTTGGTAATTCAAACAGGGAGCATGCTGTTGTCATTCTGTTTTTCTGACCAAAGCCACTCTTAGAAAAATACAAACTGATACTTAAACATTAATAGTACATATGGCTCTCATTTTCTATAGTGGGAGTTGTGGGGGTGCAGCACTTCTGAAATTGGGGCATGTGTATATTAATATGTATTAAAAATAAAGAACATTTCTCCTTTTAATTGTAAGTAATCCACATTAATATTAGGGCATTCATGAGAGGAGGGAAAAAAATAACCTTAAGGTGAAATCCTATTGGGATTTCCTTCTGTCCATGTGCAGTAGTATCAACATAAAAGTTGTGGAAATAATTTGAAAGCTATACTTAATACTTGGGTTATGAAAAGCTTTGAAATATTTTCAGTATTCATTGCTCTGGGCTCCAATAAATACATGATTTCTTGTTTTTCCAGAAAATAAGTATCTTTGATATCCTTTTTAAATTTTGTACAGGTTCCGGTTAATTTCACAGAAAGGCATTGAACAGAGCGCGCACAGATTTGGGCTGGTACGCATAAATGAGAGGAGAATATAGAAGACTAGGCCCGTGGAATTTTTTTATCTCCCCATAAAGTGACCATATTTACAATCAAATATATAAACACCACTTTTCTCATCAAATTATCATTTGTTTTCATGTAAAGCAATAGGTTGGTGGGTTTTTATTTAAACCTTATTTTAAAATTCAGAATCACCCCAAAATAAAACCAGAATGAAAATTAAAATCAAATGACCAGTGGCCAATTGGCAGCACAGTTAGGCTTTCAAGTTCCTTGGGGCTGACACAAAGTGGGATCTCTCTCTCTGGTTCCGTAGTGCCACATACTGTCTGAGTACCTTCCCTGTAAAAATCAGTTGGAAATAGCAATGTCCTTTATAGACTTCATGGAATCTCTTGCTCTTCTTCCTTTTGGGGGTAAAACATGTGAGTAGGGTTGGGTTTTTATTGGCTTGGTTGAGTTCTGGTTTTGCTGGTTTCAGATTTTAGGGGTTGTGGGCCCGAGTAATGGATATTCAGTGTTGTGAGAGCTACTGAGCCAGGGCACCTTTTGGTGGTGGTTGATAGGTTTTATTGAGCTTTTCCCAAAAGCAGCTTCACAAATGTCTGCTCACATAGCATTCACGTGTGCATTTTTTAAACACCACTTAAATGCAGATAAATTAGGGAATCTGAAAGGGAAAAGAGTCCATATTAAGGCATTCTGATGTTTCTGTTCTGATTTCATATATCAACTACAAACTACCTTTCCCAGATAATTTTCATTAAAATAGGAATAAGATATGGTTCCTTGTATTAGTAATGCAATACAGAGTCAATTGTTAACTAGCTAATATCCAGCCCAGGTCATGCATTTGCTAGCTTTTAATGGCTGCTGATTGGCCTGCAGGGTAAGTTTGCTGTCAGCAAAGCAGTAGTTAATTTTGACATTTTAAAGTGTCTCTTAGACACTTTAGATTAGTGGTTCCCAGCCTGTGGCCTGGGGGCCAAAAGTGACCTGAGGAGGCTTTCAAAGTGGCCCACAGCTCCCTTCCCACTGGCTGAAGAAGGAAGCTGCTGCCTAAGGACCCAGGTGGATTGTGTAGGGCTACAGGATGCATGCAGTTTCCCTGCTGTGCCAGGGGAACATGATACCAGTGAGGAGGGAAGCAGCCTCCTAACTGAACTCCTTCAGTCTGGCCACAGTGCATGGGGAGGGGCGGTGTGCTGGTGGAGACTGATGGCCCTTCGGGGTTGTAAAAATGATATCTGTGTCCCTTGAACTAATAAGGTTGGGAACCACTGCTTTAGAGTCGGTGTCCAATGGGAGCAGTGGGAAGTGGAGTTCATACTTCTCAGTCATTGTTTCAGGCAGCCTGCAGACCTGATAAAATTTTAACTGCCCAATACACATCTGGAAGGTTATCTTTACCCTAGTAAGAACTGTGCATGGCTTCTTTGTGTTTTAATTTACATAAAAGTTTAGATTCTACCGGATGAGTGTCAAGCAAAGTCACTTAAATATATCAGTGGTTTAGTTGGGGTTGGTCCTGCTTTGGGCAGGGGGTTGGACTAGATGAACTTCTGAGGTCCCTCCCAACCCTGATCTTCTATGATCAAGCAGGCCCAGTGTACCACTTGGGTGGAATGTTTGATGCCACTCTCCTACCTTCCATCTAGAAATAGAATTTTATTTTCCAGGGCCATCATATTACCATCTTTCAGAAGCACTTCTGTAAACTAACTTTAAAGAGATTCTTAGAAATTAGCTGAAATAGTCACTTAGGCCTTGATGTTGAAAGGATTTCCATATGGTTAAATCGACATGCTAGGAATAGTCTCTCTGACTTCAGTGTGTAACTATTCACAGTATATAAAATTAAGCGCACATGTAACCCTGTGTTGAAATGCGACTTTAATATACGAATCACTCTTCTGAGTTGTCAATAACAATGCTTTGCTCTATTATGTTGACATATGTCCTGATACCAGGGGTGAAGGCATGTTTGCAAAGTGGAGTTCGTGAACAAGAGGAAAACTATGAAATCTGTGGAGGTCCACGAAGAGGCAGACTCAACCAAGAACAATTGGTAACTATCTGGATGCAGATTTAAAAGAAATAAAATAAAAAATTCTATACTGTTGCCCTCTGCCACATGCGTGGATAAGAGATTTAATATATTAATGTGCACTTATTTCATTGTTTGTGAGAGAAGTGATTGAAATTACTACCTTATGGATGTTAACAGCTGTTACAAACTGTTAATAGATATTTGATTTGTATTCCCATATACCTTGCCAAAGCTTCAGTGGAAATCTCAGTTACATTAATGAAGAAGTTGCATGAAACACAAAGGCTGAAGTTTCCTCCAGGATTCTCCAGTCCAGTTTCAGTTGCTACTTGGAATGGCGCCCATCTGAAAAGAAGGAAAAATACTGTAATTTATTTTTCATCCAGTCCTAGGTCAGGGCTCGAGAAATTCGGTGCCCAGCTTCAAAGCAGGGTGCCTACTGAGATGCCCCTTGCCACAGAAAAACCGTGGTAGCGGCGCATATCCTCCTAGCACCAAAATGCCTCTAAATCCCGCCAAATGCTGGTAAAAGTGCCAGCAGTTTTATTTTTGGTCACCAGAGGGTGCCCCTCCACTGCATTTTTGCAGCAGAGCTAGGTACCAGGCTACAAACTTCGGTCGCCATGGCGACTTGGCACTCGGAGGTTGTCAAGCCCTATCCTAGGTCCATTCTATTTTTTAAACTAAAATCTGATGTAAATGGACACCGGTGCTCTGATGTAATTTCATCAGTTGTAGCACCTAGCGGCCATCGTGGTAGGTGCAGTAGTAACAGAACAAAAAGGTGATTCTTGCTCCAGGGAGCTTACAGTCTATCTAAATGCCTCTCAGAAGCTAGCTTTGATTGGCTAGAAACATCTACTGAGGTTTCCAGAAGCTGGCTTAGTAACTTGTTCAACTTAGCCCATATTTTCTGATGTACCTGTTGAGCTAATGCTTCTTCTTTTGACTTCCCCCATGATAGGCTGAGCTATGGATTCCTGTATTTATTCTATTTCCTGTTTTCTTTTTTCTTAGCTGCCTAAGTTGTTTGATGGTTGCTACTTCTATTTTTTGGGAACTTTCAACCACCACCAGAAGGATGAGCTCATGGAGCTGGTTAAAGCAGCAGGAGGAAAAATTCTCATTCGGCAGCCAAAGCCAGATAGTGACGTGACACAAACCATTAACACAGTGGCATACCATGCAGAACCTGGTTCTGATCAGAGTTTCTGCACACAATACGTTATCTATGATGTGTCTTCTAAATACAAACCAGACAAAATTCGCCAAGGCAAAGTCTGGACAGCCCCCTCCAGCTGGCTCATAGACTCTGTAATGTCATTTCAGCTGTTACCTGTTACAAAGTGAATATCCCAGCGGCATGAACAAGATTCTAAAATGAATTCTGAGGCTCCTGAGCAATTGCTAGACTGTCTGGAATCAAAAACTAAAGCCACTCTATATTATTCATTCTTAGAGCCACTCTAGATTCTATTAATGACTGGGGGACTCACTGTGAATTGCCAAATTTTGTGAATAAATGAACAAACAATGAAAAAAAAGGTAGTCCATCAAAAATGTGCTTTAAATTCATTTATTTGAGACAGATAATTTTAATGGTTATTTTTCAGCATACTAATAAACATTCCACATAGTATTTTGTAATTTATAGTAGTCTTTGTAACTTGAGACCTTTAGAACACCCTGAGTTGTTCAAACCTTCCCTTCCACATGGGTGAGTTCACAATTATGTGTATTTACAGAGTTATACTGTAAGTGTCACATAGTCAGATTTTCCTTTAAGGTCTAGAATTAAAAAATAGGACCCTAAAGTTAAATGCCTAAAGCCCTACTTAAGCATCCACCTGATTTCATTGAGATTTGGAGGAGTGGAGTACTCAGCACTTCTATATTAATACACCTGCCCAATTTTTAGATTTTAGAGACTACTGTATATATCTGCAATGTAGTTTTGCAAAACCAACTAAGTTACTCAGGACAAGTCCCATTAGACAGTCAATAGGATTTGTAGCCTTAAATCACTTATAAGTGGGATTTTCAAAGGTGTCTGTCTTTAAAAATCTTGTCCTAAACCTACTGTTAATGTTTCATAACAGCATATGAGTCATTATCAAAATTCATTCCACTTTCGTACCTGTAGATAAATAATTTTTAAAAATCCTAACAAAATAGCATTTAATTTAAGGCATTTTTTTAATCATTTAAAAAAGTGTCAGATAATTGTATTCGGAATTGGTATCATTGCGTACAAATGGTAATTATATTACACATTACGGCTACCATAACTCCTTTAATGGGAAAACTGTGGCAACAACAAGTGTAAAATCATGCCTTTTTAGAAAGTAGAGTTTTTATTAAAAATTTGTTCTGGTTGCATTTGAGTAAATTTTGACATTTTACATACCTTGTTCTAATCATAGATTTTTATTGAATTCTTTATTGCGTTCATAATTGACCACCGTTTACGTTAATGTTTATAATCTCTCTTTCTTTCAATGTAATCGAATGGCTTTGAAGCTTTTCATCCTGTAGGTTGCAACAGGTATAAAATCATGTCTCGGAGCTATGTGTTTGTAATAGTTTTCTGTGTGATGATGATGATGATGGCGGCTCTGTGGGCCTTTGTGTTCACATTTTGTATTGCTTGTAATAAAACTTCTAGTGTCAATGACTTAAAATTATTTATTACATAAGTTTAGCTGCAGAATAAATATAAAGCTCCTACATATCTTAACAAGAATTATTTGCATAAATTCCCAAAACAGTATCTGAGTGCAACAAAGACTCTGTCTACGAAAGTCCCTCTCTCTTCTGGGGAAAGTTCAATTAATTTCTTTTTCTATAACCATTGTCACTTGGGGATTCTAGTCCATTTCCATTATCCTCCATAGAAATCTTTGGAGAATGTTGTTTTTTTCACAGACAGTACAATGGGGAAAATTTTCAAAAGTGACTTTAGGAGCTGAAGTCCCCAGAATGTAGCTCTCTCAGGCTATGTCTACACTGGCAAGTTAGTTTGAAGTAAGGAAGCTTAATTCGAACTAATTTAAGCCTTGGCCACACTAGGCTTTCATTAGTTCGAATTAAGGGCTTCCTTAATTTGAATTAATAAATTTGATTATACTTTTCGAACTAAGGCTTAATTAGAACTAGTTAGTTCGAACTAACGCTTAATTCGAACTAGTTAGTTTGAATTAAGTCAATGTGGCCATGTTTGTTCGAGCTAACTGGCACATTGAACTTAATGCACTTGCTTAGTTTGAACTAAAATTCCAGTGGGGCCATGCTAGTTTGAATTAAGTTAATTCGAACTAACTAAAATTAGTTAGAATTAGTTAGTTCGAATTAACTAATTCAAGCTAACTTTGTTAAGTGTAGACATAGCCTCATTTATCCTGAGAAGATTGGTGAACTATCACACTATACTAAAAGAAGGTTTAATGCACTTGGCTGTGTACATATAAACTAGCGTGCGTGCACCAATGTCACTGATTAACAGAATAACCATTGCAACAGCTGATTTTTGTGAATAAGCAAATGATTGAATAAACGCTACAGAGATGAACTGATGTTACTTTGTGTATTCATTTTGATACCTGTAGTTCAGTTAATACTGAAATATTAAATACAAGTAATATACTAGGTAGGGTATACTCATAAAAATAACGGGCTCTCATTCTTGGCTGCTCTGGTGGACAGCAGCTTAAACTAGCAGGAAATTTGACCCTGCAATTTTTACTAATTTACTATTCTAATCACTCTTCAGAATTTTAATAGGCGAGTCCACCATTTGGGGCATCAGAGGGGAGCTGCAAATTACAAAGTGGATAAGTCACACACATGGGAATTAATGACTGAATAGCATTGGGGTTAGAAACGATAATGTTAAATGAACACTGGTGTTCATTAACATCAGACTGAGTAATATCTGGTCTTGTCAGTGGAACATACAAAAGACATAAATGTGGGCCCAGATCTAGCAAGGTTTTCTCTGCAGTCAGATCCATGAGCCCTTGTGACTTCATGGGGCTCTATGTGGGTACCAGAATCTGCCTATAGGATCCAGGGCAGTTTTAATGTTAGAAGATAGACTAATTCTGTAAATATATATATTTGAGATTAAACAAGATTTTTTTTTTAAAATCTACTAAGACAAACAGTACATCAGTATTCACTTCAGCCTTTCAATTATAGCACTTGCTTACATTTCCTGTTAATTTTTTTGACTTGCTTCCTGCTTCAAAAAAGTACCTTCACGATTTCATTTAATTTCCAATTGCTTTGGTTCTATGATTCAATGACCTGGTGAGGTCATCATTGCAAGGGGAATTATTTATCTGAGGTAGAAAAAGAATCAAAGATCCAGAAATCAGAAAGATGTCGCAAAAGTTAGGATTCTGTAGATTTACTGGAGTACCAGGCCAAATAAATCTTTTAGTCTTTAAAAGTGCCAAAGGACTCTGTTGTTTTTCTACAATAGACTAACACGGCTACCCCTTTGGAATTAGGCCAAATAAAGGCACGCTTAAAACCCATTTTGGGCAAGTGTAGTGTCCCGCGCTTGGGCCTTTCCCCAGAGCAGGAAGAGACTCCCACAATGGGAGGGAAGGTAGAGCCTTCTCCCGGTTAAAGTTAAAGATTCTGGCGGCAGCGAGCTGTTGATGCTTTCCCTGCCGGCTCTCCCCTGCCAAAGCCTTTCACTGATGCATGTAGCTGCAATGTGGACACAGCCTTGTTTTCACTGGCTGTGGCGTGTAGTGTAGAGGTAGCCTTGGTAAGCCCTAGATTTTGTGAAGCCTGATGTATGTATGAGTCAGCCTTGCTGGATTTTAGCTTTCTGTCTTTTATGGAGCTGGTTTTAGATCAGGGGTCTGCAACCTGCGGTTCTGGACCCACATACGGCTCTGGCTGCCCCTTGCGGCTCTGGGCTCCAGGCCCACCCCTGCCACAGGGGGACCTTGTGGGTGGCCCATGCCTGGCTTCAGGCTCCCCACCACAATTGGGGGACCTGTGGGGGGGCGTTCCTGGTTCCAGGCTCTTACTCCCCGCCGCCATGGGGGCCTGTGGCGGGTGCCCTGGCCCAGCTCCCCCCACCAGAAGGCTACACACATTGTGGCTTTCAAAACACTTAGTTATTGAAGGAAATTTTTAAATGGCTGATCTTTTGGGTTGCTGACCCCTGTATTAGACCGTGACTTCCTGTCAAGGAAGTCTGACACAGCCAGGGTTGGGCGCGAGATATCCTGCATCCCTGTCCAGTGTCTTCACTAGAAAAATCAGCCGCCTTTGCAAAGGATCAAAGCTTGTTTTGATATGAAGTGTCACTGCAAGTTAACCTGAGAGGCTGCTGCAAACATACTTGGAGCAAAGGGATAGAAAGAAGTCTGTACGAAGCCATGGCTTATTGTAAAACTAGGTCTTGGCATGTGGTTCTTGGCAAGAAAACATTTGTAAAAATGATATCTTGCTACACGTGTCTGATTCCTATGCATTTTCTGATTCATCTTGGCTGACTTTACTGAGAGAGGGAAAAAAAATCAGTTTTACTGCCAGAACTGATGAAGATCAAACTCTATTCGCTCATATTTCATTGCCAACTAGACTGATTCCAGACTCTTCATTGTTGAGGATAATGTATGAAACCAGACTGAATACAGCTTGATTTTCAAAAAATCTGTCCACTTTCAGTGCTAGGAAAGATCTTTAGACTTGGAAATTGAGGACCTTTTATGTGGCATTCACTAAGGCCTGATCTACACTTGCCACTTTTTTTGGCAACAGTTAAAGGGAAGCTACATAAATAACTTATTTCTCCCTTCAACTTTATGCCCACTTACCTCCATGTCTCCACCATGCTAATTCAAAGGGAAATGCCTTCCCTTTGAGTCAGCACTACCTTCTTGAGCGGGTGCACTTGCTAAATCGAATTCCATATTGATTGAGCAGGTCTGCACTGGCTGTCGGTGTAAACTTGACCTCAGGCAGAATAACTGCAAAACACGGGCCGAGTGTCTCTCTTCTTGCCATCCACAAGCCTTTAAAGAAAAATTGCAGCTGAACAGAAAAGTGATTTGAATCTCTGCCCCTAACCATGGAAGAGGCGTGAATTCTTTGAGAAAGTTGCATGTCTTAAATATCACTTTTAAAACGAATTAGACAACTCCTTGATAGCCAGTTGATATTGGTTAGGATACAAGCAGTGTTTCTGTCTTTGAATGGGGAATCAGTGATTTTCTTTTTTCCAGCAGTACAGCACCTTCTATCTTGCTATAGCTATTTGGTTAATTTAACAGTAGTTTAAGTAGTGTTAAATTACCTTAAAAGCAGGAGAATGCCCTGTTATAACAATTTTGAAAACTCTCCCACCTTCTACTTAGTCCTCCAGGAAAGATGCATTTTCTCTGGCTCAATCTAATTCTCAGCGGGATGTCTAATCTGATGAAGTAGCAGTGAAATGCCAGCGCCTACTGTGAGACGGAGAGAGAGAAAGACACGCCAATGTCATCATTGAACAGAGTTGCCAAAGTAGTGACAGGTAATGGGCGTGGCTGTTTCATCTTGCTAGATTCTACTATATGGATTGTACCATTTTGCACCTGTTGCAGTCGGAAGCATGGCCCAGATATGCTTTGCATCTATGACAAATGAACCCTAGTAGGTGGTAGCTGGGAAGTGCAGCCTTGCCTGGGTATCAGCTTGCATCCGAAAGGTGTGTGTCTGATAGCACATCTCCCAAATGCATGCTGCTGCCTCAACTGGCATTTTGGAGCATTCTTTATTGCACATACTCCAGCATGCTCAAGCAAGATCAGGGCCCGTTGTGCTAAAAATGAACAAACAGGAGGCACTGCCTACTTCAAAGAACTTGCCAGCTGGATTGCTAAAACCAACAAAGGGATGGGAAGAGGCTAAAGAAACTTAATGGCCATACAGAACAGGCCAGGGCTCTTGGTTCCCAGCACAGTCCACTGCCCACTGTACAGCTGTTGCAAATATAAGCACTTTCCATGTTGTTGTGTTTGCTGTCAAACTGTTTTTTTGACTCCAGTTGGCCCATCCACAAGCATGAAGTATTAAGAGACAACACCAAATGACCTCCTAGTCCATCAGTGCACTGTTCTGAAATTGGCCTCTCTGGATTTCAATTCTATAGCAAAATTTAAATTTCTGCCGCAGCCTGAAATAACAGGCAAATCAGTCAAAGTCCATAGGCCTTTTCCTGAATGAAATATTAATATGGCTGGCACAATATGAGACTGATTGTGCTAGTTCAGTACCAAAGGCCTTTGGTTTTGAGCTCTAGCCCTCCCCTACTCTCCACCCATTCATTGTGGACTGTGCCAGAAATGTGAATTTTTCATAGTGCTGCTAACACCTAACTGCACGGGAGCAGGTGCCAGAGATGCTGGAGGGATTGGCAGCCAGAAGTCAGGTGCTATGGGAAAGACATTTTGGCAGCTAAGAACAATATCGTGCGGGGCTGCAGCTCAAACAAACAGCCAGACTTGCCCAAGGTCACACACTGAGTGAGGTACCGAATGCTGGCATGGCTCCTGTAACCCCTGGACATCGCGGGACATGCCATGGCCTGAATGCAAAGCCCATTGAGATCAATGGGAGTCTTGCCATTTGGATCAGGCTCCGTCACCAGAGGCTCTGCCTGCTGTTAGTGAGGAAGGTATCCAAGTCAAGTGCCGTTGACTGGGCAACAAAGATGTATTGTGTTTAAGCCATCTACAGCCCCCCATGACAATCTGTTGAACAGTTTCCAGTTTAAACACCATCAACCCTGAACAATTTTCTTTTTATGGCTATAGGCGGACGGTTTAGAAGAGAAACAGTCATTAATACAAGTTTTGATTTAACTGTAGCAAAGGATGAGTGTTCCTCCCCACCTCCCGCTCTGCTTTATTTCATATCAGATTCCAGCTTCCCAATTCTTTGCTTTTAACATACTTGTTAAACACAAAGCAACAAAATCATTCAGGCATGAAAATCTCTCTGAGCCGTGGTTTTCTAATGATGGCCTGCCAGGGAAGACCATTTCGAGGCCTGGTACAGACTGTGTTATGCATTTTTAGAGAAAATGCTTAGTGCATATTGTCTTAACTTACATGGTGAGAAACATAGAAAAGTTCCTGACCAAATCAGCACCACTCAGGCTCTCAGACATAGATGGGGGGGGGCATGATTTTCCAAAGAGCTCAGCACCTCTTTAGACCTAATTCAAGACCCGATTGCCAGATGCACTCAATATCCAGCAGCACTAATTGCTGAACCCTTTGGCAGGTCTGGACAGTTGTTTTTGTGCCTAAGTGAGACTTGAGCTCTTCGGAAAACTTGCCCCAGTGTTGTGGATACTGAACACTTGAAATGTTAGCACTTAAGAAGTTATCCAGTCTCACCGAATTAAACGACAACGATGAGGTGACTTTACAGCTGCACCCAAATTTTTTTTGTCTCGGGTGGTCTTTCGGTTTCATTTGAACCAGAGGGTATATTTATCTGTGTTGTTTCCTAAGCTGCATTCGGCTCTGGAAGGGCAATGTCTCCATACGCTAGATCTCAGGTGATACCAACCTTTCTGTCTGGACGGAACTAAAGCATTTTGTGCTTCACCTTGTCTGTTTGTATCATTTGTGGACTGTATGAAGGGGCATGTGAGCTCTTCACAAATGATCTTTAAGTGGATATCATCCAGGCTCAAGACTGCATACAAAAGAACTTCGACTGCATCTCCTCAGCAGGTGCAAGCTCACTCATTCTATGAGTGTGCAAACATCAACAGTGCTCCTCAGTGATGTCTCCATGTTGGATACTTGCAGGGCTTGTGGTCACTGAGACACATGCTCATGAATCATTACGCTGTTATCGAATCAACAAAGTGGAAGCAAGATTTGGGAGGGGAGTCCTGCAGTCTCTGTCCTCTCTGCATCCAAGGCTAATCTCTGGGCATTCAGTGAAAAGAAACTGAGGGGTCTTGAGGGCATGCTGCCTCAGATAGGCAGGGAGGAGCTTTGGCCATAAGGCATGCGTACCACCTCTCGCCCAGTGGGCAAAAGTCTCCAGCTCCAGTGTGCGGGACGCTTGCACACCTAAGTGGAATATACCTCTGCATCACTTCTTGAAGACCGCCAGTAAGGTTACAGTAAGTAATCATTTCTTTAGTTCTGTGATTGTGTATGATTTATTAGTACAGGAGTTACTTCAGATTTTAAATAATTGGTCGCAGGCAACTTTTAACTGAAGAAAAGGAAAGTCTTCCAGGTGAAGCCAGTGTTTCGTACTTGGATAAAAAATGAAGGCTTTTGACTGGGGCTGATGTCACACAGCCACCAAAGTGATCATTTGGGGAATCTATGTATAGGTTAAAGCAGGGTTACTCAACCTGGGGCCCAAACAGCAAAGAGCTGCACCCCATATGACACTTTCAGGGCCATACAGGCAGCGCACATATTGTATGGCTGCAGCCCGCATAACGCACAAAGACCTCCACAGGCAGCCCACAGTGGTCAATAGGCTGAGAACCACAAAGTGAATGAGGTAATCATTTTCTGTTGGACCAGCCTCTATTGGTGGTGAAAGAGACAGGCTTTTGCACTTGCGTACAGCTCTTCCTCTGGTCAACTTATGAATTCTTAGGAACAACTTATGGATTCTGGTTGATACTATGAGTTTGTATCATGGCAATGATGGAATCCATCATTTTCTGACACAGGCTCCCAGGCTAGGGACATAGCTGGTCATTGAACCTTAATGGTCACTAGGCAGGTTAAAACACTTGGGGGCGATGGGTTGGCAGAGACTAAGAGAAACTCTTCCCTCCAATTTCTTTGCAGGGAGGGGAGTGGGAAATCTGCCACAGTAGAACAAAGAAACTAGCTGCTGGTGGGGGAGACATAGACGCTTGAGGGACTCACAGATGCAGGAGGTACAAAGCTTTGGGCAGGAGAGAAGGGCATGTTTTTGTAGTGGAGCAAGGACCTGTTTAACTGTGGGACTGGCCAAGGCCAGAGGAGGATGAGGCTCCATGATGCTGAGGAGAAGCCATGAACTGCAGGGGAAGTTGTCTGACACTCCAGAGGGTTCTTCAGAGTGGCAATAACACAGGATCTGCGTAGAGAAGTGTTATCTCTCATGCTGTTAAATAGAGCATATTGTGTTTAGAATGTGTGCCAAGTGTGTTGCTTTCACTCTCACCTGCCCTAAAGAGATGATCTGTAAACCCGGGTCATCCATGTGGCTGGAAGCTGTTAGAGGGCACACTTGAGTTACAAGAGAGTGTGAGGGGTCTGCAGTAGGGAGCGTGGGATAGAGAAGTTTCAGCCAATTACAGTAGAGCAAATCTCTTTTCCTCTGATCCAAGCTTTATTGCCCAAATATTAGCAGAAAGGGCCTTGACTTTAGGATCGCCACAAGAAGACACATAAACGTTAAACTCAATGGAACTCAACAGCCTTCATGGGAGATGAAGGGGGACTGGGATGTGACTGAAAGCTATTTGTATTTAGTAAATTTCATCCATTATTGTTGTAATCCACCAAATTAAGTGTTTGCAAGTCCATGAAAATCACATTATTCTTGCTTTTATTTCCTCATCAGTTTGGCTAAGGGCATCAGTTGTGTCAGCACAGAGCCTCATTAGCACTGTTGATGTTAGAGCCATGAAGCAATTTGGTTCTAAAAGCACCTTTCTGAAAGAGAGATGGTTATGGCAAGCTATCCTTAGAACGGTGACAGCCTGCGTCTGTTTACATGCCCTTTGTTTGCAGGCCCCTGCAGCAGGACAGCTAGAGCTGCTGCTATTCAGATTTGGGCCTGTCATTGAGCCACAGGAGCAGGTTTATGTCTGTACAATGAAGGTTAAAAGTTTTGAAAATATAATCCAGAATCTACAAATACAATAAATTGCCATATTCCGGCAGCTAGCAGTTTATCAGGAGCCATATGCCATTCAAAAGGCATAGTTCCTGGTCTTTGACTTCTTACAATAAATATGCCCAATGGCCTGTGATAGGATGTTAGATGGGGTGGGTTCTGAGTTACTACAGAGAATTCTTTCTGGGTGTCTGGCTACTAACTCTTGCGCACATGTTCAGGGTTTACCTGATCACCATATTTAGGGTTGGGAAGGAATTTTCCCCCAGGGCAGATTGGCAAAGGCCCTGGGGATTTTCACCTTCCTCTGCAGCATGGGACACTGGTGACTTGCTGGTGAATTCGCTGTACCTTGAAGTCTTTAAATCATTGTTTGAGGACTTTAATACCTCAGTTATAGGTTAAGGGTATTTTACAGGAGTGGGTGGGTGAAGTTCTGAAGCCTGAGTCGTGCAAGAGGTCAGAGATGATCATATGCCCCTTCAGACATTATAGTCTGTGTGTTGTAGGTGCTCTTTTCTAGTGCTTACTCAGGTAGAATTGTACTCATGGAATTCACACCCAAGGGAGTATTGCCAGGGTATAGGTTTAGGATCAGCCTCTTGGATTGGCTCTGTAACCTTGATGGAGCAACAATCATTAAATCTGAATGGGCACCTTCACGAGAGGTGGTGAGAAAATATGAGAGTGAGGGGCAAGAGAAAGCAGAAGAAGGAGAGAGTAGAGAGACGAAAAGAGAGAACCTATACCGGTAAGTTGATGAACCTGAGGATGGCAAAAGAAGAGTCCATGTTAAATTATTATTAATATATTTAGTAACATCTCAGTACCTGGTGATTCATACCACGCACAAAAGACACCAAAATAAAGCTGGAAAGATAGCATAAAACCTCATACTAATGGTACGCCTGCAGTCCAAGCCGCAGACAAGTGCAAAGCTCTGTGTAGTTTGAGCTGACAGGGAATTTCTGACTAAACCCTTTTTCAGGGGGTTGGTAAATGTTTACTTTTTTAAATCCAAAGCTCTTTGTGGGAAAGAAGGGTCAGTTTTGACAAAGCTTCTACGTGGGGAAAATGGAAGAGAAAAATCGAGTTGGGGGTTATTTTGACACTCTTCTGCTTTTCAGTTCCAAAGCCCTTTTGTGGTTCAATACTGAAATTAATTTATAATAAACATATTTTTTTAAAAAAGGCCAAAGTTGAAGTGTGTTGAAATTATCCAAACAGAACCTTTTTACTGACCTGATTTAAATAAAAAAAATGTGGGGACAAAGGTGTTTGGTTCATAAAAATGTGGCATTTGCATCATTTCATTGTGATTCAGACCAGGAAAAATGTTCAGAATCTCAAATATTTTTGCAGGACGGACAAACTTTCTTGCTATGCTCTAACGGTGCAACGGGCCGTACGTTCACATGGTAGGCAACAGTCCCTGCCTTGGAAAGATCACAATATGACTAGACAAGACAAAGGCAACATTGTTGTCCCAGTGTTACAGCCAGGGATCAGCAGCAGAGAGTCAATGAAGTGCTCAAGGTGACACAGGGAGACTGTGGTGGAGGTGGGAACTCAAGATGGATCACCTGAGTGCAAGCCAGGGACCTAACTACACCATCTTTTCTACCATTCAGCCCGTGGCCCCTCTTCCCCAGTCCTGGGTTCAAACTGGAGAATGTGGCCCTTGGTGTGTGGTATTATGAAGAAATAGATTCACAGAGTTCATGCTGTGATGTTCCAAATGGATTCCAGATGGCCACTGAAGCTATATTTTGTCCTCGTTTGCTAACAATCTTCTTATTAAAACTATCATTACTTATGAGGCTAAATCAAAATTTCCTTTCAGTCCTACAGGGTGATTAATCTTTTTACATTTTTTAATATTTGATCTCTTAAGTGAAATGCATCTGAGTGATGTATGAAAAGCAAGCTATAATTAGCCCTTAGGATGTGATACATATTCACAAATGTAAAAGACCAACACAGGGCACTCTTTCTCTCTCACACACCTCTTAGCTGATATTAAATTTAGCATGTTAAAATACTAATTGATATGAAAGTGATGAGAGACAATTGATGCAGGACTTTCATGAAGCAATTGTTCTTCACTTAAGGGAATCCTGTACAATTAATAAGAGTGGGGAAAAACACATCTAATTAGTTCACTTTATGGATGACTCCTTTGCAATATTAAAATAGTTTAAATATCATATTAAAGATACTTAAGTTAAAAGAACATTAAAGCTATAAAGTCAAGCAGTCAAAACTTAGGAAAATGCAAGACAGATAAACTATGTGGCCAGTTGTGCAGGCTGAAGGGTCATTATTTTTGGGGTTCTAAATATGAGAGAGGTTCTTTTTCAAAATCTTCAGCTCGGAAGGCCTTGTTAACAGCTTCCGTACATAATTCTGTACTGAACTAAACCTGTGCAGATTTTCTTTATTCCACTTATTCCTCAAAGCATGTGTCCTTGGGGCACCATACCTACGATTCCTGCGTCAGCCTTTTACAGGCTAATTCTTGACATTATACTACCACATGCTATGATTTCCAGACAATGTCTTCTAATGGATTTTTGCAGTGTAGTTTCTGCTGCTTTCTGAGGACACTGCCCTTAACTATAGAAAATTCTATTAAGTAGATCTTTGATATCTACATGTAACCCTGGCATACATTCCACTGGGAATAGCTCTCTAGCTCACATACAGCCTGGAACACACAGGAAGATGTGATTTCACCCATTTAAAGTTACCCCAGTTATGTTCCCAATATGTTGAACAGAAGACGACCCAAGGAGGAGTAACATAACCTGTCCCATCCCATTCTATGTCCTGTGTTGTACAGAAAGTCAGACAAAGTCATAAAATGAACTTAAAACCCGTTAAAACCAATGGCATCAACTAGCAAAGCCCCCAAGATAATATACCACCACTGTCTGTAATCTGAAGTGGTCTTTTAGTAAATTTCATCAAAGGCCTTTTTGTCTCAACTGTCACTGTCTGAGACTTTGTGATTGACCAAACCTACAATGTGTCCTAACCTAACCTGACTTGGTCAACTTAGGGCAAGGGGGACAAGGGAGCCCCGCATGGCTCCCTTGTCCCCTGGGAAGCCCCTGGTCCCTTCTCCTCAGACCTGCTACTTCCCTGCCTGGAGAGCCACAGTCCCAGGGAGAAGGGCTCCCCAGCCCAGGGCTCCAGCGGGAGGAGATCCCCCGCTGGAACCCTGGTGGGACTGAGAAGCTGTGGGACCCCCACACTCCCTCCTAGCCAGGACTGCACTCCAGCTGCTGGGAAGCCCCTGGGCCTCCCCAAACAGCTGGAGCGCCGGCAATTGCCGGCACGGTGGCACTCCAGCTGGCGGGGAGACCCCGGAGGCTTCCTGGAAGCTGGAGCACCAGCAATTGCCAGCACAGCTGCCCTCCAGCTCCCGGGAAGGCTCTGGGGGCCTCCCGGCAGCTGGAGCGCGGTCCAAGCCAGAAGGGAGCCGCAGGGCTCCATTCTGGCCGGGACCTCTGGGGTCCCAGCAGAAAGGAGCCCGCGATCCCTTATAGCTTGACCCCTGCGGGTCCCAGCAAGAAGGAAGTGGCGGCTCCCTTTTTGCCGGGACTGGCGGGGGTCCCAGGCAGAGGGGAGCCGCCGGCTTCCTTCTCCCCAGAATCACTTGGTCCCGGCTAGAAGGGCTCCCTTCTGCCCGGGACCTGAGCAGTCCTGACCAGAAGGGAGCCGAGCAGTCCGGGGCAGAAGGGAGCTCCAGGCTCCCTTCTCCCCCGGACCGCTCCGGGGCTTGCTGCCTTGGGGAGCTAACTAGTCAAATTAGAGAGCCTAGACTCTATAGACTCTCTAAGTCGAGTTAGTAAGGCCCACTTTAAGTCGACGTAGGAGTCCTGTGTGGACTCTCCAAATTGACTTAATAAGGTCAACTTAAAGTCGACTTATTAAAGTCAACTTATTTAAGTCTACCTAAATCCCTAAGTGTAGACATAGCCTTAGAGTCCATGGACCAAGTAAACTATTGAAACACTATAAAGCTTTATCAGTGCTTACAGCTTGATTCTGTAAGGTGTTGAGTACAGTGTCCCTGCCTTCAATGGGATTATGCATGCGCTTAACATGAAGCATTGGTACTTTAATTCTACCTTAATGATTATTCAATCTATATTTTTCAGGTGCCTGGAATCTCATGATCATCTTTGGAGCAGTTTATCAGCAAATAAGTCATTCGGTAGCATCCACATCCTCCCTTATTTCAGGGATCCAAAAGTTAATAACCTGACAGTACTCCTGACTGGAGAAATAATGCTTGATTTTTCAGCTTCTGGATCCTATTATACTGCAATGATAATTATTTTTCTGATTGAAAGACATATGGCTCATGACCTGGTGAATCACGCAGTATATTCCTGTATTTGAGCCCCACAGCAGCAGATTTCAAAGCAGCACAGTAGCTCTTTGTATCTCTTCATGGTTTTGGTGTTCAGTGTCTTTTTTCATCTAGTGCCCTCTTCTGTGTGCTGGTGATGAATTAAGTACTCCCAGCTGTACGTCATAAGATGATAACTCCCAGATCCCAGCCGCACTGCATAGCTGGCATCATTTGCTCATGAAATTATTGGAAATTTATGACATTTATATGGCATTTGTTTAGTTTCTGCACATTTTGTAGGTATATTATTTAATGTAACATAGAGTAGATTTGGGGGATGAGATAAGAAAATTGAAAAACAGTCCCAGTATCATTCATATATGCTACACAATATTGAAAAAGAACTCTATACTCTCTGCTTATTCTGTTCTACGCTGCTTCTTTTGTATGTCATGTTTCTCCTTTTCTTGTCTTTTCTCCTTCTCTTCTACTCCTCCAGGTCATCTCTCATCCTGTTCATGTTTCCTTCAGCCTGGTAATTTTACAGTATGTCCCTCAGCATGCCGCTCCCACTGCTAGGGATGTGACAGAGGGAAGGAACTTTGCATTTTCCTTTAGAAGACTCTCAGGCGGTCATGTTTGGTTTTGATTTCTGATCCCTGAATTAATAAGATCTGCACACAGAATACTAAAAAGGTCAAGAGCAGTGCCACATACATCCATAATTTACCCGCTGTGCAGTAATAATAGGAGACATTCACATTCTGCCATTCCATTCCAATGACCAAAAAAAAATTGTAAATGAGAATGGAAAATGTCATAAAATGAAGCTGAACTTCATGACAAATGTTGCTATGAAAATGCAGAAATGGAATCAAATGCACCTAATTCTCATTATAGTGTTCAGAGCGCAGTGTGACCCCCCGCATTATATTAGCAATGCGTTCCATGAAGAAGACAAAAGGCATTTCTCTCTTGTTGTCCCCCAGTCATAAAGCCAATGGGCGACCCTCACTAATGACTGGGAGATACGCTGCAGATACCTGTTTTTTTGTGAATGACATCCTGATCGTGCGCTGATGGGTCAATGGGAGTTTTACTGATGAGTTTAATGGGAGCAGAGGCGGAGTATGGGTAAACGTCCCACAGTGCAGTGGCCAGCACAAAGTGTATGCACTGCTTACAGCCCACTTAAGGCCTCAAAGCATGTCTTGAATGAGGCCTAACTCTAGTGCTGGTAGCAGGGGGGCAAATTCCAACCTCTGTAACTAGCTATTGTCTAGTGGGCAGTACACTAGACTGTGAGTCACATGATGAGGTCAAGTCCCAGCTCTGCTACTGGGTTGCTGTGTGACCTTGGGCAAGTCCCTTTGCCTCTGTTTCACCTGCTTTGTCTATTTTAGATTGTAAACTCCGTGGGGTGGGATTGTCTCTTTCTATGTGTTTGGACAGTGCCTTTCATGATGGGCTCCCCGCTCGCAGTTAGGGTCATTACAGTTTGTGTAAAGAAAGGAGTTATGTGATGTCTTCTGTTCCTCTGTTTTGACCAGTGCAGGTTAAAGATCCATGAAACTACCTCAGGGTATCAGAAAAGAGACTATCAATACATCACAAAAGTAGTGCAGGCCTAGTCCTAGGAAGCTTCACAGCAGGAGCCAGCTACAAAAGCTTTAATGAGAATGCGGTACATTATGAATTGTTTTAACATAACGCCTAAGAGCTTTCATAACAGACCAGTGCTCTTGGCGCTCTACAAACATAGCCCAAAAGACAACCCATGCATCCAACTGTTTTTCAGTTACATCCGCCAGCGCTTGGCATTTGCATTACCTTTGTTAGTTACACGAGTCAGCCAATCAGCTAGCAGAAATTAAAAGCTAGTGATGTGCCTAGCTAAGCAACCCAGGACACATTTCCAGGCACATTGTAGACATTCTCAGTGAACTTTTTGTAAAATGAGTCACCCTCAGAGGCGGTAAGTGGTAGTTAACTGGGAGCATAGGTCTTGTTTTGGCTTATTGGCCAGGATGAATTTCAGCCTGAAAAAATTCCCAAATAATTTCAAAATACTGAATATATACAATAATTTGTGCCAGGTTTTCAATGGGAAAAATAAAGGCAATATTCCCTGAATAGATTATTTGTTGCAATTTTCTCATGCAGCTCTTGAAAGTATGGAAGAATGTGGCTATTTTCAAGGATCCCATTCTTGGCATCTTCTTTGGCTTGGGCTACATTGCTGCCAGCGGTTGACGGGCAATACGCAAGCTACCTCAAATAGGTTGCGTACCTCCCATCAACTTACTTATGTTGCCACACTATGGCATTGTCACTGTTCTATGTCAATGGAAGATGCCTTCTGAATTAAGCTGTTTTACTCATTTCAGGGTGGTGGATTAATGGTTCGACCAAAGAGCATTTCCGGGATTGACTGATCACACCATGACCTGCTCAATCGATCCCACTGCATCAATCCCCAGGGAACCAGCAGTGTAGACACCCTCAATCTTCAATGCATGTGCCTCAAGTGGGCTTTATAACAAGTTTATTAATATTTTGTATGCTTCAGAAACCTCCCAAGTCTGGCATGCAAAACATAAGTAACCCAAGAATGGACAGGACCTATGGCACTGGGAGAACTTGAATTACAAGTTAGTCATGCTCCCTTCCAAATAAATCACTGTGTGAAAGCTTTAGGTGTTCAGAGCTTACTGTATTAATTTTATGCATGAGTGCATTTTTATTTTTTTTGCCATTTGAAATACATCACTAGCCTACTAGAGCAAAATAGCATTAGATCTGAGAAGGGATTTGGTCACTTACATTTTGTCACCGAGGATCATTGCACATAGATTATGTAGTGCTTTACTGTGCAATTTTTCTTGCGTTTATTAAGTGATTATAAATATTGAGCAGAATGCCTTAAGGGGACACTTAAAGTCTGTTAGTGTAGTGACATTTCGTTTTAAAAAAATGATACATCGGTGGCTGTCAGGCTGTACTTGAGGGGACATTTTGTGAGCAGGTGCCTTTTGGTCTGTGTAAACAGATCTCCTTTGTGTTCTTATGTTTTCTCCATTGCCCCATGCAGACTCATAGACAGGAGGCACAGTCTAGTAAAGTTGTTAGAGACCAAAATTAGACATGAGAATACCTGGGTGGATCATGACTACTTCACAGGTTGCTGTGTGACTTTGCTAGGTCCCTTCAGTTTTTCTCAAAGGACCTTTGGTTTTGGATGTCTCCCTTTTCAGATGTGCAACCAGAATTGATTTTTAAATGGCCTCGGTGCCCACAACTTCTGTTGATTTCAATGGGAACTAGGGCACAAGGCTGAGCCAGAAAAGTGCTATATAAATATGAAGTAGCACTATTTCTCCTAAAATATTTACACTACTGTATGTGCATGAACCCAAGGAGAATGAAAGGAATATGTGCACAGGGTGTGTTTTCACATCTACTCCTCTCTCTATAAGACAGCAAGGTCCTTTAACTGAGTGCTCCCCCTCTATGAGCCCCCTGACCCAAACCAGGTGTTGCTCACATATAAGCTGCCTTCCCACAAGGAAGGCTGAACCACCCCCAACCACCAAGGTTAGGGTCCTGCATCAAAGTGGAGAGATGGAGTTTCTTTCATCCCCCCTGCACTGGAGGGGGCTGGGCTATTCCAACTCTCTTCCCCATCTCATGATGAGAAGGGGAGGAAGGGTTGGCTTCTTGTCTTCTATACCTTCTCCTCTATAGCTTTTGCCAGTGAGGACAGTGCGTTCCAGCCCTAAACTTTCCAGCTGCCCACAAAGTGACAGGAAATAGTTCAGAATAATGGCCCCGGTGCAATGGGCTCATGGTTGTGAGGCAGTACTAATATTCTGTACAAGGCGTGACTCAAAGCCACGATCCTATTTCTGATTCAGGAGTCTTGTTGTAGCAAGGGGAACGGGGGAGGGGAGAGGCGTTTGCAAAGTCCTTTGTTCCCTAAAAGGCATCCAGAGGCAACAGCTGTCATGAAGCCCTTGTTTAGACTGGTATTATTTAGATTGAGAAGAACCAATGTCTAGAGAGGAAGTTGCTATGATACGGGGTATTTGAAGGCCCATGAGATTTGAAGGCCCAAAAAATAACCTCAAAAACAAAAAATGTAAAACAAAATAGTCTAAAACAATGAGCATCTGAACGGTTTGATTCTAACCTACGCAATACATTCCATAGCTCCCTTCTGTGCGCATGATGGACATAATGAGACTTTGCATGTAGACTCATAGGGTACGTCTACACTGGAGGGTCTGTTAAGTAGACTTAGAGCGTCCACACTAAACACTCCAGTCGACTGCCTGCATCCACACTGGCAGGTGCTAGGTCGACGGAGGAGTGTTGTGGGGGCCTGGAGCTATGTTCCCTCTAAGCTGCATGGGTGCGTGGCAGTGCATGGGCTGCCACATACCCGCACACCTCTCAAAGACACCCACACAGCCCAATCCCTGTGTCCCTTCTCCCCAGCCCAATCCCCCAGCCGTGGCTCATCCCTAGGCCAATCCCCCGACCGCAGCTCTCCTTCTCCCTAGCTACGGCTCTCTTTCTCCACAGCCCAGCTCTCCAGCCGCAGCTTGCCCCTTCATGACAGCCCGATCTTCCCCGGCCCCGGCTCACCCCAGCCCAATCTTCCCCGGCCGTGGCTCTCCCCTTCTCTCCAGCCTGACTCCAATTAGGTTGACATAGGGCTATTCCCTATCCACACCGGCATTAAGTCGACCTTGGTGGTAAGTCGACCTTCAGAGGTGGGAGTTATTAAGTCGACTTAAGGAAGCACCCAGTGTGGACGCAGCATTCTGTAGGTCGACTTAAGTGGTGTTAAGTCGACCTAAGGTGCAAGTGTAGGCATACCCCTACACTGCATGGTCAGAAGATACCTAGACGATCATCTAGTCTGACCTCCTGCACAATTCAGGCCAATTCTTTGATCTCTTCTCAGACATGGAACTTACAAACTCTGCAAGTTTGGCAAGACAGCTAGTTGACTGAAGCAGTAACTTGTAACTTGACCGAGATCACATGGTGTGTTAGTATTGGAACTTGGAAGAGAACCCATAAGTACTGGTTCTGATTGCTCTGATCACATACTAAATCACACTCTTTTTCCCTGAGACGGGGATCAGAAAGCAAGGATGCATCAAAGTGCATTCCTCCAAAAGAAACTACTCTCAGGGGGTGCGTCTACACTTAGAAATTAAGTCGACTTAAGCTTGCTTAAGTCAACTTAATTTAATCGGCGTCTACACTACATTTTCCTTAAGTCGACTTAAGCAAGCTGCGTACGTCGACTTAAGGAAAATAAAGTCGACTTCATGAAAATGAAGTCGACTTCATTAAACCTCATTTTAATTCAACTTTAGGCTTAAGTTGACTTCCTAAAGTCAACTTAAACCAGTGTAGACCTGGAGTAGCCCCAAGTCGACTTAAAGTCGACTTAGGGCTCTCCAGGTCTCCCTCACTGCCCTCCCTGCTGCGGGAGGGGGGGACACAGGGGGAGCCTGGCATGCCCCCCCAAAGGGCAGGGCAGAGCCCTGACCTGCCAGGGTCCCTGTCCCCCTTTGCCCCATTGTACCCAGGTACACTGGGGCAAAGGCTGAGCCCCCTGGCACTGGGAAAGGGGTGCCCCCTTGCCACCGTGGATCTGCCCAAGATCCCCCTAGCCCCTATAAGTTGACCTAGGCGTCCAGTGTGGATGCTCTAGGTTGACTTTGTAAGTTCCTCCCTAAGTCGACTTTAAATTTAAGTGTGGACATGCTAAGTTGACTTAACTAAGTCGACTTAGCTAAAGTCGACTTAAATTTACAAGTGTTTAGACATAGCCAGGGTGACTTTGCCCTTGTTACTTATACCCTTGGAACAAATGAAGTTATCATATCTTAGCCCAGTGGTTTTCAAACCATGGGCTGGGACCCAGTACTGGGTCGTAGACCCTCAGATACTGGGTCATGGCGCCCCTTGCTACCGCTGAGAAACAACTGGAATGCATTGCACAAGGATGTAATTGTTGGTTTGTGGGCATAAACGATATTTTTTTCAACTGGGTCCTGAGGAAAAACGTGAAAACCACTGTCCTAACCCACCAGACGGTGTCAGGAGATGTGTTCTATGCTGACTCTGCTAAGAACGTGTTGTTGTGACCTTGGGGAAACCAATTAGTGTCTCTCTCAGCCAGATTTCCAAAAGAGCTCAACCCTTATTTTGGTGCCAAAATCAGGACTTCAATTTTCAGAAAAGGTGAACAGCTCTTTTAAAAATCTGGACGTGTCACACTGGGAGTTGTTGGGCACTGAACAATTTTGTAAAGCTGGCTCCAAATTATGCCTGCTGAGCACTTGAAAACCTGGCCCTTCATTCTTCAACATCCCCCTTTATAAAACTGGAATAAAAATGTTTGTCCATATTTGTAAAATGCTTTGTGATCCAGAGATTACAAAATTAAATTACTATTTTGCAGTTAAAAAGTGAAGTTTCTGTGATTTATTAGTCAAAAAGCCTGCAGAGAAGGGAAAATTTATGACTTGTTATTTGTAGAAAACAAACAGGCTGAATAAACTACCTGCCACAGGAAACCAAATAATATGAAGATATAATGTTGGTGTGAGGTGGTGTGTGTATATATATATATATATATATATAAATATATCATGAGACATGAAGCAAAAGTGAGTAGTGACTAAGCTCTTAAAAAATATTCCCCCATATAACACGGATGGTTGACTATGTGTTTCTTTTATTAGTTTGATGACATAGGGCAGGATTATTTCACCTGACAATCACTTTTGTTTAACATTTCATTTTCCTCCCCAAAGTGAGCTTTTCCAATCAATTATATGAAATGTAATTCTCTGCAAATGGCAAATCCCTGAACTTTATTAATGCCTCTTGTTCTTGTAAATGATCTACATTAGCCCAGGTAATAAAGCTCTTGTTTTACTATTATGTATCACCCTTATCTCATGGGCTTTCCATAGGAGAGGATGAAAAATCTGTTAATAAAAATAATAACAATATAAACCATAATATGTTGCATCAATAGTAATATGAGTTTTATACCAGCTGCTGCTCTTTGGTAAGTTTCAGAGGCCACAGTCCACTCTAACTTGTCTCATACTTTGATGTGATCGATTATATAAACTTTGAATTTTCAGCCCTACTCATTTTAATATTCATGATTCATCAGAATAACAGGAGCTGATTGATAGAAATTGGCTAAGTTTACCTTTTCACCTCAGCATTTTGATCAGGACACAGGTTTTGTGAGTTTTTGTCTCAGCTTGACATATGTTATTTATCACCAATGTATAGCAGAAATTAGAGTTTAGGCTACTGTAACACTTCCGCTTGAAAGTAATTCTATTGCCTCAAATGGGAAATTAACATAAGCGCTGTAGAATCAAGCTCTTTATCTGAAGATTCTTAGCATTGCTTGTGTTGAGTTTAAGAGTTTACTCCGAGGCCATCCCCAAAGAAATCAGTGCCAGATCTGGCCCTAAAAATCTGATTTTATCTAAGGTAAATGTGTGCCTCATTATATTGCATGCCGTTATTTCTGTTCCCCAGGCCCTGTAGCCAAAAGAAAGAAATTTTAATACTTTCTTGTTTTCTAAAATGCTCAATTTCTTTTCTATCCCTGAACCCAGCGCCAAAGTGTTAGCTTTTTCATAACAGAGCCTTTAGTAGCTTTTAATGGTAAGAGGAGGGTTGTGACCGCTCCAGCTTCTGCAACAGCCAAGCTCCAGAATTGCTGACCATTGATCCCACAGTATGCACTGGCTTGCGAGTGAAAGTAATTTCCTCCTTTTGATGTCCTTGTGTCACATAGAGATGGAAAAATCCATGCCAATGTATTATATTCCAATGCCTGTTTTTATTCCATCTCAAAAAAACGTGACATACAGTACTAAAGAGACACAGTAATATAGGCGAAACCTGCTTAAATGAATATGTGAGTATAAAACATTTAAAGAATAAATCTGCTGGGCACACCAGTGCTGATAAAGCCTATTCCATAACAGAAAATGTATCAAATAATGAAAAAGGATAAGCTGACCCTGTTAAATGTCTCTTGCACAATAACTGGTGCCAAGACTGTGCATGCCGTGAAACTCGGGCACATTTAATTCCAGATGAAAGAATTGAGTTCATGGAGGAATGTGTTCTCCATACCTCCAGCAATGCAATCAATAATTTTCTCGTGTATAAGGAGATTTAAACAAATCATATTTTCTTGCTCAAGCAGGCAAGGAACCAATGTGTACTAAATAGACTTTTAGTGGGAAAGAGAACTCATAGGCTATGTCTACACTTACGAAGTTAAGTCGACGTTGTTAAGTCAATTTAACAAGGTCGAATTTAAGTCGACTTAAAGTTGACCTTGTAAAGTCAACTTAACAAACTGACTGCACTTTAAGTCGACTTTGTTAAGTAGATTTAATAGCAGAGATAGCCATTATATTGGCTTTAAGTCGACTTAATAAAGTTGACTTAGTTTTAATCCCCATCTACACTGGCCTTAAGTCGACTTAAGGAGTCAACTTAAGGCTTAAGTCGACCTAAAAGTAGGTGTTATTAAGTTGATTTTAGCTTTCCTTAAGTTGACTTAAGGAAATGCTTAAGTTGACTTAAGAAAAGCCCAGTGTGGACGCGGCTTTGTTTAGGTCGACCTAAGTGTCCTTAAGTCGACCTAACTTGCCAGTGTAGACACACCCATACGCTGTGCCTACACTTGTTCAAATAAGTTGACTTAGCATGTCTACACTGTAAATTTAGGTCGACTTAAAGTCGACCTTGCCAAATCAACTTAGAGTGTCCATGCTGGACACCTAAGTCAACTTGTAGAGGCTAGGTGGACGTGGGAGTGGTGCATGGTGGGAAGGGGGGCACCCAAGAGGTGCCTCCTTTCCCCGGGCACCCCTCCAAAAGTGCCAGGGAGCTCAGCCTCTTCCCCATTGTATCAGGGTACATGGGGGCTGAGTAGGACAGGAGCAGGGTACAGGAGCAGGGTGGCCAGGGCTGTGTCCTGCCCTGTGGGTGGGCATGCCAGGCTCTGGCTGTGCCACACACTCTGGGAGGGAGGTCAGTGGGGGAGCCCTGGGGATCCTTTAAGTTGACTTAGGGCTAAGCCACGTCTACACTAGCTTAAGTCGACTTAATAAAGTCGACTTAACCAGTAAGTCGACGTAAAACTAGGTCTTAATAAGTCGACTTAAAATTTCCTTACGTAATACTTAATGCAAGTATTCTCCCATTAGCTTTAATGTGATTCTTTGTGGACTTGTGCGCTTTGGTTCTTTAATAGATTGGGCCAGAATGCTCAGCACCTCATAGAATTCAAGCCTGAAGTCTGTAAGGGTATGTCTACACTAGAAAAGCTAAGTGGACTTACAGCGTTGACACTAAAAACTTAAGTTGACTGCCTGCATCCACATTCACAGGTGCTTATCGATGGAGGAGAGCTGGGGCTGGGGCACTTTGGGCAGGGGACTAGGGAGCTGCAGCTCAAGGCTGGGGGGAGCCGCGGCTCGCAGGGAGTCTCAGCTTGGGGGAGCCGCACCTGGGGACAAGGGAGCCATGGCTCCCTGAAGGCTCCCTTGTCCCTGGCGGGAGCCCTGGCTCCCTTCTGCCAGGGAGCCCCATCTCCCCTCTCCGCAGCCCTAGGTCGACTTAGGGAATTAAGTTGACCTGGGGCATCCATACCGGTTTTAGGTTGACTTAACAAATCAACTTAGCCGTTAAGTCGACCTAAAGAGCGGTACTTATTAAGTCAACTTAAGGAAGCCCTTAAATCGACTTAATGAAAGCCCAGTGTGAACATGGCGTTCTTTAGGTAGACTTAAGCACCCTTAAGTCGATTTAATTTGAAAGTGTAGACATACCCTAAGAGTCTGTAGGCTCTATGCTGATGTCAGTAAGGCCCAGACTTTGGAAGGCATTAGATACCTGACTCTCTTTGGGTGCATCTACACTTACAAGTTAGGTCGACTTAAAGAGGCTTAAGTCGACCTAAAGAAAGCCATATCCACAGTGGGCTTTCCTTAAGTCGACATAAGCATTTCCTTAAGTCAACTTAAGGAAAGGTTAAGTCGACTTAATAACACCTCATTTTAGGTCAACTTAATGCTTAAGTCAACCTTATTAGGTCGACTTAAGCCAGTGTGGATGGGGATTAGCGCCTAAATCAACCTTATTAAGTTGACTTAAAGCGGTAAGTTGACTTAATAAGGTTGACAAGAGGCTATGTCTACACTAGAAAAGGTAAGTCGACTTTAGTAAGTCAACATAATGAAGTCGATTTAACTTTTCTAGTGTAGACATAGCCTTTGATATCAAGTGTCTTAAAAGACAAAGAGCCATTTTCAAAAGTGATAGGTGTATGGGACCCTAAGTCCTGCTGGCTTTCAGTGTCTGGCCCTGCCACATTTATGCAGAGAAATAATACCCTAGTGCACATTTACAAAGAGACCTGTTACAGGATCGGTCACTCACAGTACTAGGCACATGAGACTTTGTCTGACCATGACCGAGTCACATTTTCAATAGCAACCAGTGCCATGGGGTGGCTCAGTATTTGGCAGCTCAGTTTGTGACATTCTGGTTCTGGGTTCCAGAGTCAATGAGATCTGGTATGTCCAGCGAGTTAACAGATACCATGGAGTGCACCAAAGTACTACATTTCTTCAGGAGCACCCCAGCAAGACAAAACCTAATAGCCACATTCCTGTCTGAATGCTTTCAAATCAGACATTTTATGATGGCCCAATTTGGCTTGCTCAAAGTGACTCATGTGATGAGCCTACAACTGCTAAACCACAGTGTGTATATCTACACTAGAAAAAGTTAAGTCGACTTTGTTAAGTCAATTTAATAAGATCGTCTTTAAGTCAACTTAAATCCGACCTTATTAAGTCGACTTAACAAAGTGGACTAAGTTGACTTAAAGTTAAGTTGACTTAGTCCCCTTTGTTAAGTCGACCTAACTGTCCTTAAGTCAACTTAATAAAGTCAACTTAAGGGTTACTCCCCATCCACACCATCCTTAAGTTGACTTAAGAAGTCGACTTAAGGATTAAGTCAACCTAATGGGCAGTTGTTATTAGGTTGACTTAAGTTTTCATTAAGTCGACTTAAGGAATTTCTTAAGTCGACTTAATGAAAGTCATGTGTAGACATGGAGTAATTTAGGTTGACTTAAGGGTCCTTATGTTGACCTAAATTGCTAGTGTAGACATATCCAGTGTCTATCTCCCAATAACCCACCTTAATCCCCACTTGTCTCACCATGTTCCAGCCATTTCCTGCATCTGTGGGGGGAAGCTAGTGTGAGAGACTTCCCATTGTTCTAGCAAAACAAACCATCAAAAATCAAGCCAACCATTAAGGGCAAGGTTTTTCAACAGTAGCTAGGTAATTTGGGTGCCTCAATTTTTCAGCTGTCCAATATAAGATGCCATAAAGAGGCTTGATGGTAGAAAGAGCTGAGCATACCCCCTTCTTTTTAAACCATCCCATAGCCTACAGCCTCTGCTCTAGTCCATAGACTGGAGCAGTGGACACCACCGTCTGTTCCACTTGTGTCTGGGGTGGGAAGTTTGGATTCCATATCAACCTGGTTACCTTGGCCTGCCCCTAGCTGACCCACATTATGCTCTCTGTAATAGTCTTGATGAGCCCCCCCCCCGCAATCCTATTAAATCTACAGTCACACTAAGGTGATGCTGAGATCCTTGCACTTACACTTTTCAAAAGCTTGGTTTATATCTAAGATGGTGTGCCGCTGATGCCATTTTTTGCCTAAGTCACTGGTTGCACAACCCATTTATAAATGATGTTACCCTTGTGCAGGTCACCCAGAGCTTAAATAGAGTATTGTCACCATGATCAGTTTAAGCAGCTTCTTGCAGGATCAGTTAGAGATGCTGTGTGGGGTTTTACACCCCGATGCTTCTTTTTTTAAGAGCCTCCCACGAACATCAATGTTTGTAAAGGAAAATGGGAGGGGAGGAAACCTGTCCCACGCTGTATTATTTGTCTAGGTATAAAATTAGCAAAAAGCTATACAGCTGTAATAGTCCAAGACAGTAACCTTGAATCCAGTGGAAGATAGGGGAAAATTGAAGCCAAGAATTATACATCTGCACCTGAAATTGTTCCCAGTGCACCCTTTTTGCTCTCAAATTCCACTCATGCCAATAAAATACCAGAAGATGCAATACAATGGAAAATTGGTTCTTTGGGTATTATAGCATCTTGACTTAGAAGTGATTTAACCTTGGTCTCATGCTTCCTTTGGGGCCTGTTGTCTTTGTTACATAAATGCTGGTGCTATCAAGGAGCATGCTGAATTTCAGCTGGGTAAAATTAAAAATGAAACCTTCTTAATCCCATCCATTTTGAGTATGTTCTATATGCATTAAATTGAAGTTAATGGACTGAAAAATGAGCATTTCCCCACATATGAGCGAGAATTATTTGTGGGAGAACAACTTGTTTACAGTTTTATATTGGTTCCCCCCCCCGCCTTCAGCAATACATGTGTACATCTATGTAAGCAGACAAGCCAGACACCATTCTATTAGCCTGCTATGACTCTGTACCAACTCTATTTCAGCTATTTTTGTGTGGCTGATGATAAATTCTCCTGGGAAGTTCTTTGTCTCAGAAAGATTCAGCAGTTAAAAAATATGCTGTGGCAATACAGTTGAGATCCAGAGACACCAGCAGGGCTGTTGTCAATGGAGGAAGCAGATAATCTTTGAATCCATCAAGCCATTAATATACTACTAGTAATAATACAATATTAAGACCAAGTCACTAATTATTCAGTCATGACTCACTCAACAAATTATTATTATTATTATTTTGCTTTGGAAAGACTACATAACCCATCATGTTTCAATCAACCTCTAACTAATAAGGTTTAGAAAGGAACTTTGTTGTGTTCACATTATCCTATACCTACCTATTATCAGGTTTCGTGTACCTTCTGAATCAGTCAGTAATGACCACTGTGGGCGATAGGAGGGTGGTGAAGCATTGGAATGGGCTATCTAGGGAGGTGGTAGAATCTTCATCTTTGGAGATTTTTAAGGCTCGGTTAGACAAAACTCTGGCTGGGGTGATTTAGGGGGAGTGGTCCTGCTTTTTAGCAAGGGGTTGGACTAGATGGCCTCGTGAGGTCCCTTCCAACCCAATGATTCTATGATAGTCTGTATCTTTCTATGTTCGTAAGGTGCACGGCAGACTAGGTGAGTAGTAATACAATCCAGGTCCATCATACTGCAGTAATGTCATTGTCTTCTAGTGTCTCTTAGGTGAAGCATTCCAGCTATTTAATCTTTCTATTGCACGCTTTCTTTATAGAGACACCCTCAAGCCCCACATTTGCCCGACATTGGGGTTTTTTGACCTGTTTGCCAAAGTTCATACAATTCTGGGCCTCTGCTGCTTTTTCAAAGCACACAAAAGTCACTACTAGGAAGCCCAGATCTCGACAACTCTGAAATAATACCATGTATACGCAGAACTGAGGCATGGGTGCAATCAATTGCAAGTTACCATTTAAGCTTTTGTGGTGGGGGAAAGGGTTATGAACAAAGATGCAATGTGTAACTTTTTTTTTAATTATGAAAAATACCATGCTAATACCCTTTTGAATACCAGATGCCACACAGTCAACCAGAGCATTTAATTAATTACACTTTTACTATAATTGATCCATTATTGTTGAGATATGATGTTATTGAAAACAACCTAAAGTCCAGCCATCACCACCCCTGCCCCCCTCTCCACTTGTCAGTGCAACAATATGAAGCAAACATCAAAATGTCATATGGCAAAGGAGACATTTTGATGGCAGGCTGAAGATATTTAAATGGCAGCCATTTGAAGCAGCTCAGAGATCCTTGAAGTGAGGGATCAGTGACTGGAATGCAGGTGAGATGCCCAAAGGTACGTTTTAATACCAACTAAATTGTATTGTAATCCTAGTGTGACACACAGGACAAGACTGCAAGAAAAGTTTTAATTTTTTTAGCCTCCATCACCGTCAGATTTAGGAGAGGTTAAACTGGGCTTGGAAAATATGACATGAATGAATCCAGTGACTGAAGTTCTCTTGTCCCCACCTCCTTTCTTTTAAGAAAGGTCACAGGCAATTAAAACAAAATCTCATCCTCTCACCTGCCACAGATGCCTAGTGCAAACTAGACTAGAGTAGCCCACCTGGAACCACTTAAGGTTTGTATAGAGGGCATCAGGCCAGATGAATTTCCTGGCAGATGAGAGGATTTTTCTGGTTTTTGTTGTCCATGTATCTGTAACTATCTCTAAACCTAGATGGCTTCGTAAACCAGTCCCATCTGCAGTGGCCTGGTCTGAAATGGTTCCACCATCTGGAACTTGTATTTACAGCTCCCTTGTGTTTATCATGGTCAGTGACCGGATGGGCGTTCGTTATTTCAGGCAACTGTTATCAGTAGTGCTCTCTGTCCTCAAGACACAGACAGGTTTCTTAATTTTGTTTAGCTGTTTGTTGTGCCTCAGGGGTGAGAGTGAATATGTTTGTTAGGCTTTTTTAAAAACGTATAATTTTGAGGGAGAATATCTATTTTTGACTGTTTTTTTAGCCAATTTAAATTTTCACATTATGGTCATTTAAAATGTTTTAAATTGATTTAAGTATTCACAGTTGTGGGTGTTAGACAAAAAATATTTAATGACAGTAGCCGCGGAGATTCAAAAGTTAAAGCTTTATAACCATCACAACAGACATTGCCATCAACATCACATGCCAAAATATACAATCGCCTTAAATCAAACTCTAGTAAGTTCTTAAGCATCGGTTTTCTTACTTTGTTTATCTGTACATTCTGTTTAATAGCCATGGAAATATTTTTTCATTGCTTTGTGTGTGTGGTGAAATCGATGTTTACTGACATTTAACCAATAAAAAACTAATTCTTCAAAGCCTGTGTATGCATTTGATGCAGATAATATAGCCGCTACCATCTATGTTGCTACCACTTTTTGCTTGCAAGCTAAGTCTCTCACACTTAAATTGAGGTTATAAATTGGGAATTCACGGTATTTTTGTTGATGTTCTACTGGATAGTCTTCTGTCGTTTTTTCAGGGTTACTTGAGTTTGAATCCAGAAGCTTGTTAGCGCTTGGCATGAATTTTTGTTTTCTATCTACCCCTCAGGCTCTAGACTGGTGATCTTAAGAAAGCTCTAGAAGGTGCTCTGAAATATTATACTGTGCTCAGTGCTGGATCCATTGAGGAGAGGATCCTCAATGTATTGGTTCACATACTACTTTCTTTAAAAAGCTGCTGTTAGAACTACCACATACAAATCTCTTCTTTTAGTGCACATTTATTTTTCAGACCGTAACAGGATAATTTAAGTATTTCCAGTTGCTAGTAGCTACATAACAATATTGCAGGGTTGCCCCTTTGTCAGTCTATCACTCTGAAGTCTGCCTGTTGAGTCATTGTGAAGCAATTGAAATACTTACAAATATGGTTCAGAGCTCTTTTTGTTTAGAATAGCAGTAGGTTTGATCATCACTGAGAGTCAGAATCTATTGCCTTCTAATTTTTAAATTCTCAGCCATTTTGACTTTACAAACTACACTGGTGCCACATAAAACTACATAAGTGAGGCATATATCTATGCCATGGCAAGAGTTCTTTACCTTTGTGAGCTCAGAGCTAACTCAACCAATCAGCATCCTTATTCTATAGGAAATTTGCATGCATTAATTTTATTAGTTGTATGAGAAAGAGTGCACAGATAGTGGATCACTGGGCCAAACTGCCAGACCCATTTGATTGCTTGGGCTTTCAGCTACTAATAGTTAATAAATGCCTCGTGATGTCTAAAATGTTCAGCTATAATATCCTTTTTAAACATCTCAGGTATTTAGACAGTGCCACGGAAAGAAACAATTCAGCAGGCATTATTATTACTTGTCTTTCATGATACACAAATTACCAGGAACAATTCAAGATGTCACCAAGTGACGCTGAGATGTTTGGGTGCGTGTCAACAAACTAAGTTCTGCCATGGCTCGTGAAAGCGTTAAGCTCCTGCTAATTCTGATCTGGATCTCTGCTGAACTGATGAGCCAAACTTTGCTCTGCTTCCCTTTTAGCAGATTTAAAAGAAGGGAAATGCAAAGCTTTTTTGAGTAGCTCTTGGAGAAAACAAACCATGGCGTTACTGAGACAGGGATACGCACATGACAGGATGGAGGGCTCTGGTGGTGGTGTAGGTGTATGTAACTGAATACGATGGTTCAGTTGTAGCTTTGTCAGTTTCAGGATATTAGAGAGACAAGATGTGTGAAGTAATATCTTCAACTGGACTGAATTCTGTTGGTGAGCTCAACAGAAGGTGGACCAACCAAAGCTGTTACCTCGCCCGCCTTGGCTCTCCCTTGTATGTACTTTACCTTTCCCCTGTAGCAAGCAGTAAACAGAAATATAGAATTTCAGCCTATCTGGTGGAAAGACATTACAAGCATAGTGAGCTGTCGCTCTTTGTGTGCATGTGTGTTGCTTTATGATGTTTTCTCCGATACATCACTGACTAGCTTTTGCTGCAGTGACTAGGGCCGCCTGCTGATTGGGATGACAGCTGATCCTCAAGAAGGTCAAGTAAAATGGAACTCAAGTCATTATGTGCCATTGAAGCAATTACACGCTGCTGACTCAGGGGCATTGATAATCAGCAGTCTGGGTGCTGATAGAGGTTGGCGGTGGCTGAGGGAAGGATGGAGGGAGTTGAAGCTCCAATTTGTTCTAGCCTTAGCCTGTTTCAATAAGTGCCTCTCTAATGCTGTTATACAAGGATGAAATATATCTCATAATGCTTTGCAGGTGATGCATAGGAGAGAGATGGATTTCCAGAGGAGTGTGGGGAAAATAATCTCAAATTCTTGATAACTGCATATTAATAAGGCTTTGAAAACAGACAATACCATGAGGCAAAGCTCCTGGGACTGAAGGAACTGGGAGGTGTTCTCATTAAAGAGGAGTGAGGCAATGAATGCACACACAGGTCCTAATTTGTGGGACAGGAATCCAGTGCCCACTACAGCTAGAAAAGTTTGAATAAAGCAAAATGTATTTAAATTAAAAAAGCAATAACTTACCAGCTCCCTGTGGAGTTTTCCCTGCTCTCTTCCAATCACCCAGGTCCCTGTGTGGCTTTGCTGCAATTTCTCCATGGTCGTGTTTTCCTTCAGACTCATTTCCTCACTTAGCAGCCTTATAAAATATCATTTTTTCCCCTGTAAAAGATTCTGTTTGTCTCCCACACACATGCTCCCGTTCTCTGTCTTCCAGTGTCTCTCGCACATACAGCCACTGCTAAGCTCTCCTCATCTCTATTTTTACCACCTTGGCTTCCTTTTCATTTACTCCAAGCAATCCTATTTCCCCATATTCCCTACACTTGCCAACAACTCCTCCCATTTTCCCCTATGCCCTCAGCTCGCCTTGTACACCATTCTCTCTTCATTCAATTCTCTCCATCCTCCCTTTCCTCTGAACTCCCCGTATCTCCTCTTCTCTCCCCGTCCGTTCCTTCAGTGCTCCCTCTCCATCCCCTGAACTTCCTCTGTGCTCCCAGGGCAGCTGTGAGACAGACACCAAAACTGGCACTAGAAGAGGACCTGATCCCCTGGGGCTTGTCCTCAACCTGACTCACTACCGTCTTTTATCCATGAGCCTGGCATTCCATCACACCAGGGAGGGAAATGGCCCAACCCCCTGATGTCCTTGTGTGGAGTCGGTCATGGCCCTGGAACTACAGAGCTCAGGGAGGAGGGCTTCTACTTGCCCACTTGCATGAATGGCATCTTAACGTTACAACCCAGCTATTGCATCACTGATAGATTGATTAGAGCAGCAGCTGTTGACCAGATAGTTCTCAAATGCACAACTTGCCAGATCCCTATAGCCCCACACTGGAATGTCCCAGCATTCACATCACAGCTTAGACCAGTCTGTCCCCCATTTGGCTTATGGCCCTATACAACGCACAGCAAGGATTTACCGTCGCAGTCTTTGAGCACAAGTGCAGGAGCCTAGCACTCTCATGAAAAATCGAGCATTGAGAAATCAAGCCATGAGTGTCAGCTGTAGAAGAGGAGAAAGGATGGGCCAACCATACAGGGTGTGTTCCTGGTTCTAATAACATGTGTCTCAGACATCTTTCTCTTGAGATGGCATCGCCAGGAAGCCTAAGAAGAATCTTTCAACAAGATTAAAGAGATGCGATTAATTGCTATCGATCATGGGTCAAGAAATTAAATTGCCTCCACAACTGTAGTTTGGAAAGCCTACCTGTGCGGTGATTAATGAAAAGAGGGAGAGCACCACAAAATATTAAAATAAATAAACCGAGATGTGGGTGCTTATCTTCAGAAACATACAAATGGACAGTCTATACATCACCCTGGAAGGTGGAATCGCAGTTTAACTCTTCGGCTACGTCCACACTGACAAGTTAGTTTGAATTAAGGAGGCTTAATTCAAACTAACTAAAGCCATGGCTACACTAGGCTTTAATTAGTTCGAATTAAGGGCTTCCTTAATTCGAACTAACAACTTCAAATAAGGTATTAGAAGTAACGGTTAATTTGAATTAACTAGTTCGAATAACCAATGTGTCCATGTTAGTTCGAACTAATTTAATTTCTTAGTTCGACCTAACCGGCCCATTGAAATCAATGGAGATCGCTAGTTCGAACTAAGCAAGTGCCATTCATTTTTCTAGTTTGAATTAAGCTAATTCGAACTAACTAAAATGAGTTCGAATTAGTTAAGGTGTAGACATAGTCTTCCTGGCCTGGACAATTGTTAATCAAAATCATTGTGGACTCTATTATTAATAGAATTTATTAGGGGGTGGCATCAATGAGGCCTGTGCTCCTAAATCTCTTGGGTGCATTTGAAAAGCTCCCCCAGTTTGTATTACACTGGTTCCTAAGAACCCCTTTGTACTAGGTGCTGTAGACCCCCCCAAGTAGCTTGCCATCCGAGCCCTGAGTCAGGAAGGTAGCCCTGTTCAAGAGCGTCCCTTAATTCCGCACTAAACTTTAACCATGTGCTTAAATAAAATGTATTTAAACGTGTGCTTAAGTGTGTTCCTTTCCCCAGGACCCTGGCAGCTAAGCCGGACAATGGGTGTATGAGGAAACAGAGGCGTGACAAGGTGATTTGCCCAAGGTGACTCGTTCTGCAGTGTCCCTCCCCGGCTGTGAGCGAGGCAAGGTGGGTGAGGTAATAAAGCATGCCTTGCTCTCACCAACGGTAGTTCAGTAAAAGAGATTCTCTTGTCCTCCTCGTCTCAGTAGTTCATTAGCAGTGCTGGGGTTAGCCACACTGGCATACTGGCCTTTTCCATGGCCATGAACTGGTTCACTGGACAGGGCTGTTAACGTGAGGTGATCATGCACCACTTTGCTGCAATGCTTGCAGGCCTCTCACGTTGTGCTGTGCCTCTGTAATAGTTAAGAGGCTCAGGGACACATGTGGCAGATAGGTTACTTGGCCGTGCTATGTAACAACACCTACTGAATAGCAGTGGAAGATTTTGTGGCTAATCATGCTAACGAGCTAGGGACAAATTGTGACCAGAGCCTGAGATCCTCCCCAGTTTGTAGTCCTGCCCAGCAACTGGCAGAAGGTTTGGGGAAAGGGCAGGTCCGTGGCCACCTCACTGGGCCGATACATGTGGGAGCAGGCCCTTGGCCTTTGATTGTCAAATGAGGCTAAGGGAATTAAGCACACACTTCCTATTGGCTTTCCAGGGGAATCAGGCATGTAACTCCCTCAGGGCCTCTTTATAGCTGCGACTTAACTGCCGAAAGGCTCCCAGCAGCTGAACACCCTTGCTGGAAAGTAAGTCAAAAGAACAATGGCAGAGATCCTCAAAAACATCTCGGTTCCTAACTCCCATTGGAATCAGTGGGAGTTAGGCACCTAAAAAGCTTTTGAGGATCTGGTCCAAGGGCTCTTGGAGCTTCCTTTGAAGCAGTGAGGTTCTCTATAAGCGGCAGAGTCCTACATTGGCGCAAGCCTACCTTGCAGCTATTGGATGTGAAATGCAGTGTGAGACGGTACGGGCAGCACACCATTCCAGTCACCTGTACGTCATCATAGATACGGCTCCCCAGTAGTGAGCAGACCCCTTCCTTTGGCCATGTGACACTCTGAAAGGGAAGCTAGTAAAAGAGCTCAAATATAAGAAGCAAGTTGCTCTCAGTCCTACGCCGTGTTGGAGCTTTGATGGCTCCAGCAGAGAAACCAACTGGATCACAGTCCCTATTCAAAGAAACTCTTAAGCAAGTGCTGGAGGTCCATGGTGCTAGTTAATGCTAGCCAGCAGAGTCAATTTCCTACTGCTGTTGTAAGGGGGGGGAGGGAGTGTTCCTAAGTATGAGTCAGCTAAATAGTCACTCAGCCATGTCATTATTCACTCTCTTTTAACTGAGGTAAGCATGACCCAAACACGAGGCACAGAAGAAGGCTTTTTAGCCTCTGTGGTGATGCGAACACTGGACTAGTGACACAGAGAATTTGTATCACAAATGCACACAGACAGTGAATAATAGGAATAATGCACTGTTCAGTATGTAAAGGGCACGATGATGCTTGTATTACAGGCAGCAGCAAGTGGTGTGTGGGGGGGGGGAAGGATGCTGACTTTGGCTAGAATAGGACTCATAGAGACACCCCCCTGAGGTACAATTCTTCCCCTGCACCTGGACTCACACCAGTCAAAATTACAACTGGCCAAGGATGAGGCTGGCCAGTGCGTTGGAAGGGCGGTGTCACGGGTCATCCCACCCACTCCCTGCTCATTCTCCACTGACTACTCCATTTCAGGGTGAAGTAAACAAACCCAGGGCATGCACTCATTCCAGTGCCAGCGTGTAACGGGAGGTTAGCGTAGCTCGTGTAGTGCAAGTCAAGCCCAGTTGAGATGGATCACACTAAGATGTGTCCCTTTTGTTTGGCTTGTAAACTGGAGAAACCAACCACAGCTCAAAGCACCAGGTGGTTTTTACATATGTGAAGGCCATGGACTATGGCTCCCCTCCTCTTCCTCCCGCCCCACCAAAAACTAACCTACAAAGGACATAAAAAAAGGGGTGGATGGAAAATACCATCTTTCAGACAGAGTTAGGCCTTATTTAGTTATGTCAGGGCTCAGGTAGCCATAATTGGCCATAATTGAAGGGCTGGTTCCTATTTATACTTACACCCTTAAAAGGGGGCCTCAGTGTATATGAGATGCAGAGTCACCTCTGCATAGGATTTCCGCTAACCCTTTATATAATGTAACACGCTCGCCACAGACATCTTTTAAATTCTGTTCTGTGCAAAAAGTCCTAATTTCACTCAGGATAGCGTCAGCCCGTCTTCTGAGCCTATTATGAAAGCAATGTTTCCCCTCTGCTTCACAGGGCAGCATCCTTCTGGAGGAGAACACAGTGATGTGCGGGGGTTCGGTGTAACATGCTTGCTTCACACCACACACCAATACTGAAACGGTCAAACAGCAAGCAGGCAATCTCTTCTTTCAGGAATGCCAGTTGACCAACAGGGTCCAGTTCCCATGGAGCAACTCTGTCTTAGATACTGCCCCTAATCAGAGCCAAAAGCAAACTTTGCCTGCTGCTCGCCTACCTCCCTTGTGCCTTTCTACCGCAAATCCCAAATGAACAGCACATCACAGCCTTCCCATAGTCAAAATGCTGTCTGCCACCAGACATGCTAGCTGGCAAGCCTATGTGTCACAGCGACAGCTGGCGACACCTGGCATAACAACATACGCTGCACTGTGCGTTTAGCTAGCGCTCAGTTTCCAGGCTACCAAACTGGACCAGCACTATTTACTTTGACTGGCCACTTCTGGATAAGCTATAGTGCAAGAAGCCTGTTTCTCCCATGCTCTGCATGTTCTCAGTTAGACTCAATGGCTATGCCTACACATAAAATGCTAGGTCGCCTCTGTTAAGTCGACTTAACAAGGTCGACTTAAGTTGCCATAAAGGCGACCTTTTAAAATCAACTTACAGAGTCTACACTAGACTCTGAAGTCGCCGGAGAGCTGTGCCTTCCAGCCCCTGGGGACTCCCAGGGACCCATGGCTCCCTGGCACACTTCTCCCTGGGACCTGCATGGGTTCTGGCAAGAAGGCAGTCTGGCACTCTTCTGCTGGGAAGCCGCAGGTCCCGGGGAGACGGGAGCCATGGCTCCCCTGTCCCGAGGAGTCACGGTTCCCTTGTCCCGAGCCCTAGGTCAAATTAGGGAACTAAGTCAACCTAGGGCGTCCACACCTGTTTTAGGTCAACTTAACAAATCGAATTAGCCGTTAAGGCGACCTAAACAGCAGTAGTTAAGTTGACTTAAGGAAAGCCTGGTATGGACGCAGGATTCTTTAGGTTGACTTAAGAATCCTTATGGCAACCTAACTTGCAAGTGTAGACGTAGCCACTGAGCCCATCTCTCAATTTTATTATTTTTTTGCAGTGATTTTAGCGCTGGGCTCTCCCACTGCTTCATGGCACAAAGCGTCTCTGCTGCTTAACACTTCCTGGCTCTATGCTTGGTCCTAAGTTAACTCCTGTTCTAGTGCCTGTCAGCCTCACCAGTCTCGTATTATTATATTCTGCGTCCCCAACCCAGACCGTTTCCTTTGGGCACTTTTCTCAGCGCTCCTTGCTGCTCCTTTCTGGGTCTCTGGCCCATTGATGGCCTGCGTGAGCTGCAGCTGGTCAGGTTTTGATTTGGGTAGCTACTGAGCAGGCATTAAATATGCTTCCCATGTGCCTGCATTTCACAGGGGCCCAGCTCCTCAAAGGCACTCAGCCTTGTAAGGATCTTTGAGAAGCTGCACTGGGTGCTTAACATAGGCGACTAGCTCTCTGGCAGGTAATGAGGATGACTGCCACTTGGAAGTGACTGTAAACATGGGATTCAGTGTCTCTCCTCCATTTTTTTTTCACAACCTATGAGCAAGGCTTGATTGCTAAGTTCTGCAGCTGGTTAATTTCCTCCTTTAAAAGTGCCACACCATTGTTTCCTAATACCCAGGCTCCTTGCCAAATGACCATCCAAAACCCAAGTTAAAAATCCCTGTATTGTTTATCAGTCCACTTCTAAAATGGCTGGAGATGAACAAAAGGGTGAATTTCTTCAGCCCTGCCTGATGCTCAGTAGCACTTTGCTCTGTAAGGTGTCCCAGTGAAAGCAATAGCACTACTCAAAGAGGAAGGTACTACTCAATGCAGGTAATAGTATGAGTGGCTGGCCTTTAGAAAACGGTCAGAAAGCATAGCATGGAATATAGACATGGCTAGTTTAATTACTACTATTTAGTATGTATAATGCTGTAGGTGTTCAAAGCACAGTATAAACATTAACCTTAGTCATTAATCTGTAATTAATTAGAATAACTACTAAGTAGTGTAAATAATGGTGCATCTCCTGCTGTAGGTACCCAATGGATTTTGTGTGCTAATTAGTACTCTGATTAGATGATATCAAGTTCAAAACGGTACCATAAGAGGAGTAATAGCATTCGGGGTAAAAGGAACAACCCAAAAGGCAGGATGATGATGTTCCCAGCACTGCCTTAACATCTCAGGGTGACCTCAGGTAGCCATATGACCCCATCACCTCGAGGCCTCAGTTTCCCCATCTGTAAAATGGAGATAATGATAGCACCCTCCTTTGTGAAGTACTTTAAGCCCTGTGCATTTTATTGTTTTCCAGTAATGGTGGTTAAAAGGGTCCGCGATCCTTGGGTGGTAGTTGCTAGAGACGTGTGGAGGACTATTAGCATTCTGCAATCAGGCACACCCTCTCTAGGACAGTACAGGGTCTGTGGAGCAAATCTAGTGGTACTGTGCCATTTCTGGCTTGTGTAGCTCACCATTCACTTGTTTGCACTGGTTGACTTTGAATTCACTGAGACAAATTAATGCTCTAGCCCCTCAGGCCCTAAGTTTGTAGGCTATCATTGAAATGAACAAAAGCTAATAAGTTCAGGTGCCATCAATCAACAAATAAATGAAAGTTCAAGAAAGGACTGTGGTAAAGCACCTCGGCTGGTGTAAATCAGTGTGACGCCATTAACATTCATGGTACAATGCCAGTGTATACCAAGTGAGGCTCTTGTGGTTTATCCTAATGGGCCAGCATTCAGGAATGCCTCAGTTAGTTACAGACAGCAGTCTCGTCTGCACAGCCTTACTCAAGCAAAACCACCATTGCACTCCCAGCCATTATGCTGTCCTGTTTTATTGGGCACCGGAAGCAAGTGATTAGCTGACATGGATTTGGGGGCCAAGAAAGAGGAAAGGGAGGGAAGGGCAGCAAAGTAAAGTACACGAAAAACATTTTGTTTTACTGGTTAACACACTTTATATTTAACAAAATAATTTTTAATAATATATTTTTACACATCAAATATTGTTGCTAGATACCCCCTATTTTTTTACAGTCAAGTTCCCCCCCACCCACCATTTGTTTTCAGGCACACTGTTGTTTTGAGATTTTTGAAACTGCCTAGTCACTGACAACCAGCAGTTTACAAATAAATACAATGGTCCCTTATTTAATGGTATCCGTGCACATGGGCCGCAGCCTGAGTGGGTGTAAACTGTTGCTGACTTCAACGGATATACGCTGAATTCCACCAGCTGTGAAGCTGGCAGCAGTAAAATCAGAATGGGGCGGAAATAAGAATACAGAAGCAATAGGCTGGTTGCAAATGAAGGACAGGATCTTCCTACCATTGAAGCCAAAGTGGGCCAGGTCCTCAACTAGTATACATCAATAGGGCATGTTTGATTCCAGAAGAACTGTGCCAATTTTCAGCTGCGGAGGAGCCATTCCCCAAGAGTTTTGCGTTGACTTCAATTAGAGCCAATACAGTACCCAATGTCAGCATAAAATCACAGTGAAAAAAGCAAACAAATCAAATGATGCTTGCAGTGACCTGGCTGTACCTGGCAGTGACCTCCTTTGATGAGGTCTGTCATTGGGTTACCTCTTCAGTAAGCTAACTAAAGAGGTGTTAGTGCTACAACACCTGGAAGTAATTAGCTTGCAGTGAGATGCCAGAAAAGGATGCTTGCTGGCTGCTAACAAAGGCTGTGGAGTGCCCTCCTCCAGCAGTGTTTGTAGCTGCTTGCTAATGATAACTTTGCATTGTACACATCCCCTAGTAGAGTCTTGCTGTAGCTCTTGGTGTGCTTATCTTTTTAATGCAGAACTATTACATCTTAGCTTCCCCATTGCATTTGCTCTTTCAGTTCCCTCAAGAAGGCCATGGTTGCATCTTATTAATGGCTATGCCATTGCTGCACTAAAGGGCTTCTTTGAGTTTGAACCCCAGCCAGTTCACTTACGTATTATTCCCACCACTGGGAATGTCTAAGCACAGAATGCCTGGAGTGGCTCTAAACACCAGGGACTGCTCATGAAAGATTCATTATGGCTTAACAGCTGCCACAAAAGTCCCAATTCTGGTGCAAACCAATGCTCTGCAGAAAGATGTCTCACTGTTCTGCAGGAGGGCAATGCTATTCGTATTGCAAGGAAAACAGTTTACTCAAGGACTGTGTTGAGGACTGAGGGCCAACTCCTCCCCACATTGATTTTAGGAATGGATCTTGCTGGAACTAACTGCCATTAGATGGAAGATGGGTAATATCTGCGGGACACACTCTGATCCCGAGTCTCATGTTGAGTAGCACCGTACTCTATGAGTGGGCCCATTGGTTTCCACAGAGCTACTCAAGGAGGAAGGCTGACTCCTCATGAGGAGGCGTTTAATAATGTGGCTTTGTGTAACAAGTGATAGTGTAAATTCAGGGAAATATATCTTTATGGGCCTAGGTCAATGAGGCTACAGGTAGCACATCACACAATTCTGTGCTCAGCCAGCTTCCAGTGAACGCAATAGGACAAAGCCCAGGTTGAGTTCCATGTAGGGTTCAGCCATTTAACTTGATCATTGACTATGCTAGGTGCTAGACGCATCATAGATGAAAGGAACATGCTCATCTCCCAGATGTTACAGATGGGGGCCTTGGCCATAATGCTCATTATGATGCAAGGCTTCAGCCGTGATGAGAAATGAATGAAAAATGAGGGCATTGTGAGGAGTGTTCTCAGGAAACAACGTCTTGCCCACTGTCCATAGGACAGGAGAACATCATATCATGTATGTTAGAAAGGGCATAGGCTTAGCTTGCTCTGTAGACAACACATTGGCCATTGTCACTTTTTTTGATGGTGTTCGAGGGCAGTTTTGTGAATTAGATGTTTGACTTTCAACATTTTTTAATCTCACTCAATATTTTAATTCATAAAAAAATTTCCAGCCAACAGCTACAGAAGTCTCATTGTGGGGCTTGGGCACATACAGATCTGCCCTTGAACTAGAAACAAGGGCAAATCTTGGTTTACCTGAGGGTGAGTGAAATTTTCCATGTACTGCCTTGAGAGTAGGGGGTGGCGCGAAGTCACCATGGCACAGTGACAAAGTACATGTGGAGTAATGATAGCATAATGATAAGATAAACTAGGACATATCTCAGGGAAACTGCGCATTGAAACCGTAACAGAGCATTAGCACCAACGCTGATCACATTCACAGTGGGGCTATGCACCTTGGCCCAACCCTTTATGCTAGCAGAAGCCACAAAGGGTGAAAATAAATCACTGATGTAAATCAGCACTGGTAAACCAGGACCGTAGATATATCCAAAGTGATTACAAGTAGTCCAAAACAAAGAGCTCGACAAATGGAGCATATTTTTAACCTTGGATCTAAATTCTAGTGTTTGCCATTTTTTCAAATTATTTTGGTTTCTGTTTCCCCATCATGTTCATTGGTAGCAATGTAGTTGTGTCCATCTACCACTGCTGCCTGGCATCTTTTAATGGGTTTGATGGTCAGCTTTAATGCATCAGTTTTGATTATTGTGTAGATATCTTCAACTTGATTGTCTCCACTTGGTGGAGAAAGCATATGGATTGTTGCTGGGGGGGGGGGGGGGGTCTGATCCCTTTATAGCTGTGCATTGAGCTCAACTTCCTGCAGTTGACATTCCAACTTGATTTCTTCCATCCATCCATGCACCCCTCCACTGTCTTTTTTAGCATTAGACATTAAAAAAAATAGCATTCATTCTAGTTTAACTCATAACCTTATTACCCAGAAGACCCTGGTTGTGAGAGAATTTAGGAAGGTGGTGAAAAAAAATTCACAAGAGCAAAAATGCGATTCACATTGTAGGAAGTGATAGAAGAGCTAGAAGTTAATTGGCAGGTCGGAGGCATCACGAGTGGAAGAATCTGTGCAGGTATTTTCCCTTCCAAAACCTCAGCTATTGAGGCCCCATCAAGCAAAAGCAGGTTAGATATCTAGCTACTGTATATATATATATATTGAATAGTGCGTATGAGGGAACCTTCCTGTTAGTAAAATAGTCACTTTTGCTACCCCTAAAAGGTTTTGCTGGTGAGCCTATTGCAGCTGGCAGGAGTTTAATATGTGCAGTGTAGAAGCCATTATGGGTTTTTTTTTAATGGACTTGTCATTGGTCTGGATTGTGCCTCTACAGCATCTGCTTGCCGTGGCATTCACGTTTTGAACACTGTGCAGGTTTCCACCAGTCCCCGTTGTGACAGTGACAGATGTTACACTCATCCACTTTCACTTCAATGCCAGCCGGGATTATGGTGCTTCCTGCAAAGCAGTTCGGACCTGGAAACACACACACACACAAAATAAATAAAATTAAAAACCAAGGGGATGCGGGGGGGAAGAGGGGAACAGTGGCCTTTAGAGTTAGCCCACATGGTAACAGCTTATGAACAGGCAGTTTGATGAAGTCATCCCAAAGAACAACTCCCGTCCCTTTTCACTCACTGCCCAGCCCAACATCACCATGGTGCATTAGCACCCGTGATGAAATCCAGGCCTGGTTGAAGTCAATGGCAAAAACTACCTGTCACTCACTTCAATGGGGTGAGGATTTCACCCCTTGTGCACACTGGAATAAAAATTTCACAGAAGCTTCAAAGATTCTGCTTCCTTCGTCACCCCCCACCTCACCCCACCACTTATGAATGACATTGGATGCTTCATCATGGTTAAAGGCCTTCCCTGATCAATCTCCTTCCTAGCTTCCTGCTTCCTTCATCACCCCCCACCTCATCCCACCACTTATGAATGACATTGGATGCTTCGTCGTGGTGAAAGGCCTTCCCATATCAACTGCAGCATCTCCTTCTTCCTAGTCTGGCTGCAAGACAGAAGAAAAACATTTGGGCTAATTCTTCTGCTGGTGTAAACTAGCGTCTCTCCACTAAAATCAATGGAGCTCTGCCAGTTTAAATGCACAGAAAATGTGGCTGCTATAACTCACTCCAGCTCTGTAAGTCCCTGGGACCCTGAGCTGGTTACTTGATAACAATGAATAATTCACGGCATCAATAATTTATTTGTCTCCCAAGCAAGCTTTGTTATAGATTTTATTTTATAAAGGGGATTCCTTTAATCTGCTGATCTTTGCTTTTTTAAGAAAAAGTATTTATTAGACAATATCAAACTCAACTCCCTGCTGTAGTCAGCAGAATTTTTATTGTCTCAGGTTCATAAAAACCCAACAAATGAAACATGGCCCAACTATTTATGTACATGCATGCTTCTCCCATCCACCCACATACCCATGCATAATGTTTGTGGGTCCTGAGCCCCAGATTTTAATATAATCAAATGTGAATTAAAGCCAGAGTTACGAGGGGAGTCTAGACATTCAGCATCTTTTAGTACTGTTGGCTCCATTATCCCAAGCTCCAGGTGAACTGATTGCAGAAGACAAATTAGCTAACCCAAACAGAGCTGGGTAATTTTTATAGTCACATGTACTCAGTGCTGCCCAAAACGATGGCCTAGCGTAACACCAACTGTCTTCTAATATATTTTTTGGATCTACTTCTTACCACCTGCAATGAATTTACAATTTATAATATTTTAACAGCAAAGCAGTTATCATAGGCTAGTTGTAGAACATATCTCAAAAACGAGCCTTCACACCATGTTAAGGGAAAGAAGCTCTTTCTGATGTGTATTTATGTTTATCATAATGCATTTTAAGTCTATATTTCAAGAAATAAAAATGAATATCTACAAACATATATGGAAAAGATTGTGAAAGGGAGATGCTGAATTGAGTTCCTGTTTCTTTTAGTATTAAATAACAACGGGAGTTGGTTAGGAATTGTCCAGTTTCCAATGGAATATGAGTTGGAGTGATTTTTCTACTGCAAAATTTAGTGTCTGCAAAATAACTTTATATATGTCAGACATACTGATCTTTGGGGAAAAAATTGATTTTCCACCAGGAAATCCAGAGTGAAATATTTTATTTTGGGTTGGTTCAACCCAGATTGGACTATTTCATTCTCAGAAACAACCTAAAATGTTTAGTTTTGAATCAGTTCAATAAAATATGAAACCACATTTTTCTTAGCATATTACAATGCCTTTCAGAAGTTACAGAACCAGTCCTGCTTACCTATGGGTCAGGCCATCTACAGCTCCTGTTTCACAACAAACCCCAATACTTAAATGTCAGAATTTCTCACAGGACAGAATTTCAAAACTGCACTCAATTATACTTACCATAACAATGTTGTCAAATGAAAGTTGATCTCATACCATTGGCTTGTTGTATGTGGAAATTTTAATATAGTTATAGTCCTCCAGAGCTCATCATCAATAGCTGTATCCCATTTAATATACCTCCCAAATGGATATTATTTATAGTACAGAAGCACCTACGGCTACGTCTACACTTACTAAAGTTAGTTCGAATTAGTTAATTTAGCAAGCATGAATGGCACTTGCTTAGTTCGAGTTAGCGAATTGCATTGAGTTCAATGGGCCGGTTAGTTCGAACTAAACAATTAGTTCAAACTAACATGGCCACATTGGTTATTCGAACTAACTAGTATGAATTAACCCTTAGTTGGAATAGCATATTCCAATTTATTAGTTTGAATTAAGGAAGCCCTTAATTCTCACTAATGAAAGCCTAGTGTAGCCATGGCTTTAGTTAGTTCGAATTAAGCTTCCTTAATTCGAACTAAGTTGCCAGTGTAGACATAGCCCTGCAGGTGCTTTGTTGGCTATTGTGTTGGGTCTTATACACACACACACATAGTAAGAAACAGGCCTTGTCTAGACAAACTTACAGTCTCCAAAGACAAGCCATATGATGGATGAGAGGGGAAATGACTAGCCCAACACTCAAGCCTCAAGCCTCCTGACTCTTAAAGCAACATCCCATTCACTGGACCATTTGCCTTTCTAGGCCAAACTTTGGGAAACAGAACTAATTGCACAGGAAGGTACAAGCACACAGAAGAAATGGCTCTTAAAGTTTCTTGTGGCTTGAACAATTAGCCCTTTGAATGCCAGTCCCTATACTTAAAATTGGGGACTGTTGCTGGAACTGGTAATCTGTCCCCATATTGAAGAAACCTAATGTATAGGAGCATTGCATGTATGAAGAGACAGGCAGTGGTCATCTACTTGGAAGGTTACTTCCATTCCATGTACAATAGCTACTGATGACCGCTTGAGAAACCTTTCCACACACATGAAGTAAATAAAATGACCTTTCAAGGGACTCTCAATTACACCCTGTGCTTTAACCACCCAAAATATGCAGTGCTACAGTTCATATATTGCTTCTCCATCTCCTTCATGAGTTCATTTGCATGGAAAACATCTGTGGTATCACATTTAACAAAAGGGATGATAGGGAACTTCACACATTTATCTTAATATTTGCCCAGGAGTCTCGCCTAAAAATTGGAGTGCTTATTGGCAAAGGAATACATCAGGACACTTTAAATTATAGATGAATCTGAATCAGAGGTGTCAATCCATTTAAGGGGAAGGAGTACATCATTGGTATGATTTAGTGGTTTTGCCTGTTCCAGGCATGACTGGAAATGGGGTGGTCTGGCACCATACCGGAGACTTTTGCATTTTACAGTATCAGAAAACTATTTCCTTCCTCTCATTAACTTTATCTGTACCGTGACTTTATTAGTACACTTCCCAAATGCACTGAACATGTAGCTTGCAAGGAAGTGGTTCCTATTAGTATGAAAGTGGACGGTAGTGAAGGAACAGATATGTGACATTTTAATAGCTACAAACACTAGTGAGAAAGTTATCAGAGGTGTCTCATGCATATGGTTTTATTGTGACACTATTAGCATGCACAGTAGAAGCTGAGACAAGACTGATCTAAATTTATAGCAGCACTTATTAAAAGGAGGGATGACTAAAATGTGTATAATAGCCAAGAAACACCCAATTATCCTGCTTGACAACTATCTAAATTACTTCTAGGAAGTTAAGCCCAGCAACGTCAAACTGGTGGCCTGGTGTTCTTAGACCTGTGTGCTCTGAGACACGTACTAATAAAGTTAATGAGAGGAAAGAAATGCTTTTCTGAGGCTGTAAAATGGTAACGTCTCTTGTGTGGAGCCAACTGCCTGGGAGACGGGGGTTTGCTCAGATATTGCCATGCTGCTCTGTGTTTCAAAAGTAACACACTCCATGCCGTGAGAGGAAGGACGTGCCGGTCCCAAAGGCACTGTGCTGGGATTCAGGAAAACTGCATTCAGACTCTGTCACTGACTTTGGGCTAGCCATTTCATCTCTCTGCCCTTCAGGTTCCCATCTGCAAAATGGGAATAATCATTCCTTTGTCTGTCCTGCATATTTAGTCTCTCCGCTCTTCAGGGCAGAAGGGGTAAATTACTAAGGGTTTCCAGTCTTGACTGAGACCTCTGGGCCGTCATACCAATAATGGATAATAAACCACCATGAAGTTACCAGGACGTGCTAACAGTATCCTCACTGTAGCAAACAACTTTGACCTTTAAATGGCCGTCCAGGAGCATCTCAGTAGTATTTTTAAGAGCCATGCTGTGACCATACTGCAAATCACTGCAGCTTTAAGAAAGGAAGTAGGTAAGTGCGAGAGCAGTAGCATAACACACATTTCTCCTCTGAATAATTCTGTAAGTCTGAGTCAAGCATCTGGTGTCTGGGCCGTGATTGACAAAAACATGCATCAGGTCCTCCAAAAAGAACCACGAGAGCAAGGAACGGGCTTCAAGTGATCTCAGGCATGTTTGAAAAGACATGCACAATGCGATTCTCTCCAAGATTAACACCTAAAACAGTGAAAAAGCTGAAGCCGCAATGGGATTGCAGCAGACACTGGCGCAGGTTTGTGGGCCTGTGTCTTCTAAGGACTCTGGGAGCTGATGGGAAGCACTAATGCTCAAGAGCCTGATCCAAAGCCCAATGAAGTCAAAGGGCAATTTCCACTGAGTACAGGGGAATTTGGACCAGTCCTGAATATGCTGGAGCTAAGGCAGAGAGTGCACATTAGCAATTTATGTTAAAATATGGCACAGAGATTCTAAAAATATTCCCGAACCAAGTGTGATCACCCCAGGAAATTCAGAGCCAAGGCTAAACTTAAAGCATTTTAAGGTATCACACAATTAAGGCACCCAAACTCTGCCCCTAGTTACGTCATGCAATAACCATGGGATTATGATTAACGCATTTTAATGTTCATAATCCACGATCATATTCCCCATTCCCTTCATGGTGTCACTATAGGACAGAGTTCAGGTTGTTTGGATTTCTTAGCCAAGCATTTCCATTATTTCAAACAGTCCTCTCCAACAGCACATGGCATTTCTATGGCTGTGGACGTGTTTGGGAGGTTTGGTGGTTGGGCAGTATAGCGTTGTCCCCATCTAGTGGCTAGAATATGTAAGGCCATTAGGCATCTGCTGCTGCCCTCGATATATAAATACTTACTTCCTGAGGCGCTTGCTTTTAAGATCCAGAGGTTCTGTGTTTAATCTCCACCCCTGACTTGACCTGTCCGAGGGCATTGTTATAAATGGTGTAGATTGGTGTCTGTGCTGTCGGGACATTGCTAAATGTGGTTTTCATTCTTTGTGAAATCAGGGCCAAACTAAGCCATCTCCCTTTCCCTCCCTCCCCCTCCCACACTCCCTCCTTGACAGCCAGGGGACTTTGTACACACACGTGGGACTGGACTTTCTTCTCTCTCACACAAATCATGGACTCCACTTCCATCATCTCTACTTTACATCAGCCTGAGTGGTGAATCAGGCCTGTTTGGGACAACAGAATTTGGTTTGCAATTTTCATTTTCCCCCCCAAAATCACTCAGTATCAGTGAATATATCATATGCGATCTACTGCTGTGGGATGGGTTAAATCTTGTTTAAATGGTTGAGTGTGTCCTCCACTCCTCATTTGAAGATAGCTGTAAGACACAGCTATGTAGCCGCCAACTGATACCAAGTGGGTATGGGAGCCCAGTCAGCAATCTGAACAATGTGGCTGAAGGCCTCCACTGTGTGCGTGTCTGAAAGAGACTGAGAAGGGTCAGAAGATACACACAGCATGGAGAAGCTGGATAACAGAAAGTGAGGCTGTAAGCAAAGAAATAATCCCCTCCTCTTTGTCCCTCCTGCATTCAGGGATACAAGCTGATGTACATGCTTTGTAAATTAACAAGACTGCACCAGAATTCATCATCAGTTTCTTCATCCAACTGGAAAAAACTCCAAGACCCCAAATTCTGGCTAGTCGCTCCAATGACAATACAAATAATGCAGAACAGCATGGTCCATAAATGTACAAAGCAAAAGGCAAGACTGTGGTGAAAACTACACCCCAAAACTACCCCAGTTAGTTTCCTGTCTAGCGCATCAATCTGAATAATCCAACACTGAATGTTAAAGGCATAATATAGAACACTACTGACAGTGTATTTGATCAATTTCAACTCCTGGGATATGCATGAGTACATTTGGTATTCATGAAGAGATCTCTTTTTCATTTGCAATGGATCTCTGCTTAGTAGAGTCTGAGAACCATTTGGGTCCCCATCTGGGGATTTTTTATACTGCGCCTTTCTGAAATCTCTGCTAAATGATCTCTGCTGCAGCACACCGGATGGATTCTGTTTGTGCAGGCCTATAAACTGAATGTCTATATTTCTTTGGCAGCCTATCGAAGTAATTGTTTCTTCAAGCAGCAGACGTACACACTTATTTGTCTAGCTGAACTGAAATGTAGTCTGTGGTGTTCATAACTGATTTTAATTCTCTGCTTCACGAAATCTGATGGATGTTGTCATGTTATGACACTTAGAACTTTTCCATCATTTTCTGCTATGTAAAGTCCCAGGTCAAACACACTTGAAATGCCAATAATTGTAGTTTGCTGCATTTTAGGTAGACCTACACACCTGGACCTCTTTAGAACAATATTCTGATTGTCTGCCAGACTCCTAACAACAGAGAGATTCCAAGTCTCCAGATCCCCCCTGGAATATAGAGAAAAGCCCTTTTCATTAAAATTTAAACTGAAAGCTTCTTCTGGAGATCAGGGTGGGAAGGAGGGAGGGAGCGGGAGAAGTTTTCTCTGTTGTTGCCCTAAGGCCGCCTGTTAATCATTTTATTTGAAAATTCAATCCTGCCAGAACTCCCACACAAATGTGAGATGGAGGGATCGCCTGGCACTTAACAATGTAAGATTTATAGCACCGTGCTCCAATTAACTCTGCTGAACGTGTGAGGAGAAACACAGCCGAGCTGTGCTGGGGAAGGGGAGGGAGCTGGGAATCTTTTAGCGCCAAGGGCTCTGACAGGCAGAGGGAATCCTCTACCTGTCAGATGCTAGCTCAGACTGCATCTGTTAATCCTGCTTGTGTCTGTCTAGCAGAGCCCGGGCTGGGGATTCAGTGCCTCCCGGCAACAGATTTTTGCTGAGTCCATGGCACTAAGACACAGTGAGCCAAATGACACTGTCAAAGAGGTGCTAAGCCACAGAACCAAGCTGGAGGGAATCACATTCATTCACGCTAGAGGGGGATTCTGCAGGGCCAAAGGGAGGGCTGAATTAGGTCTCCTGCTGTGCTTTCTCTTTCCTCATCGTCCTGCCTGTCTGCCTGTTCCCCACCTCACCACCCTCCTGCTGGTGAGGGGAGAAGTGCCCATCTCCACCTCTGGTTGGAATTCCCCTCTCTGCTCGGCCAGAGTCAGGTCTGGGGCTGCCTCTGGGCATTCCATTGAGGAGTCCTTTCACCAGCACTTTCCTCGGCTTCCTGCCTGGGACCCACCTTGCCAGGAGCAGAGCAGGGAGAGCTGACGGTGGGCATGACCACAGGAGAGGAGCTGTCTGGGTGGGTGCAGACTGTCTAGGCCACTAATAAGCCAGGTGAGTCCCCTGGATCAGTTGTCTCATAGGTTTCCCTCACCCGTCATTCCTTTGTCTGTTCTCTCCCTGTGCCTCTCACACCCATCCCTTTTCCATCTCCCCCACTTGCTTGATTGCTGCCTCTTCCCGTTGCCCCATTGCCTTATTATCCTCCTGCTTTACAGAGCAGGACTTTGCAGTGACAGTGACTAATGGCTGGTTTCATTCTGCCTGTGAGTCAGAATTGGCTACAGCTAGGTGGTGGCTTCTCTCTCCTGGGCTATGAGGGCTGGCTGGCTTCCAGGCAGTCGAGCAAACTGCTGGACCATTCCACTCTGCAGTCCCTTCATACAGAGGCAGCAGCAGACGGGGAAATGACTGCTCTGGGAGGAGTAACTCATGGAGGGAAATAGATCAGAGGACAGTGTGAGAGAGGGGAGGGTGTAAGTGTGGGAAATGGGCTAGAGGCACACTGGAAATGAGGTAGGGCAGGTGGGCCATACATCAGGCAAGCGATGTGTTTCGACAGGCCTAGCACAATAACAAACTGACCTGAGTAAGGCCTCAAGAGAATACCGCAATAGAAATGTTAATTAAATAGTAATACTCCTACTAAATGCCAAGATTTATTGATCCATTAAGGACCTGACAACTGCCTCTGAGGCCTCGTTTACACTGCAGGCAAAATTCAGCAGCAGTCAACAGGCAGTACGCAAACTATGCCGAGTAGTTTCTGTAACTCCCATCAACTTCCTAACTTCCCTTTAGTGTGCCGTCTTCATGGCACTGTGCCGACATGAACTGCGTTCCTGTCGATGTAGCACTACGCCACTTGAGGAAGTGGTTCTACTATTTATTTCGATCCGCCGAGTGCGTCTTTAGTGACTGCTCAGTCAGTCTGGAAAAATCGAGCTGATGGTGACAAATTTGCTGCCGTCAGTGTAGACACACCCTGACAGGAACACTGCCACTCTTCAAAATGGGCAGAGCTACAGTGATCTATGTTTTCCTCGTTTGTAATGGAAGAGGCACCTGCTGTGTTTCCAAAAGAGGGCCTGATAACCATAAACATGCACTGTTCCAGAGACAGCCTGCCTGGAATAAGTGGCATTTTCCAGCCATGAAGCAGTGTCAACATGGAGGCACTTTGTAGCTACCTGTGCATTTACACATCTGACAGCTAATCTAGCGATACAAAGGCAAAAATCTAGCAGCAGAGAGCATTAAGTGGATTTGTGATCGTCCCTGGTGGCATCTCACTCTGTAAATTGATGCACAGATTACAAGGCAAAAATGAAGTATTTTGATCTGTGGCAGATCTAATCTTGCACCAATATCCTTCGTGTTGTGCACCCTTTATTCCCACATCTAGGGTCCCACTGTTCAAAAGATAAGTGCCACCACAAAGCGTGAATGCATATTACTGAGGACCAGATTTAGCAAAAGAAAATCACCACCTATCTCAAACCTAGCAATAAAAGTCATAGACACTGACAAGATTCACTTCCTTGATACTGATTATAGATCTATTTCATTGCTTTCTAAGGGAAGAACACTGGATGAGGGTGAAAAGAGTCACAGTGTGAAGGACTGATGCCATTTGGGAATAATATGCAGTACCCTCAGCAGCCAGAATTGGGCCTTACATTTAGGCAAGGATGTGTAATCTACTGGGGGAACTCAGAGGGATGGACCCATCCTGAATCTTCCAGAAAGCAGTGAAACTGTGAAAGCTGTGCCAAGCTTTAGGGACGTGGGCTGGGCTCTTTTCTGCCAGCCCACTTCTTGCTGGAGTGATATGTGCCCCTTTTTGGGGTGCACTCGACTCCTTTGAGTGCTGATTTTAAAGGGCCCTCACTTGTAGGAATTAGGATGAGATTTTCAGGGAGGGGAGGTAAATTATCCCATTTCTGTCTATTTCATGCACCTTCCATGGAAGCAGCTGGTGCTGGCCATGGTCAGAGAAAGGATTCTGGAGGGGATGAACCTGGAGTCTGATGCAGCTTGCCAATTCCTATATTGTATGCTATGGGCAGATGGTTCTTTCCCCCATGCCCATGCACAAGGGCCCATTATAATTCAGCTCTTGGCGAGGCATTTAAATCCACAGAGGAAAGGAGGGGGGAAAAAAGAGGGACCAATCAAAGGCCCAAAACAAGCTCAGCTGGTGCCAGGTTTTTACCCACTGTGGATCTGCCCCATTAACAAGAAGAGATTAATGTACGCTCATGGCATAGGGCACTCAGGCAGCCAGAGTTTTATGATCCTGGTTTAACACTGACTGAAATGAGTTAAAACCAGACAGGATTTTTTTTTTTTTTTTATTTCTACACTAACATTTTGAATATGCCATAATCCAAGCCTTATGCTTTCTCTTCATGATCGTGGAGGAGCACCTGTGTTGAAAACAAATGCCAGAGAAGCATCCTACCCAATGAGCCACTTTTGGAGTAAATTATGACTTTGTTCTACTCCCCCACGACAGTGTTATTGAGATGTGGAATAAAACATTAGAATTCAATTGCATCTCGCAAGGACTGACTGAAAGCAAACAAGTAGCAAGGAGCATGTGGTTTAATTTTCTTTCAGATGCTGAGCATATGGCATCATGCCAACGTTTCGTACATTTTAGCAGCTCAGCGCCAAATGCCACAGCAATTGCTGAGCCGCATGGGCTACATTCTGTTTACAGTTACATCTCAAGCAAGCCAATTGAAATCAATGGCTTTGCCGGGGGCCTATGTCAGTTCAGAACTTAGCCTCGTACATGTGAATGATAGCTGCAATAAACAGAAATGAAAGATTAAACACCAAGAGTGAGCAGGAACCACTTAGGGCAGACTCTGGCACCCTTACTCACATGGATTAGTACTCTTACACTATGAGATGTCACGCTGACTTCAATGGATCTACTCATGGAATAGGGTTCCAGTGAATAAAGTACTTTTCTGGTGAGTAAAGATATCACAATATGGCCCTAAATTTTTGCCAGCTAGGCTAGTCTTTTCATGCAGCTGTATACGCCCCTCTGCCCCCCCCCCCCCACGATCAATAGATCATCAGAGACATGGCTAATGTCTCCAAAATAATTCAGATAATTGGTTAATCCAAAACTACGCATTGTTTTAGGGAGAGGAGAATATAGATACTTTCTTATCTTTGCCACATTGGTACATTTTGGCCAGTTAGCTGAGGTAGAGTAAAAACACTTAGACATTTCATTTGTCTCCCAAACACTGTGGCAGATTCCCACAGACAGGAAGTTACATCATGCGTAACCAAGAAAGGGTGCTGACTTGTTTTTGGATAGAGGTAATAAACCCCCCTTTGCTCCATAATATTTCGAGTTGGATGGATACTACAAACATTCCCATGAATATTCATTCAGATGGCAATGAATTTGCTGTCACAGTTTGCTGTCCATGAATATTCCAGCAGAAATGTTTATTGACATGGAAAGTGCTTGTAGCAAGTACTGCAAAACTGTCTCAGAAAGCGAATGCAGACTTCCTAACCACAGCTATCCATACCAGAAACCTATTTCTGAATTATGACCAGCCAATCAGGGACGAAAGACAATAGCATATGACCTGCATGTCCAATCCAAACAACTCATATTCCCAATGCTGATTATTCACAAAGACCTGACAACAAACAAGCTATAGAGTGAGAATTAGACACAAAAACAAGTGGGGGAAAAAAAGCATAAACTGCTTGCAGCCAGCCCACAAACAAAGAAAAAGGTGAAATTTGTAAAATAAATTATTCATTTCAAATTATTCCCCCAGCTCTCTTGATATTTATGCATTCACAGTAAGTCTGCCTAATTTCTCATGAGAGTGCCTGAACTAATGACTGGGGCCTGTGTAGGAGTGTATCCAAGAGTTAGAAAGAAGAACTGGATGCAGGAATTCTGGATGTTGTTCTTGATTTTGCCACTATAGTCTTGAAATGGATTACTTTGTTTTTCCACTGTATAAAAGATATTAGTTATTTACCACTCCAGGCACTTGTGTCAACATTTCATAATACCCACACCCCAAACCAAATGCTTGAGAAAAATGATGGGCCTTGCAAGACAATGAGCAAGTTACAAAGCATGGCTCAGTTTACCTATTTAGAGAATGACTATAAGAAAGCCTCACAACACTATGTAGCTTTTTTAACTACCTTGTGCCTGATTCCCAATGGCCTTGCACCTGGCTTAGTCATTTACATTTACACCTATGTTGAATCGCTGCATTATTCTGATGTGGAACCCCTTTGATGTTGCCATGACAGGATGCTATAATACAGCTTCCTGGCCTATTACTGAATTCAAGATGATAGATTACTGCAAGCATTATAATAAATATCAATAAACATATCCCCAAATCACTCTGCTGCTGTACAAGTTCAATACTAGTGCATCACAAAGCTCGGCTATAGAATCAATCGATGCTCTTAAATGCACCAGAATCCAGCCAAACCATGCCATAAAATAAAGAGCAAAGCAATCTGGGGTTTGCATATTCTTAGTGAATTTCCATTTTTTTATTCTTTTCCCTTGGAGTCATTATTTTTGGCAGACAACCTCACCCACAGCTATTTTTCCCAAAGCTTTTTCCTTTCAGTTTGTCACGTGATGCATGCTGGCTATGATCTGTGTGACTTTTTTGTTCCCTCCAGCCATGTAATTGTATGGTTTGATGTCAATTATGCCATGCATGGCATTCCTTTATGCATGTACGTAACATACTCTGCATTATTGTTATGGTGTCATGTTTCCTGCAGCATCATGTATGTGTACAGATGTGAGGCATGTTCCCATATTTTATATGGCACAGGGAGGAGGGAGACAATCAGAGTGGTCTCCTTGCAGCATGTAAACAGTCAGCATTGCAAGCACACATCCAGAGTAGATAACAATGACAATGGGTTAGCTAAATGCCTGTAGCACCTCTGTCGGAGAGGGGAGACCTGCCGCCCTTTCCGAACAAAGAAAATCACCTCAGCCCAGGAAGTGAGGGGGGCAAAGAGGTTTGGAAACAAATACAGTCACTTGGAATGGGAGAGAGGTTTTTTTGGCTAGGGAAAGACCATCTTGAAACATTTTCTATCTGCAAGAAGGATTGGGACCTGCCTAGCGATAGGCAGAGACTGTCTGTAAAACCATCTTTCAGCCAAACATTGTGAGTAATCCTGGACAGTGAAGTTAGGTTAGACAATGATGTTAGGTTAGAATGCGTCATATCTTTTATTTGCTTGTGGCAGCTCCTGACTCCTTTATTAAATGGTTGTGCATTGATTTGCTATATACTCACTTAAAATAATCAATAATCTAGTGTTTGTTTCATCTAAAGCTGTGTGGACTTTAGAAGGTGTGAATGAGTGAGGCTGGCCATTCCCATTTCTTTGATAAATGGGTGAATCAGAGTCAATGGGTGTAGAGTGATTGGGGAAGAGTCCCAGTCCCTGCAGGACGGAAGTTTCCAATGTGGTATCTGGAGGCTGGGGATGCTTGCTGGGGGACCGTCCTGTAAGTGGCTGGTGAGCGCATACTCACTGCCTGGGACCAATTACATGCAGGAGGCTGGGGTTGACTGATCCAGGAGTGGGTGGTCACCTAGCTAAGTAGGGTAATTTGAGGGTCAGGAGTGGAGATCAGGGAATCACAGCGGCATACCAAACCAGATTCTGGAAAGGGAGTATCACACATTTGTCAAATAACTCAGGAGCTAGATTTTATTTTTTTTATTTTTTGCTGTTTTGGGTAGAGTTGTGTAAGCACATGGATCAGTTATTTCACATACCTTACAGGCTGGAGAAATTTCAAATTCTCTGCTCTGCTTACTTGGATGTATCATGAGCCAGATTCTGATACCCTTACTCAGACAGAGTAGAGTGTTACTGGACAAGCAGTTCCATTGATGACAATGGCATGAATCACAGTGTGAGTTATTACTTAGTGTGAGTTATGGATATCAGATTCTGGCTCTTAATGGTTTTAATGGATCCCAGTTCTGTATGATACTGCAGTTTAGATATGCTGAACTTGCACAAGCTTTTCAGATGTTAATTCCTTTCTCCGTATGCTATTTATACAACACTACAACTATTTATTGTTAGTTCAGGGTAAAAGAAAAGATCTCAAGTTGGTCCTTGATTAACTTGTCAAAACTGTTAGGGAGGTCAGGCTTTCCCATAAGGCACCACAACGTAAAGATAAATTCTTCATGGGGTCCAAAATGAGAAATAAAAAAAGCCAGCTGATTAAGATGAGGTATTTAAAAATAATACTTCAGGATTCCTGTGCTGGTATGAAAAACCCCAGCACTTCTTGCCATGTATTGGACAATAACAATACCGTATTGTATTAATAATGTGTATTAGTTTTTCCAAATAATACTCCAAGATTCCACAGAGCTGGTTCAAAAACACCTAGCACCTCTTGCCATGTATTGGACAGTAACAATACTGTATTTTATTAATAACGTGTATTAGTTTTTCCAAATACAACAAATATACCAAAAATACCAGTTTCCTCCTAATACACAAAGTAAAAAAAGAGTGCTAGAACAAAGGGAGGGTGGGAAGACATCTCTATCTTCAGGGTTTACCTTACTTGTAGACCTCTAAAACGTCAGCCCCCATTGCTTTGAATTTTTCAGACATTCTCTTTCTGATGAATGCCCGTGGTTTGTTAGCTGTGGGTGAACATGGCTATGTCTACACAGACAATGACAAATTCACCACCGTCAGATCAATTTATCCAATTTGATTGAGCAGCAGTGAAGACGCACTCAATTGATCTGGCAGCTGATCTATTAAAACCGTATCTAGAAAAAGCATAGCACTGCATTGATGGGTATGTATTTCCTGACGGTGCGGTGTAGAGGAGACAGCTCATAGACTGGAAGTTAGGAAGTTGATGTAAGTTACACAAGCTTGAGTAATTCCTGTTGACTGCTGCCGAATTTGCTGGTCAGTCGAGCCACTGGATAAACAAGGTACTGAAGGAACACTCAAGGAAGACAAAGCCATTGAAGAGAAGCTAAACGAATTCTTAGCATTGCTCTTCACTACATGAAGTGAGGGAGATTCACACACCCAAGCCATTCTTTTTGGTGACAAATCTAATAAACAGACCTAGAGTTTGATGTCAACAGAAGAGGTTTTGGAACAATTGATAAATTTAACAGTAATAAATCATCAGGATCAAATAGTATTCAACAAAGAGTTATGAAGGAACTTGGAAGAAATTGCAGAACAGCTAACTTTGGAGTGTAATCTATCACTTAAATAAGCCTCTATATCACATGACTGAAGAGTAGCTAATGCAAAACCAATTTTTAAAAAAGGCTGACAGTTATAGGCTGATAAACATAACTTCAGTACCAGGCAAATTGCTTGAAAGTATAGAAAAGAACAGAATTATCAGAAAGGGAAATCATGCCTCACCAATCTATTAGAATTCTTTCAGATTATCAACAAACATGTGAACAAGGATGATGCACTAGTAATATGCTTGGCTTGTTTAGCCTAACCAAAAGAAGGTAGAGATTGCTCTCTATAAATACATCAGAGGGATTAACATCAGGGAGGGAGAGGAATTATTTGAGTACAGAACAAATGGTTATAAACTGTCCATCAAGAAATTTAGGCTTGAAATTAGATGCAGGTTTCTAACCATTAGAGGAGTAAAGTTCTGGAATAGCCTTCCAAGGGGAGTTGTGGGGGCAAAAACCATAAATGCTTTCAAAACTGAGCTTGATAAATTTATGGAGGGGATGTTATGATTACCCTATTTTGGAAATTGACTGATATTTGGCTACATGTGGTGGATATACAAGTGGCCTAAGAGGGGAGAGTACATGGGGTGGGTTCTGAGTTATTACAGAGAATTGTTTCTTGGGTAAATGGCTGTTGAGACTTGCCCACGTGCTAAGGGTTTAACTGATCACCATATTTGCGGTTGGGAAGGAATTTCCCTCCAGGGCTGATTTGCTTGGGCTTTGGGGGGGTTTTCGCCTTCCTCTGTAGCACAGGGCATGGCTCACCTACCGGTGAATTCTCTGTATCTTAAAGTCCTTAAATCATGATTTAAGGAGGTAAATAACTCAGTCATAGGTTGGTGGCCTATTGTTGGAGTGGGTGGGTGAGGTCTTGAGGCCTGCATTTTGCAGGAGGTCAGACTAGATGATCGTACTGGTCCCTTCTGACCTTAAAGTCTATCTGTCTATAATAACATACTTGGACTTTCAGAAAGCCTCTGACAAGATCCCTCACCAAAGGCTCTTAAGTAAGTAGTCACTGGATAAGAAGAAAGGCCCTTTCAAGGATCAGTAATAGGTTAAAAACAAGAAACAAAGAGTAGGAGGTATCCTTTCACAATGGAGAGTGGTAAATAACAAGGTCCCCTGTGGACCTGTGCTGGGACCACTGCAGTTTAATGTACTCATGAATGATTTGGACAAAAAGAAGGGAAACCGGCAAGGAGACAAAGTTTGCAGATGATACAAAAGTACTCAAGATAATTCAGTCCAAAGCTGACTGTGAAGAGTTACAAAGGGATCTCACAAAATTGGGAAATGGGGCAACAAAATGGCAGATGGAATTCAATGTTGATAAATGCAAAGTAACACACAGTGGAAAACATAATCCAGGCAATACATACAACATGATGGGGATCTATATTAGCTATTACCACTCAAGAAAGATTGTGGCGTCATTGTGGAGAGTTCTCTGAAATCATCTCCTCATTGTGCAGCAGAAGTCAAAAAAAGCTAACAGTGTTGGGAACTGTTAGGGAAAGGATAGATAAGAAGACAGAAAATATCAATGCCAATATAGAAATTCACTGTACACCCACATCTTTAACATTGTATGCAGTTCTGGTCACCCCATCTCCATGTGAGACTTGGAAAAAAGTGGAGAGCAGGGGGAAAAAGGATTAAGGGTATGGAACAGCTTCCATATAAAGAGAGAATGAAAAGATGGGACTAATTCCAGGGGGGTATCTGTGTTGGTCTGTTTCAGCAAAAGAAATAAGGAGTACGGTGGCACTTATAAAGACTAACAGATTTATTAAAGCATAAGCTTTTGTGGGTTACAACCCACTTCCTCATATGTGTGAAGTTATTTTCTCCCATGAAAGCTCATGAGATAAATACATTTGTTAGACTTTAAAAGTGCAAAAGGACTCCTTGTTTGTTTTGTGGTATGCTAGATATATATACACAGGGAAAGAAGGCAGAGTTAACAAGGTCATTTCAAGTTCCAGAGGGTCAATTCAAACAGTGTAGATGTGGCCCATTAATAACAATTGATGAAAAGATAAGCATGTTTAAAGAGGGGATATTACCTTTTGTAGTGAGCAAGCCATTCCCAGGCCCTATTCAGACCCAATCCGATAGTGTCAAATTTGCATATGAATTCCAGCTCTGCAGTTTCACGGTGAAGTCTGGTTTTGGAATTTTTTTTTTGCTGAAGTATGGTAACTTTCAAGTCTGTTACTGAGTGTCCAGGGAGACAGAAGTGTTCCCCTACTGGTTTTTGAATGTTATCATTCTTGATGCCTGATTTGTGGCCATTTATTCTTTTGCACAGACAGTCCAATTTGGTCAATGTATATGGCAGAGGGGCATTGTTGGCACATAATGGCAAATACTACATTGGTAGATGTGCAGGTGAATGAGCCCCTGATAGAGGCGCTGGTTTGGTAAGGTTCTATGATGGTGTCACTTGAGTAAATATGTGGGCAGAGCTGGCAAGGGGTTTGTTGCACGGACAGGTATTTGAGTTAGTGTTACTGTTGTGTGGCTGCTGGTGAGTATTTGCGTCAGGTTAGGGGGCTGTCTGTAAGTGAGGACTGGCCTACATCCCAAGGCTTCAGAGAATGAGGGATTGTCTTCTAGGAGGATAGGTTGTAGATCCTTGATGATGTGCCGGGATGGGACTGTTCATCTTAGAAAAGAGAGGTCTAAGGGGAGATCTGATAGAGATCTATAGAATCATAAAAGATGTGGAGGAAGTGTTATTTACCCCTTCACATAACACAAGAACAAGGATTCACTCAATGAAATTAATAGACAGCAAGTTTAAAACAAATGCAAGGAAGTCCTTCTTCACACAACGCACAGGCAACCAAGAGAATTCATTGCCAGCAGATGTTATGAAGACCAAAAGTATACCTGGGTTCAAAAAAAGAATTAGGTAAGTTAATGGAAGATAGGGCCATCAATGACTATTAGCCAAGATGGTCAGGGTTGCAGCCCCATTTGCAGGGTGTTCCTAAACATCTGATTGCAAGAAGCAGGGACTGGCTGACAAGGCATGGATCACTTGATAACCACCCCAGTCTATTCATTCTTTCTGAAGCTTTTGGCATTGGCCACTGTTGGCAGACAGCTTGATGGGCTAGAAGGACCATCAGTCTGATCCAATATGGTCATTATGTTCTTAGCCTAAGTGGGTAGTAGCATATTCAACAATATCTTTTTGTGAACAATCCGTAGTCTCGAGTCTATAGTGGCTGATTTAACATTAGATAAAATTGTATTGCATTGGATTGGAGAGACTTGTGTATTTAAATGTCTATTCCTAGCCACTCTCAAATTATCAGTCTTTGGCAGAGATTTTGGGGCCAGAAAAAAAAAATCTATGGAGACCTCTGGCTATGTAAATTCAGGATGTAACAAACAAACAAACAAACAAACAAACAAACAAACAAACAAACAAAAGTGCTCTGGAACTCCCAGTGTATCATCTAGTCCAAATGCATTTGTAAGTAAATGCTTTAACTGGAGATATTTCCATGCTCCAGAGCAAGGCAAACCATATTGTTGCTGAAGGTCTACAAATGATTTAAAGTTGTCTTACATGAATTTTTTAGAAATTCATGATTGTCCTGTTTCTAAAAAATGCACAGTCCCTACAAGCTCAATGTAGGTGTCCAAAAATGTCACATCGGCCCAGGAAGCAGGAATACCCGCACTAGCCATCTTCCACTGCGCATGAAAGATAGGGAGACCAAAGGAGAGTTGGAGGTGCCTGTATTCTTTATTATGCGTACAAGTGTAGTACCAGGAGATACTAACTGAGATCATGGCCCCATTCTATATACACACATAGCAAGACACAGTTGCTTCCCTAGACACAGGAAGCAAAACAGCCATATGGAGATGAAGCTCAGTGATAGAACTGGGAAGAACACATGGGCCATCTGATTCCTAGGCCAGTAACCTACCCACAATTCTACCTTTCCCCATGCCAGCCACCAATAAAATAACTTTACCAGGCCAGCAGAATCCTCTCTGAACTGTGGCAGCTTATCAGAGGTGAAACATGCTGCATCTATTTGAAATATACAGCTTTCTATCTACGTCCTTTATTCTGTAGTAATCTGGAAGAAGGGGTGGCATGGAGGTGTAGAAAGCTAATAAAATTCAGCAAACTGCATCAGTCTTAATGCTTCAAATGAACCCCTCCGCCACTTCGGTGGGGAGCAGGGTGGTGTGGTAGATGTAAATCTCTGGCGCTATAGGTAAAATCTTTGCCATCTGATCTGCTGCCACAAATGCTAATCCTCAAAAACACCAGTTTGCAATATGTGTCCTGTATGTGAATAGCTTCAATTTAGGTGGGTGCTAGCATAAAAAAGATAAATCGTCTATGATAGCCCTTGAGATATAGATCTGTTTGGGTGCATCTACACTAGTAAATTAAGTCGACTTAAGCAGGCTTAAGTCGACTTAATTTACTCTGCATCCACACTGGAGGTTCCCTTAAGTCAACTTAAGCTGCTGCTTAAGTCAAGTTAAAAAAATTTAAAGTCGACTTATTAAGACCTAGTTTTACTTTGACTTAACGCTTAAATCGACTTCGTAAGTCGACTTAAGTGAGTGTGGACACCCTAAGTCGACTTATAAATAAGTTGACTTAGGTCAGGGCAGGGGAAAAAGGGAGCCCCTGCTCCCTTCTCCCCAGGAAGCCGCTAGTGGCTTGTCCTGACTCCCTTCTCCCCGGGACCACGGGGCTCCCTTCTGGCCGGGACCCCAGGGGCTCCTTTCTGGCTGGGACCACTCTCCAGCTGCTGGAGGGCAGTGCCGGCAATTGCCGGCATTCCAGCTGATAGGGAACCCCCAGTGATCCCTGTGAATTGGAGTGCTGGCAATTGCTGGCACGGCCCTCCAGCTGACAGGGAACCCCCGGACATCCCTATCATCTGGTGCATGGTCCCAGCCAGGAACTTGCCACAGTGCTCCATTCTGGCCAGGACCGCTCGGTCCCGGGCAGAAAGGAGCTCCGCACTCCCTTCTGGCTGGGACCGCTCAGGTCCCGGGCAGAAAGGAGCCCTGTGCTCCCTTCCGGCCAGGACCGCTCAGGTCCCAGAGAGAAGGGAGCCGAGTGGTCCCGGCCAGAAGGGAGCTCCATGCTCCCATCTCCCCCGGACCACTCTGGGGCTTGCTGTCTCGAGGAGAGCCAGCCCCATACGGGGCTGGCTCTCCCCAGGACAAGCCCACCTAGCCTGGGGACCCAAGGCTTCCCCTGGACCTAACCAGTCGACTTAGAGAGTCTAGTGTAGACTCTTTAAGTCAACTTAGTTAGGCCAGCTTTAAGTTGACTTAAGAGTCCTGTGTGGACTCTCTAAGTCGACTTAATAAGGTTTACTTAAAGTTGACTTAGTAAAATCGACTTGGTAAAGTCGATCTAAATTTCTCTGTGTAGCCATAGCCTTTGATTGCAGTCTTGTGCTTCAAGTCTTGATTTCACCGAAAGAAGTCCCTGGTAGGATGCAGACACGCCATCTGGGAGCCCAGAAAGTGAGAGTGTTTTGTGTTGAGAATGGCATGGATCAAAAAGCTGGGAAGTGAAGCAAAGCTGAGCTGTTCTAGCACATCTCCTTTTGAGAAAGAGCATGCTTCCATATCTCTGACAGCATGGATTAAGTCATTACATATCCCTCCAGTACCAATAGTCTCGTTACCAAAATACCAAGGCAAGAACACTTCTTCCTGGATGAAAACTTTCCACAAACCCGGTTTCTCTGCATCTAGCCAGAAATAATAGTATTTCCTCCCTTTAAAAAAACACTGATCATGGAGAAAAAATTTAAAGAGACAAATAGTACTCTGGAATAGAGCAGGGTGAGATTTTTTTAATCCCAAAGCTTTTTTTCCAGCCCCCCACCCCTCCTCCCCCATCAGCAGATATGACTGAATTGAAATATTTCATAATTTCACATTAATTGGAGCAAATTGTTTCAGTCCAAAAAATCTAAAATAATCTGAAAGTTAAAATATTTCATTTTGATATTTTTAAATGAAATGTTTCAACTTAGTGATTCAGAATGATTTTTTTTTTGTTTCAAAGTTATTTACATTTTATTTTATTTTTTAAAAATTAGAACATGGACTTTTTAATTTCAAGGTTTATTTTGGTTCCAACAAAATGTTTAGTTCAACCCCTAATTTTTTAAAGTACTTTTTATCAATATGTTTGATAGGTTTTGATTTTTGGGTGAAACGAAAATGAGTTTCAGAGAATTGAAAAATCCGCTATCTTCCCAGTTCTATTTTTGCACGATGAGAAATGGACAGCCCTACAGGCTTGTGGTTGAAAATGTCCTGAACATTTTTTTTTTTTGACAAACAGCAGCACTGGAATATTTGTAAAAGATTTTCCATTTCTATGGAAATTTTTCAGGGCTTGTCAACACCAAGAAAAGATTTTAAGCAACTGAAAACAGAAATGATTGCTCTTTTGACAAAAACCTGAACAATTTTGAAGAATATTTTTTCCAGTAAGGAAGGGAAGGGGCAGAATAACTTCCCAACCTTGTTACATCTTAATTCTCTTTCATCCACAGAACAGAAAAAGCACAGTCAAGTAAAAGCCTTGCCAACATTTCCTGACTTGCAAGAAGCCCCAAGATGCTTCCTTTCCATGCCCATTTGATCCTTGGCCTCTCTGCTGAAAGTGCTAAAAAAAAGATGCTAACCAAAGATAAATGTGATGATAAGGAAGATAGGAATAATGTAACAAAAACTGAGACTTCTGATACGTATTAAATAGGCCATCACATGGCAATGGATTTTAGCCATTCCTAATTTGGGTCACATTCATCTTAATGTTCTAAAAGCGAAAGATCCAATGTCCCATTATCAATCCCTACCACATCAATCCACCATTAAAACTTAGGATGTGTTACACCATTGCACCACACCTTCTGTGATCAGCACAAGTTGGATGTCAAATGCTAGACCAGCTGTGTTTTATACCCATTTTGTGCCTGTGTACATGACCAGCAGGTGCAAAAAATTGGACAGTCAGGCTTATAATTGTACTTTGTTTTATGTTCACTGAAATCAGTAAGAATGTTTGTCTTGCCTTCCATAGGTTTTGAACAAGGCCCAGTGTTCCAGGTAAGAAACTAATGGAGAATGCTGGCATATGTGGAGCTAAATAAATCTCCAAAAATTAATCTTAAATTGTTTTCTATCTTCGCCAGTAATTTCACTTCTAGTAAGATTAGTTTAACAACATTTCTGAAGCTCTCTTTGTTTATTTGCTAACTTTTCGCACTATAATTTATTTTGCAGGGCAACTGAAGAAGCTGCTAAGTAAGAGTTACTATCTCTAATTATTTATAGTTTCTTTATGTATTTGAAATCCAAGTTGTTTACTCAAATTAAGCAATAAATCATTAAGAGGAAGCTCAATCCAATTCCCAGTCAAATCAAAGGGAGCCTTTCCATTGACTTAAATGGGAGCTGGATCAAGTTGGAAAAGCAACCCCAGACCTTTATCTTAGGACAGCTAACAAACACAACACTCTCAATTTTCATTTACTTTATGAAGGCCTCTTTGTACCTCTCTGGCACTGTAAAGATGCTTTAAAGTCATGAGAGAAGAGGAAAGGTTCTGTTATGGATCAGTAATTAGTTAAAAGATAGGAAACAAGGGAACAGAATAAATAGCCAGTTTTCACAGTGGGACGAGTTAAATAGCAGTTTCCCCAGGAGGGCTGTACTGGGATCAGTGATGTTCGACATATTTATAAGTGATCTGGAAAAGGGTAAACTGTGAGGTGGCAAAGTTTGTAGACAATACAATTTACTCAGTATAGTTAAATACAAAGCTGACTGAGAAGAGTTACAAAGGGATCTGTGACAGGTCCCTGCTCACCACCACAGCTCCTTCTGCTGGCTGTTATGAGGAATTGCTCTGGTGGTCGCTGCACCCTCTCCAGTGATGCGTTGCCCATCCTTACTCCATTCCAGGACCTGCATTTCCCTGCAAGATGGCATCCACTTTGCTGTACAGTCCTCTAGCTGTGGCTCAGTCCTTGCTCCTCCCAATTCTTGGGGAAAGGGGCAGAGGAAAGCCTTCAGCAGTCTTTGGCCACTTGCATCAATGGTCTCAGCAGTCCAGAATCAGGCCCTTACTCCAGGGTCCAGCGGCTGCTCCCTAGAGCCAGCCTTGCAGTCAATCCCAGCCCTTCCTTCAGGATTCATGGCTGCTCATTCCCTGGAGCCTGCCACAGCTCTATCCCAGGGAGCTGGCCTGCCGTACATGGCAGACCAGCCAGACTTCTCCCTATGAGCTTCTTAGGGACATTGACTTCTCCCTGCTGCTGGCAGCCTTTCTTATATGGGCCTGCCTGGCCCTGATTGGCTGCTTCCCTTTTGGCCTTTCTGATGGGCTGCTATGGCTACAGCTCCATTAACACCTTCTTTGCTGGGATAGGCTACCTGCCCCACCAAACAATCTCAAAACACTGGGTCAATGGGCAAGAAAATGGCAGATGAAATTCAATGCTGATGAATGTAAAGTAATGCACACTGGACAAATAATCCCTACTATACATACACAATAATAGGGTTTATATTAGCTGTTACCTCTTATAGATCTTGGAATCACTGTGGATAGGTTTCTGAAAACACCTGCTCAGTGTGTAAAAACAGTCCAAAAAAGCGAAGAGAATGTTGGGAACCGTTAGGAAAGGGATAGATAAGAATACAGAAAATAACATATCGCTACTCTATAAATCCACAGGACGACCACATCTCATAGACTCTAAGGTCAGAAGGGACCCATATGATCGTCTAGGCTGATCTCTGGCACAATGCAGGCCACAGAACCTCGCCCAACCACTCTTCTAATAAATCTCTAACCTATGACTGAGATATTAAAGTCCTCAAATCATGATTTAAAATATTTTAAGATGTAGAGAATCTACTAGCAAGTGAGCTGTGCCCCATGCTACAGAGGAAGGTGAAAACCCCCTAGAGTCTTTGCCAATCTGACCAGGGGGAATATTTCTTCCTGACCCCCAATATGGTGATCAGTTAAACTCTGAGCATGTGACAAGACTTGACCAGATAGACACTCATGAAAGAATTCTCTGTAATAACTCAGAATCCATTCTATCAATTGCTCCATCTCAGGCCATTGCCATACCAATAGTCAAAGATCACTCAATTGCCAAAAAGGGCTGCCCCATCACACCCTCCCCCTGCATAAATTGATCAAGCTCAGTTTTGAAGCCAGCTAGATTTTTTGCCACCATTGCTCCCCTTGGAAGTCTATTCCAGAACTTCACTCCTCTGATGGTTAGAAACCTTTGTATAATTTCAAGTCTAAACTTCCTGATGGCCAGTTTATATCCATTTGTTCTTGTGTCCAAATTGGCATTGAACTTAAATAATTCCTCTCCCTCCCTGTTATTTATCCCTCTGATGTATTTATAGAGAGCAATCATATCTCTCCTTAACCTTTTGGTTAGGCTAAACAAGTCAAACTCTTTGAGTCTCCTTTCATGAGGTAGATTTTCCATTCCACATATCATCCTAGTAGCTCTTCTCTGCACCTGTTCCAGTTTGAATTAATCATGGGGGACCAGAACTACACACAATATTGCAGATGAGGAATATTGAATACAGTTCTGGTTGCCACATCTCAAAAAAAAAAGTATATTAAAATTGGAAAAAGCACAGAAAAAGGCAAGAAAAATTATTAGGGGCATAGAAAACTTTCCATATGGAAGAGGTAGAAAAGACTGAGACATCTTAGAAAAACAGATGACTGAGGAGAGGGGGGACATTATAGAAATCCCGAGGTCCATAAAAATCAGGATCAGCATAGGGAAAGTGAAAATAGAAGCGTTATTTACCTCGTCGCATAGCATTTGATTTAAAGGTCATCCAATGAAATTAATAGGCAGCAAGTTTAAATCAAACACAAAGGAGCACTTCATACAACACACAGTCAATCTGTAGAACTCATTTCTAGGAAATATTGTGAAGGCCAAAAATATAGCTGGGGTCAAAAAAGAACTAGATAATTTCATGGAGGATGGATCCATAAGTGACTTTTAACCAAGATTGGGTCAGGGATGCAACCCCATGCCCTAACCCTCTAATTGCCATAAAATGAGACTGAATGACAGGGGATGGATGACTTGACTATTGCCCTATTCTGTTTATTCCTTCTGAAGCACCTGGCACTAGCCACTGTCAGAAGACCAGGACACTGGGTTAGGTGGACCATTGGTCTGATGCAGAATGGCCATTCTTATGTTCTCAAAGAAGGGTCTTTGTGTAAATGAGAATCAGTTCAATATGCTCAAGTACACCAGGGCAACCCATAGTGGAGCTACCAACTATCCAGGCACAAGAAAACGTTACTTAGAAGCTTCTGAGCTTGTGGAATCTATGCAGTGTGCTGATCCAGAGTCAGAAGCAGATGCCTATTAACCACACTGCAAGAGCATTGCTTTTATTTCACTGGAATGCTGTAGTTATCGCAAATCCCATCTTCCCTATTTGCAGTTACTAAAGCACACATGTATGAAGCCTATCCCTGAATGGCATCAGTTTTCACAGACTATTCCTCTGCTGTGTGACTTGCACATAGATATATCCTGATAAAGAAAAGTTTATGAAACAGACGCTAGAGACCAAGGCATATCAATGGTTATTTGCCCAGGCAGCCTCAGGAGTCCACTGCATTTTGGGCTAATAAATGCAGGGGATAAGCTTGCGTTTCTTAAACGGGTGATCTGCTTTTCATTGACATTGATTGATTTAATCTTAGCTTCTTTGCATCAAACTTAGATTACCAATAGCTTGTTATCATTATTAATCAAGTGCAATAGTCCCCAAACAAATCAGGGCCGGGATGGCATCCTGAGGGAATACACTGCATTACTCCTTTTTATTGATGGCACAGTTACTTAATTTGATGAGGAGACGTAAATGCAAGCATCACTACATACCGAACCAGAAATGTTTTGGTACAAAGAAGATCTATAGATGCAATTTAAAAGCACTCTGTTTAGAAATGATGGCTTCTACCAATGGAAATTTTGATCTGAGATGTGCACACAGAATACAGATTATTGCTCCAAGAGGAAGTTAAATAAGTAGTGTTGCTTTGGGCATTTAAAACAGATCAGCTGAAACTTGCATCGGCAAATTCCTTTCCCCATGCAATTCCTGAGCATCACGTATGAGGCAACATGGCAAAGGAATGCTTCTTGTATGTTGTGATGTTTCCCATATGCTTATTACTGCATGATCATCTATATAGTTGTCCCTCCAGCTTGCTTGGTTTTAATTGGCTGACCTTGATAGGTAGCGAAAGCATTATATTTGGGGTCCCCCCCAATTTTTTAAAAAAAAATCTTGTTTTGAAAAGGTTTTATGCACGTATGCAAAACAGAGTTGTGTGAAGTCTGGAAATCTTCTTAAGGGCACAGTAACCTTTTGCTCTAGCAAAACCCTTTCCCTACTATACTAAATAATGGTGCATACACAAGCTGCTTCAGATTCCCAGTGACACATATACTCCAAACAGTGTGTTTGCAAGAAGTGTCATGTGGTTATCCACCACTGCTGTATAGAAAGGCAGAAGAAAGTTGTCTAAACACATAAGAACAATCAGTTAGAACTACTGTTCAGGAAAGCATTAAATCATGTGCTTAAATCTACCCTGTCCAATAAAATACTTAAGCACATACTTAATTTAAAGCATGTGTTTATGAGCTTTTGTATCGGAGTACTTTCCTGAATAGGGGCCCACGGCCATGCAAACTTGCAGAAGCAGCTCAACAAAAAGGCCAGAGAAATTTCCTGCAAATTCATTTTGCCAATGTTCAGTCTCCCAAACCTGTGCATTTTCCTAAAGTTTCACAAAAATGGTAATTCAGTTGCAAGAACATGCAAAACGGTGACATCTGGCAGTGGAAACAACCCCATTCAAAGCTGATGCTGACCTGTAAAGGAAGTGTGAGCAATTCTGACTTTGAAACAGAACACAAATATTCTTACGCATTTTGAATTTCATTGCAAATACTTCGCCTGCTTTCATCACTGTCATTCCTTCTCTCTTACAAGCAAGTAATGGTGTTTGACTCAGGCTATGTACACCTGATAAACTTGTCCCGCAATAAAGCTGTTGCAGGACAAGGAAAGCGCTATAAATATAGCGCTTTCGTGTGTGTATACGTGCTCCTTGTATCACAAAGGAGCATTCACACGTGGAGCTGTTCCACGGTACGCCTGACCACTCTCGATTGGAGTGGTTTAACTGTCGCAGGGCAAGACAGTGATGCTGCGCAACAGGGAAAATGATCGTGTGGATGCCCCAAGCTTTATTCCGCGGTAAGAAGCCTTATCGTGCAATAAAGTGATCGTGTGTACATGGCTTCAGCAACTTATAGCTAACGGTGGCGGCAAAATCTGCAGAACTAGTTTTGCTGCATCTTACAGATGAGTTTAAGGCTCAGTTTGGGGTTCTGGGTTTTCCTTTGCTTTGTTCTGAGCATGAAGGAAGAATTCAGGTGTTGGTCCCAAGAGCCAATCTTCCAAGAGGTCAAGAAACCTCAACTCATCAGCTTGTAGATGTTCAGCTTCTGGTTGAATTAGGCCTTGTGTTCATATTATCATCCTGACTAGTTATTGAGATTTAGAGAATATGAACGCACAGATCTCTGCTTTCCTCTGGGGTCAAAATCATCCATCCTGCTGGCTCCGACAATTCCCATAACATGACAGACAATTTTCAGCTTTAAACTAAGAAAATAAAGATCTGATTTTTGTTTAAAAGTTGAAAAGTTTAATTAGACCAACACTGCATCTTGACCACAGATGTCCCATGGGCCACCAAGGTGAATCTAAAAGCACTAGGGAAAATTTGGCTCCTAATATTGGACAGGGCTTGGCAGGGCAGGCCAAAGCTCATACAACTCCCACCACAGTCCAGGGAAATTGTGTGGGCAAGGTCGGCCTTTTAATCCAACTGGCTCTATAATCTCAGTGAGTGAGTGGTTCACAGTGTTATTTTAAAGAAGGCCTTTAGCAGTAAGACAAACTGGAGAAAAACGGTGTAACAAGACTCCCTTCCTCGTTAGCTAGCTGGCAGAGGTGTGTGGTTTGAGAAAAAGGCTGGCACAAAGGCTGTGCTTGAATTGAAGCTGAGCGAGTGCTTGCTGGTACAACAGACAAGCTAGCTCTGCTTGAGCTATGCATTAAAAGTAGCAGTGTAGCCACAACAGTATGGACTTGTCAGCTGAGTACACGCCCTTCCAGACACCAGGGTAGGTACTTGGACTTCTAGTCCAAGCCACCATCACCCTACTATTTTTAGCTTGTTAGTGCATCTTCGACCCAGGCTGGGAGGAAGGCTCTTAGCTACCCAAAGTGATCTTGGGCTGGGTGGTGCAGGCTGTCGCTGTAGTGGTCCCCAAGTCTAGGAGAGACAGGCCTGCTGTGTTAGGGTTAAAGGTGGTCGGATTTTCAGACAGGTCTCACCTCATTCCTTCATATACCCTGATGCAACAAATATATTTATTCCAGTTGCAATATCCTGTGATGGTAACTGATGGGGACCTGACCCAGCTATCCAGTGCCGGGGGATCGGGTCAGACCCAGGGATATTTATTGGAAACTTTATCAGGGAGGCTTAGTGGGGAATAGGTCCAAAGGGGTAGCTGTGTTAGTCTATTGCAGAAAAACAACAGAGTCCCGTGGCACTTTTAAAGACTAACAGATTTATTTATCGCACGAGCTTTCATGGGAGAAAATCCCACTTCGTCAGGCACTTTGAAGATGGGAAACTTACAGAATGGGAGGAAATTAATAGTGGGGAATGTTTTCCCTTGCCACTTCAGTTTCTGAGCTAGTTTGATTCCACAGTGCAATCAAAGTCTTGTCTTAATAACCGATGCGATGGCAACGATTGTGTGCGCAGTAATGCTGCCCCATGACTTCATGGCAGGATAGAAGGCAAAAAACGCACCATGAAAATCATTGCAGGGGAAAAAAGAGAAAACAAAAGCCACGTGTCCTGCATCTTGGGTATAAGATTTACCATGGCCTCTCTGTGTTCCCGCTCCTCAGGACAGGAAACACTGCAGTGCACTGAAGTCTCTCTTTCAGAAACTACCATGCTCATTCTGACTTTTCACATCAGCTGCTGTTTCTTCAGCTAGAGCTGGAGGAAACTGCAGAGGCAGAACATACTGAAGGGCTGCGATTTGGGAGCCCACAGGACTTGACGGATTCTGCTGAGTTGCTGTTGTTTCATTATAAATCCACTCCAGAGACTCCAGCGGTCTCATTATGGGAAGGAAGATGAGCTATGATCATCAGCTATCAAAAATGAAAGCACTGAGAATGAATCTTTTTCATCCTCAAAGACCACTGCAGATTATTCAGTAAAATTAAACCAATCTGGCCATATTAAAGAAGATATAGCTATGCCTACTGATACATTTCCTATGATCTATCAGAGATTAAGAGTAGATGCCCGAAATAACGTTGTCTGAGTATCGGGGAGCACTTAGAGCTGGAACGAATAGTCACACCAAACCAATTTTTCACTGAATTTAACCTCTTTAGCTACTGGGGCCTGATCCAAAGTCCACTGAATGCAACGAAAAGATTCACACTGAATTATGCAGGTTTTGGATCAGGCAAAGTACCTGTGAACAAACTGATCGCAATGAGTTTGTGACCGGGAGGCAATTGATGCTCTATGTCTGTACATTGTGTAAAATCAATGGGCAGAGTGCCTGTCAACTTGAGGGGTGGGTCTGGCCTTAGTTAAAGCAGATATCCCAGGTGCTTCTTTCTGCAGGGCTAAACAACAGATTTCTCCATCCTGCCGCAAGCTGGCAAAGGATGGGCTCAAAACATTCCAAAACCCAAAACCTGGGGCTAGATCCCCAAAGGGATTTAAGCACCCAACTCCCATTTTAGGTACCTAAGGCCAAAGTTTAGATCCTTAAATCCTTGCTCAGCTGCTTCCAAATCCTATAGGTTCCTAAATTCCCTAAGCACACAAGTTTGTGCCAGTAAAATCCCTGAAAGTGCCTAAATGTCTTCCAGGGGGCAGAAGCAAAGACCCCTAAACTGCTTGGTGCCATCCCCAAACAAGGTACCCTCTCTGCCTCTCCTGGTACTGGGCCCAACTTGGTAGACTTCCAGATGAACCCTCCCACAAAATCCAATCAAAGAGGAGAGTGGGGATTTGAACTCAGGTCTCCCCCACCTTGGCTGAGTGCACTAACTACTCTACAGTCATGGGGGGTGGGGAGAGGAGAGGAAAACAGTATAACTGTCATCATGTTGTCTTTTTTTTTGCAAGGGTTGATCTGTCTTAGACATCTAACGAATTCACATCTTGGGGTCCCAACTGAAGGAAGCATCTCCCCCCGTCTCAGAGCTAGGCACCTAAATCCTTTTGAGGGGGAGGAGTTTAACCCACACACACCCCTCAGCATTTCCTATGACTAGCTTAGGCAACTCCAGCTCAGGATGCTGGCTTCTGCGGATGCCAGTTTTAGGTGCTTAACCTCCATTGCACAGAAGCCTGGGCACCTAACTCTGGGCGCCACGATGCAGCAGTGTGCCTAAATCCTAGGCACTGCAACACTTAGTAAGTCTCCATTGTGGATCTGACCCCCAATCAGGTTTACCAGCAGGAGTTTCAGACTGTGTTCTCCAGTGATTATCCCCAGCAGTCAGGTCCAGACAACCTGCCGCTTCCAGCATTTAAACTGCTACCCAGACACTCAGGAGAGCTGTTTTTATCTGGCTCTTCTCTGTCTGGGTTGGCCCCAGACTCTGCATTCCCTAACAAGCCTCACTTGGCCTCTCAGTATTCAACCTGGGCTGTTAGGCCCAATGTTTTCTAGCTAATTGTCTGGACAATCTGACTGAGTCCCAGGCACCAGCCCAGAACTCTGTGGGACAGGAGTTAGTGCAGAAAGTGGGCCAGGAGCTCCAGCAGAAAAATGTTATAGAAAAAGCAGCCACAAAACAAAGAGGGAGACAAGACAACCTTTCATATGAACTCGGGAACTGTAAGAATTTTGTGACTAGACTCACAAGGAGATTTAGGTGCCTGACTGCCATTTTAAGCACCTAAATCCAAAAATTAGATCCTCAAAACTTCTGATTAGCTGCTGTCTTACCCCGTAGCTTCCGAAATCCACCAGGTACAAAAGCACCCATAAGTGAAGTCCCTTAGGTGCCTATATATCTGCCATTGGGCACGTGCAAAGCTGTCAAAATCCTGACACAGGCAGGATCCTCAGTGCCTAGCCCCTCCCAGGATCCTCATACGAGGCACAATGCAGGCCACAGAGCCTCACCCACCTACTCCTGCCATAAGCCTCTAACACAGGGATTCTCAACCCCTGGCGTGGTCTAGTGCTTCGGGCATGATCTATCCATTAGGAAAGGCTTCATCTTCCTTTTCAGAGGATTCTCTGTTGTTCACAAGGGCCAGATCCACAAAAGGAACATAGGGTCTGCACTGCAACATTCCCTTAGGCACCCTGCTGCTGTGTGGAATCCTCAGCCCCAAGGCAGGCCCCCAAGCTCCCTTTCCAAGACATGGAGAGAGCCCGGGGGCTAAGGACAGCATTCACAAAAACCAGCCTGCTGAGAAGGGAGTTTCCTGAGCTGGCCAAGAGAAAATGCTGAGGAGAGGGGTGGGAATCAGGCCCTGCCCTCCAAAGGAGTTAAGCATCCTATTTTGGATTGGAGTAAGGTGCCTCTGTAGTTGGGAATTCACCTAAGCCAGATCAGTGCTTTGTTGCAAAAAGCCAAGAGGGTGAAGCCTTCTTTATGCCCCATATGTCAGCGGGTAGAGCAGTCACTTGAGAAGTCGGAGATTCCCAAATTCAAGCCCCAGCGCAAATCAGGCTGATGGCAGATCTCCCACACCCCAGGTAATTGCTTGATCCACTGATTTGTAAGGAGATAGGCACCTCCTCCTCAGCTATGTTTTGCGGAGCCCAAGTCCAGCAGAGAAGGGCTAGAAGGATGATCCGTGGAATGGAAAACCTGCCTTATGAGAGGAGACTTAAGGAGCTTGGCTTGTTTAGCCTAACCAGAAGAAGGTGGAGGGGAGATATGATTGCTCTCTATAAATACATCAGAGGGGTAAATACCAGGGAAGAAGAGGAATTATTTGAGTACAGCTCCAATGTGGACACAAGAACAAATGGTTACAAACTGTCCATCAGGAAATTTAGGATTGAAATTAGATGCAGGTTTCTAACCATTATAGGAGTAAAGTTCAGGACTAGCCTTCCAAGGGCAGCTGTGGGGGCAAAAAACATAACTGCTTTCAAAACTGAGCTTGATAAGTTTATGGAGGGGATGGTATGATGGGACAGCCTGGTTTGGTAATTAACTGATCTTTGACTACTGGTGGTGGATGTGCCAGTGACCAGAGAAGGGAGGGTAGATGGGGTGAGTTCTGAGTTATTACAGAGAATTCTTTCTTGGTGACTGGCTGGAGAGACTTGCCCATGTGCTCAGGGTTTAACTGATCGCCATATTTGTAGTCAGGAAGGAATTTTCCCCCAGGACAGACTGGCTAGGGCTCGGGGGGGGGGGGTTACCTTCCTTTGTAGCATAGGGAATGGCTCACGTGCTGGTGGATTCTCTGTATCTTAAAGTCTTTAAATCATGGTTTGAGGATTTTAATTACTCAGTAATAGGTTACAGCAGGGGTTCCCAACCTTTTTGTCTTGAGGGCCACAAATCTAATTTTTACACCACTGAAGAGCCACCAGTCTATTTAATTAAAAATGTAATGAATTAATTTTAATTAAATAGAGTAGTGGCCCTTCAGGTTTGTAAAAATTATATTTTTGGCCCTTGAGCCAAAAAGCTTTTTTAAAACTTTAAAAGGTTGATTTTTTTCTTTCTTTTTTTAAAGGGCTGGATGCCCATGAACACCTGGAGCCTCCCCTGCCTCTGGGCTGGGCCCCAATGGGCCCCCATGGAACCAGGCCATCCCCTCTCCCCCAGCACCAATGCTACAGCTCTCACACAAGCCTGGCTCCAGGGAGATGTGAGTCCCCTTCTCTCCCCCTCCCTGTGTATGGGGAGGCAGCAGCAGGCCCCGCTCAGCTCGAACTGGCCCCAGTGCAGCACTTCCCGCAGTTTGACTCCAGTTTGGGTCCCTTCCCCACAGGTTGTCTGGCCCCATTCGGCAGCACCTGCTCGGCCATGGCACCCACCCAGACTGGCTCTCTCCGGTGGGCTCCGGTCCCGGGACCTCTGAACCGGTGCCTCCCTCCTTCCTCACCAAGGGCCCCACTGCTGCTGCCCAGCTGAAGACAGCCCAACGCTGGGGGAGAGAAGGAGGAAGGTGGATGGCCGCAGCCCAGCTCCCATCCAGCAGTAGGGGAGTGAGAGCCACTTCAAAAAGCCCCCTGGGCCACTTTTGGGTGGGGGTAGGCACTAGCTTTTTGTTCTAGTTTGTACAGCACCTAGCACAATGGGACTCCTGGTCCATGGCTGGAGCTCCTAAGCAGTACTTCCAGACAAAAAATAATTAAATAATGAAATAATATTCCCTTCTCTAATGTATTTCTAGTGGCTGAATTAGGTACTTAAATGAATCATGGCATTACAATATTGAGGTATAAGTACTAACAGCAAAGCTGTAGGAGATTAAGGCCCTGATACATAAAGATAGAAAGGCACCTAACTCCCACTGGCTTCAGTGGGATTTAGGTAACTAATTACTTTTGAAGATCTGGGTGACGGGAGACAGGCACTGAAATACCTTTGAAGATCTGGGCCCAAATGCCCAGAATATCTCAGGATCAGGCCCCAAATGGGAGAGGAATCAATCTATTGTTATGTTTTCTTGGTTATTTTTATATAAGATGCAGGCTGACACTTCCAAAGTCACCTAGGGAATTTGCACACCAAATTTCCACTCATTGTAATAGGAAACAGGGTGCCCAAATACCTTAGACAGCTTTGAAAATATGATCTTTATTAAGAAACGTGCAAGGTGCCATGATACTTCCATTTGAAAAGCAGCTGTTTTCCATGTAAAGCAGCAACACTCCTTTTTTTAAAATCAGTTTTTTACTCTGCACACTTAAAAAAATATATATAGATATACAAGCAAACTATCACTACTCAAAAGCAGTATAACAGTCTATTGGGTAAACATATAACAGTCTATTGGGTAAACAACGTGTATTTCAAAATGTGCCTGCACACATAATAAGAGTATTTAATAAGATCCCGTTGCAGATGACATGGCATTTTAGGTGAATACTATTCATTTTAGGAATTATTCGTACATTTTAACAGATGGCTATAACAGCTACTTTTGGGCCATTATATAACCTTTCAGTTAAGTAATATGCTTTTAAAAACATGTCTATATAGTGATAGCCCCAAATAAACCCTAATAGCTCTGAAGGTACCTATCAAACATGACAGAGATCTTTTCTTTTTGACTTCATGTAAAATGGAATCATTACAACTAAGCCAATGAAGTCAACTTTGACAATACAAAGTGAGGTAAAATGAACAACGTTAAGAGTGACATGTAGAGTCAAAGAAAGGAAATATAAATAGAAAGTTTAAACTCTTGGTTCTCCTCGTTCCAACACACACACAGGTGGAATCCTTATTTATGCAAATATTCCCACTGAAGTGAATGGAATTACACACATGAGTAGGGATTACTTGTTTGAATATTATGTCAGATAGAGCCATGTATTCTTAGAATACAGCACCGAGTCAATCTGTTATTGTTCATTATGGGTTCGATTCTGCTACCCTTTCTGAGTATTGTCATAGGACTGGAAAGAACTTCAAAACTTGACCTAGTCCAGTCCCTGACACTTAAGGCAGGACTAAGTATTATCTAGAGTATTCCTGACAAGTGTTTATCTAATCTGGTCTTGAAAATCTCTATTGACAGAGATTCCATAACCTCCTTCGGTAATTTATTCCAATACTTAACTATCCTGACAGTTAGGACTTTTTCCCCTAACCTCTAACCTAAACCCTCCCTTGTTGAAATTTAAGCCCATTGCTTCTTGTCCGATCCTCAGAGGTTAACAAGAACAATTTTTCTCCCTCCTCCATGCAAAAACCTTTTATGTACTTGAAACCAGTTATCAGGTGGGGCCCCCCCCCCCCCCGTCTTCTTTTCTCCAGATTAAACAAACCCAATTTTTTCAATCTTTCTTCATAGGTCTTATTTTCCAAACCCTTAATCCTTTTTGTTGCTCTATTCTGGACTTTCCCCAATTTGTCCACCTCTTTCCTGAAATGTTGTGCCCACAAGTGGATACAATACTCGTACTTAGCTTGTGACCCACTATAACCCCCAGACTGTTTTCCTTAGTACTCCTGTCTAGGCAGTCATTTCCCATTTTGTAGGTGCAATTGATTGTTCCTTACTCAGTGGAGTACTTTGCATTTGTCCTTCTTGAATTTCATCCTAGTATCATACTTTGCAAATAGCTCTGTTGATTTCAATGGTATTCCTTTTACAGCAAGGTACTATTCAGAATGAGTAAAGGAGACAGAATCTGGCCTGGTTTTATAATGCCTCACAGTAAAATGGATTTGTCTCCGAGGCTAGGTACCAGATCCACAGCTGGGGTCAGATCCTGAGCTTGTCTAAATTGTCAGCTAAGGAGGCAGCTAAAAGCAATGTCTTAAACAAAGAACTCCAGGCTCATTTATTCCATCAAAGTCAAAACAACACCAGCTGAAGCTAATATTGCTGATTTTTGAATATTACTGTTTTAAACATGACATCCAAAAGGACAATAGTTCACATACACCATAGTTCATCCACCTAGCCGTCTGCCTGGGTTTTTATATCACGCTCATTACTGTAGTATCAGTTCACCCTAATTTTGCAGCAGTCCAGCTCCGTTAACCATCCACTGCTACTACAAGCCACAGGCTGGCCGTTCGTATACCAATGTAGCTCTGACTGACGTGAATAGCAGTGCCATGTCTGTAAAGATGCAAGGCGAAATCCTCACCCATTGAATTCAATAGCAAAATGTTCACTGATTTCAAGCGAGGTGGGATTTTGCTCACAAAATCAATCCTGCCGCATGAAAAAGCAGGATAATAGTGCTTTAACGCCAATATCTCCACATTTTCTGGTTCTTTCCAGTTTTAGCCAACACCTTATCATCACAGTCAAGCATTAGTTGAAATGTAATGACTTTTATGGTCTGTTTTAACACTTCTGTATCTTTTTAAGAAAATAATAATAAATCCAGTGTAAGAATTAAAACTGTGATTCCTCCTTTAAATGTAATCATGGATGATGTATGTAAGAGTCTTGGCTGCAAGTCAAAGCAGCATAAAGCCAGAAGAGACTCTGACTCCACAGTTAGTCGTACATGATGGTTTATGCATTTTTTTTATATTGGTCATAAATGAAGCGGAAACTGTGATTATACCAATTTTGGAACAACACGGTTCTTTCAAAATGGCAAAAATAAATCAATAAATGTAAAAAATAGTGCCACCAGCAGAATGCAAACGTATTTATGTGAGTGGGTCCTGCCTGTCAGGGTGTGTGCTGAATGAATCAGTGAAATCTGACTAGCTAATGGAACTACAATTAGTTGACATACAGCTGCTACATGAAGAAGCATTGGTGCAAAAAGTCAGTGCAGTGACAGATTATTGGTCTAATGGGAAAATTAAGTAATGGCCCCAAAAGTGGGTAGATCTACATAAAAGAATGAAAGATCTCCCTTGCAATTTGGAACCCTAAGCACAATAAAAATAAGTAGAGCTGGTTGAAAATTTTCTAAACCAAGCCTTTTTTTTCCATTGGAAAATGCCTGTTCCCTGCAACCAAAATGTTCTGTGGGTGCCAGTGATGATGAAAATATTGATAAAGAAAAGAAACCAACAGTTTGGATCCCTTAAAGGGAACATAGCATTTCAGCCTAATGGGAACATTTCAGCTTTTCCTTTCAAAATGACTTTTCATTTCTAAATGTAGCTTACAATGCATTATAAATTGTGCTATCACATAGAATTTAAAAGTTGGAATTGAAACACAATGTTTCAATTGACCCAAAAGGAAATTTTTGTTTCATTTAGAAATTCTCTGTTTGCTTTTCAGTTTGGAATGAAAACACTTTTCCCCCTCTGACTGTGGAAATTCCCCCCTAGCTCTAACAATAAGTGTGGCTGTTCCCCAAACCCACAGTATAGGAAAGAATGACCACAAACCCAGAAGTGGCAAGCTGTGTGTCAGATGTAAATTTAACTCCCACCTGCAATTTAACTCTTTTCTCCATAACTTTCAATGCCTGTAGTTGTAACCCTGCTCCCCCAGAAAGCCCTGCTGGACTCAATGCACCTCACATGCAGGGGTTTGCTGACACACATCACTTTGCAGAATCAGGGCCTTACCAGCTGAGCCAAAGCCTGTTGAAATTAGTGGGGTGATGCCTATTGACTTCCAGGGGCTTAGGATGAAGCCTTAATCAAGCAATGATTCCCCTTCTACTTTTCCAGGGCTCCCAGTACAGTAGACTCTCCAATTTTCACTCACGACCAAGACTCAAATCCTCAAAAGGGTATTTAGATGCCTTTGGTTTCAGTTAAATTAATGGGAGTTAGGTGCCTAATTATGTTTGAGGAGACTCATTATAAATGTTAAGAAGTAATGAGGAAGTGAATAAACACAACACAAGAAATGTATTTTCTTAATTTCTTGTGTGACTTTAAATTACTGATAGTGCTGGCCTAGCAGGGCAAACAAATCCAGGAAGATGAATCCATAACCACCTTTCTACTATGATACGTATATGGATTTCTTCATTATTTACATTTCAGATTATGCATCACTATGTTAATTTAAAATGTTAGACAGTTCAGACTTCTAGGGTAAGTCTTAGAGATGACCAACTCCAGAGCCTAATGTCTACTGAACAGTGGGAAAGTCCATCTGCAACATTTTGTGGCTCAGGCATATCTCTGTAGCGATTGCAGCGGCTTTGGTCTCACACAGTAACATGGGAATTCAGAAGAGGACAATGGGCGCTGATTAACACATGGCTTTTGGAGTGCAGGCCATTTCAGAGAAACACACACCCGCTTGAAATGAATGTGTGCCATTCTGTACCCCATCACCTCTCATTCAACTGGCTCCCTGAGCTCCAATCGCTCTAGAATTGACTCTGTGGAATGGGCAGGAAGCAGGAAGCTGTGAGCCCAGGCAGAAGTCTGTCCCCTGGTGCAATTCGGAAAGACAGAATTGTCAGACCAGTTATGATACCATCACCAAGTCCCAGTGTTGCTGATTATATTAATGCAGTATAAGGTAACCCAAGTGAATAGATTCATGGTCCATTTTGCCTCAGGCTGGAGAGTATAGCTAACAGACTTCAGCAGTTCAATTTTTCCCCCAATTTTTCATCCAGAAGGCCGTCATTTAAATGCAATTAATGAGATTTATAACATTCACATATTGCTTTATTGCAATGCTGTGCAGACTCAGGTTGCCGAGTCAAATAAAATGAGTATATGCCATTTTTTGGTGGAAGTAATTGCATTTAATAAAATCATCAACTGATAACTGGTTGCACCTCTTTGTGCCAGTAATTTTGGGCACCACTACAATGCAGAAAGGCTGATTCTTCAATGCCATACAGTACACACAGGCAGCTATACCTTGGCAAAACGGGTGACAGGTGATACCATTGTGATTGGTTTCAAACCTGGTTTGCACTGTAATGAATGGCCGCCCAAGCTGTAATGTGGTGGAGAATCAGGCTTAACCTACGAGCTGTCTTTTATAAATTTCAGATAATTTTTAGATCTTTTTGTTTGCTTGAGGATTTATTCTTGGAGCAACCATATTAACTATTTCAAATCCATCTGTGACATTCATACAGCCCCTCAGTTCTGTAGTATTTGAGCTCCTTTATCCTCCCTACACTCCTGTGAGACAGAGCAGTGCTATTATCCCCATTGTACAGATGAGGGAACTAAGGCACAGAGAGACCAAGACCTAGAGCCTCAAAATTATTTAGGCACCTACTTTCCATTGAACCTAATTGTGGTTAGACATCTAGATATCTTTGAGGCTCTGGGCCCACATGACAAGGAATTGCAGAGCAGGGAATTTAAACCATATCTTCTCAGTCTGTGGGTAGAGCCCTAATCACTCAACCAGCCTGATTTTTACCCAAATTCCAATGCTTTGCCAGTGGCCAGGAATTAAATGTCCTGGAGCCAGACTGTGGCCATGCAGGGGAGTAAGGGGGGTACATGTATCCCCTTTGTTCCCTTGGGCTTCCAATCCAAACTGTGGATAACAGCACAGAAGGGAAAGCAGCCTCCATGGGTTCACCCTACATAGGTGGGCGGGAGGCGGCCAAAAATGGCTTTGGTTCCATCCCTAGATGTGCAAGTCGGCACAGCTGCACCAGCATGTATATGTGTGTCTCCCCACCGGCAGGAGGTGGAAACGATCGGCATTTTGGGCTGCTCCTGCAATATCATGATCCCCCACGCACAGGGCTTGGGATGAAGCCACCACAGACTCCATCACTATTCTGCGATGACCCAGCCACTGGGGGAAAGAACCCTCCGAACTCCACACACGTGGTGAGGATTTTCACCCCCTTGCCCCCTTAATACAAATTCCCATGTTTTTCTTAGACGCTTAGTTAATGATTTTGCAAAATGGTTAAAAAATGTTTCACTTTAAAAGGCTGAAGTTTCCTACTTTATTTTATCAATGCCAATTAGTTACTTAATTCATTAGCAATGTAACAAGAATAGACATTGAAAATCCCCTGTTTTGTGTAGATGCCTTTAATTATGGATAATTAAATACTGTGGAAGGACCTGATTATACCTCTGAGCATTTCCTTATCTGGGGAAAGAAACAAGATCTTGTTGTCTTGAATGCATGTAACTAAAGCAGAACTCAACAAATACATGGCTGTACAAAGAAATAAAGAAGGGCATCAATTATTGAAAAACACTGGGGGCGGGGCAGCATTCAGTACTCAGTATGTGGCTGCATCCTACATGGAGAGTTATAGACATTACCACTGTTTGTTTTGGTTATTAGTAGAATCGGGAGTCAACCAAAGAAAGATGCAGTGTACGCAGCCACTGAAAAGAAACAGAAGTGCCTGTGAGTAAACATAATCTCCAGGCAAATTGATGTAACGCGCACTAAAGTTAGGAGCAGATTCCAGATGGCCATTGTACATATGGCTAGCACTGTTGTTCTAGCCAAAACTGCAAGAGAGAGTACAGCACTTTCGAAATGAAATCAACGTTGATCTTGGAAGCTGAAAAGTTGCCAGCGCCAGAAGTGGCTTTATTTGTTTGGTGTCTTTTTGCTTCTCTCTTTGTTCTTCTATAGTGGTTGCAACAACAATTGGAATTCAAATAGCTGTAACCCCAAACATCTCTGTCTCAAGGAGTAATGCCGCGATTTGATCAATGGAGTAAGGCTGGGGAAACATTTGTTTTGAAAGGCGTGTCTTGCTCTCATCTTTAAGGAAAGCCTTCCTTGAGACCTTGCATTTGGCCATGCTGGGAAGCAGATTTATTTTGAGAACCTGACATGCTTATTGAAGGAGCATGGTGGTGGTGGTGAAATAGCAATTAAATAAAGCCTATTTATGCAGTGGCACCATAGCCACAGTGCCCCACTATATATTTCTTTCATTTTCCTTTCAATTCTTATTACTATCCAGGTGATTCTTCTCTGCATTCATGTCACTCTTTTGCTGGTAACGAGCATGTTTGAAAGCTATTTTGTTCTGCCTTAATTAAAAGGAGCTGACTAGAGCTGAGTGATAAAATTGTGCCACAGGCTTTTATTTGCTGTTGGCCAGTCTTGCCCGGCTGGTTGGAAGCTGACTTTTGCTGCTGGGCAGCCTGATTGAACTTCTTAATAAATGGCAGGTTATCAAAGTGTCAGCCACATATGTTACAGAACGGGATTGTTAACCACCGTATCACAAGTGAGCAATCAGGCAGAGAGACTAAATACTTATATGGAGTGTAGTCTCTCCCTGCTGGCTGTGCAATTCATTCTAATGAGCTTGTGGGCTCTAGCTTCAATGTCAAGATTTCTAATGCAGAATCCCATTTTGCCATCACCCTTCTTGTGACATGCAACAGCCGCCTATGCTGATGAACAAACACCTTATACTTTATAAAATCATTTCTCTATTGCTGAATGTTAATCTTTTGGCTAGGAATACATCCAAACAGAGTCCAATGTAGGGTGGCCAGAAAGCAAGTGTGAAAAATCAGTACAGGAGATAACAGACACCTATATAAGGCAAAGCCCCAAATATTCAGACCGGCACTATAAAATTAGGACATCTTGTCATCCAAGTCCAACGACATCTTCCCAGCAGAGCAGAGCCATTGTCAGAGGCTTATACACCTGTGGGATCCGATGAAAAGCAACAATAAGAAATAAAACGTGGTCCATAATACAAGACGCACTTGACCACAGTTAAAGCTAAAGTGTCAATGGCAAAGTTGCTGCTGTTATGTTGCAGATGGGTTTTTTTTTCTGTCCCAAAAGACTCTCAGGTAGAATGTGCAACATAAATCCTCAACTGAGCCAGCAGATTTAATCTGGGGAAATATGGAAACCAGGGACTTCTGGGTGAAATGCACAACTACAAAATATAACATGTTGAACAAGTGATTTATATGGCACGGAAAGGTTCAGCCTGGAGTCATTCATCAAGCCCAAGTAGCTCATGTTGCAAGAAGCTGTCTCCAGAGAGCAAGGGGACAGATTCATTGTAGCCTTCCCCTGTATGGCGCTATTTACATATGTGTGAAAGGGTACCTTTCTAACTTGGTAACATTCTACACCCCCTCTGCACCACTGTAAATGACTGTACCAGGTTCAGGACCAGAGTGAATTGGACCCATGATGGACTCAGTGCAGACAGACCTGGGTTTAGTCAGCGCTTCACTCCCATTGTATTGGAAAGAAATGCCATGAAAATCTTTTTAGCCCAAAGGTGCCACCACGCTCCTGTAGATTAACATGTCCCAACCAACATTTTCAGGTTGGTGACCCCTTATTTAAAGCTGAACATCTCCCTGCCCCCTCCCATCCTGACAAATTCCAGGGGGGTAGCTGTGTTAGTCTGTGTACAGCAAAAACAATGAGAGTCCTGTGGTACCTTAAAGACTCACAAATTTCTTCAGACATAAGCTTTCCTGGACTCCAACCCACTTCATCAGATAAGCCCACAAAAACTTATGCCCGAAGACACATGTTAGTCTTTAAGGCGTCACAGGACTTGTTTTGCTGTTAAAAGATTGTCATCTCAATGGCAAACATAAGACAGTATAATTTCTCACTCTATGGGTATGTCATCACTGCGGCTGACAAACCTCCGGCACCATGCCTCAGAGCCCAGATCTGTTGACTCAGGCTTGCAGGGTTAACAATTGCAGTGCAGACTTATCCACTCAGGCTGGAGCCTGGGCTTTGAGTTACCCCTCCCTCACTCAGCCTCAGGGCTCCGGCTCCAGCCTGAGCCATGTGAACCTGGGTCAGCTGACCCGGAACCCTGAAGCCCTGCCACAGGTCTTTTATTGCAATGCTGATGTGCCCGAAGTGTTTCAAGAGGTTGACAAAGGATACTTGATCTTGATGGGTTAGTGTGCTCAGGGAGTCGGGGAGTGAGCTAGTAGGAGAGAATTGCCTCGGTGGACACAAACGTTACTACTACAGTTCCTACCACTGTGGACCTCACAATCTTTGAGGGCTTTGGCCACCCCAAAGTTATTCTGGAAACATGTTTTTCATTGCTTTAGTGCTACAATATTTTCATCACCTCACTCTTCCTCCACAAGAGCCTTTCATGGTCCTTTCAGTGGGGCTGAAACCCATCAGTTGAGAAACACTGCTCTATATGGTGGCATTCTAACATTGCAAAGGATTTCCCCAGTATCACCTGCACTGATTCTCTAATTAGAACAGCCCTGGGCTAAAACCCACAAAGCTGCAGTCTAATCAGTTTCTGTTCTACTGTAAATACTCCTGTGTAACCATACAGGTCACTAGCCATGTCCCAGTGTAAGTCACATATCCTTAGATGGTGGAAGAAGGCATGTCATTGGAGACACACTGATTTACACCACCTGAGGATCCGGTTCATGGTTATATAGGAATACATTTAGGCACTAACAAACCTAAGGAAAATACACAGTGGCCTTGATTCTTATTTCTGCTATGGTTCCTTACACTACTGGCACTATGGAAAGGGGCTGCTACTGTAAATGAAAATTAGGCTGCAGGACATACACTAAACTTCAATATCCTCCACTCAAAAGGAGATTGGCCTTCAAGCACTAATGTTTTTAAACAATGATGCACACCCAAAGCTGAGAGATGACTGCCCGCTTGCTGAGCGTGCTATGTCTCATCCAGTCTGCTGTTGCATATCTGGAAGTCAAATAGCACCACACTTGGACCTGCCAAGCACGGTTACTCTTAGTGCTTCCAATTACCAGCAGTCTCCTCCAATCTCTCTCTCTCTTTTTTTTTTTTTGGCTTCCCACTAAGACTGGTGATTTATTTAACCTGAATTTAAAAACAGAGCTTTGGTTGGAGCAGGTATGTGCCCGATGCTGGGGTAGAATGGAGGAAGTAGGCAATATTTCCGAGCTAACCCAAAGTGCAAACAACAGTGCCTACATGTGTTTAGAAAACTGCTGCTGCCTGTAACAGAGAACGGCCAGGCTGGGGCAGCAGCATCTGTCATTGGGAACTCGTTGATATTCAGTGTGCAGATTCTTAAAGAGACGCTGCGTATTTTAAAAATGCCACTGCACTGTTGTTAAGACTCTGGGGCTATGTCTACACTTTCTAAAATTAGTTTGAATTAGTTAGTTTGAACTAACTAATTCAAACTAATTTTAGTTAGTTTGAATTAGCTTAATTCGAACTAGCATGGCCACACTGGAATGTTAGTTCGAACTAAGCAAGCACTTGCTTAGTTCGAATTAGCGATCCCCATTCATTTCAATGGCTGGTTAATTCAAACTAAGAAATTAGCTCGAATTAACATGGCCACATTGGTTAATTCGAACTAGTTTGTTCAAATTAGCCCCTTAGTTCGAATACCCTATTCAAACTTATTAGTTCAAATTAAGGAAGCCCTTAATTCGAACTAACTAAAGCCTAGCGTAGCCATGGCTTTAGTTAGTTCGAATTAAGCCTCCTTAATTCGAACTAACTTCCAGTGTAGACATAGCCTGGGGCATTAGAGCAGCAGGACTCAACTGTGACATCAGGTCACAGCAGAGAAACATTGCAGGCTTTCTTGCCCATAAGCTCAGGAAGGCCCCTTTCATCTAGCCCCCCCAAAAGGGAAATTAGATAGCAACCCCTCTGCGGCTGTTTGGGACCAGAACGTTGAGAAACCATCCCCTACAGCACAGACCTATATGGATGTACCACTGCCCTCTACTGGCTGGAATCAGAACTGTTTCTCTGTTTGCCACATTAGTCGAAGAAGCATCCCCTTTCACTCAAGTATTAAGGACGCGTGCTTTCAAAACAGGCTGCTCTGATGTCTATCCCTGCTGCCATTGTGAAGTTCAGAGCGGCAACTAGTGTAATTTTAGATGCCCACTATTTGTTCTGCAGTGTCATCTAGGTATTCCCGTCAGGGATCAGGAGCCGATTCTGCTAGGCGCTGTACGTGCACATACAAAAAAGAGACAGTCCCTGCCTCAAAGGGCTGGATTTGTTACTCTGTTAGGCAGATATAGGCTGCTTTCACTAACAAAGCAAAAATCGGGGAGTGGGTGGCACTGAAGTTGTATTCACTTATTCTTAGAAGTCCAGAGCACTTCAAGGCAAGCCGCAGTACAGTGGAGTTACTGCTGAAGAAGAGAGTCCTTAGCTCCCTGATAAATAGCAGTTCCACTTTAAATAAAAATAAATAAATGGAAGTTTGCTGTGGTACGTTTGCAGTTCCAGGCCCCTTTAAATTCCCTCTCCAGCACGAGTTGCAACACCAAGAACTTTCGCCATGACAAAGAAATTTCTGCCGATGCCATCAGGCACTGTGCTACGTAGCTCATGAAATGGTAGAGTATTCCCATTTTCCCACCTGGCTTATCCTTTTTTATTTCCATCGCACAACGCTGCTGCTTCACCTCCCCTGCTATTCACTGCTGGTATTAGGACTGAACGTTTCATACAGCTCTAGCAGGGGAAAAAACAGCATATTTTCCCCCCGCAGTGGATTTCGCTGCAGCGCAGCATAAAGGGCAAAGCGTTTGGGTGTCATGCTGAAATTCTGTCTTGCAGCCTGTAGGTGTATTAATCAACACAGCAGTCCACTAGTCTGAAGAGGCAGCCAGTTGGTCCCAGCTATCCTAAATGGTAGTGGGGCTAAACACTAGGGGCCAACTCGGCCACTGGTATAAATTGGCACAGCACCACACAACTGACGCTGCTGATTTGGACCAGCCGAGCACCTGGCCCTGGAAATTCAGCTTTTGCTATTTAATTGCAAAGCTGTTACTAAAATCAGACACAGAACCGAGGCTTCAGATGGTGTCCACCGGTATTTTTGCACAGGAGTTCACAGAGTTAGGCTAGCTTTCACCACCCCAGAAGCTGGCCTGCGATGTCAAGCCTCCAGAAGGAAAAAGTGCAATTGTAAAAGGTGGCTTGTGTGCTACATGTAGTGAATAAAAATAAGTGTCAGTTTAACAGATAGCTTTCTGGTGTTAATCACAGTTTTCCCAGTCCTATATAATTACTGCTCATCATGTCCTGTAATGCATTTCTTGTTTATGTGACACACCTTGAAAAGTAACCAAAGATTATCTCCCGAGCTTTTGCTTGCAGCATTATCAGAGCACGAGAGCCATATGCAAATCAATGGCAGCCTGTCAAGTAACTGCAGACTAAATTCTTTCATTAATAGTTGGCATCTGATGACCGAATCTGTAACCCAACAAGTATATCTGCAATTACTACGCTGTACTGAAATTGGTATTTTGACCCTCTCGTCAGCACGTATTCTATTTCTCACTTGCTGGAGATTTAAAAGGCTGCATCAGACCTTACTCCTGCCTTACTCTTGGGAGTATCCCATTGACTTCAAAGAGGTTGCTTCTATGCAGAACAGCTATTTGTGTGAGTACGATTTTGTGGGATTGGGTTCTCTACGAACCAGCAGCCTTTTAGAAGCTGTATAATCAAACCCATTGATTTAAAAGATCCATTGTTTTCCTCCTGCACAGAAACACTGCAAATTGACTGCAGTAGATTTGCTCCACTCGACTCAGCTATGGAATGAGGAATCAATCAGGGGATTGCTTACTCCCAGTTTCTGAATCTTTTTTTATGCTAAGAGATTGCTACATTCTGCCTCACAAGTGAGAAACTGGAAATCAGGTAAATGCCTTGACTTTGACTAATGAGATTCAGAAATCCAGAGGCGATATTAAACAGGAGTCTGAAACATACATCTCCTATCATTTTTCTTGTGTTTTAATTGGGCAGGAAGATGTAATTAAAGGCACAGTTGCCATTGCACATAATAAGAGCTCTTTTCCTCCGTATGTTCTGAGGCCCAATCCTGAGAGATGCCAACTGCCCCCTAAAGTTGCTGAAATGCCCAGCTCCAGTGTAGACATATCCAGAAAGAACCAAAGCAAACTGCATCCTGAAACAGAGAGACAAAATTCACCTAATTCTAGGCTGGTTTATCTAGCTGCTGACTGAGACTAGAATGGCAGGCTTTCCTACAGGGTCCCCTAGTCTGCAAACAAGACCAGGAAGAGTGCCCCCCCCCCCGCCACACACATTCTTAAAGGGCTAGTCTTCACTGATGGTGGCATTCAGTCGATTGGGAAGCCAATCTATTAAGATCACCCCTGTAACTGCAGTAGCGCTGAGTCAAAGGGATGCCCCTTCTTTGACTCAGCGCAGAGGACACGACAGTTGAACTGAGATATGCAAGTTATTTTAAATAACTTGTGTATCTCCGTTCGACTGCCGCCAAAAATGGTGGGCAGTATAGGCCTGCCCAAAGAGACAGCTTGCAATTCCAGCACAGTCCTCAATATCCCAACCTCCCATGTTCACCTAACAATAATATTTACAACTTCCTATCACTTCAGTGAGAGCTTTGCCCAGCCAAAGACTCAGTGAGACCTGCAGGGAGAGACTGCAGGATTATGAGGAAATGTAAACTCCTTCATGGGAAGCCGAAATAAAAACATCTCCCTTCTTCTTTTCACCATGTTTTTATATGCCTATTAGGGTGACCAAGCCCACGTATTTGAATCTTGTCCAGCTTTGCTTAGCAGAAGAGTGACAGAATTCACTACAACCTTGCGGAAGGCTTTCCTCTCTCTTTTTTTTAAACTAGCCCTTAACATACCAATCTGACTGCATTTTTTGCTGCAGGAATTCAATTAAGTGAAATAGAGGTATCTCAGCACTCTGTTCCAAAAATGACACCTTGACACCAACCACTTATTGCGGCGCTGAAAGGATGAAAACCCCCACAGGGAGCGGAGGATGAAGAGAGCTAACCAAAAGGGCGAGAGGGGTTGGGCTAAGGTGCTGCTAGAGGGAAATTGATTATGATGAGTAATTGCAACCAGCATGACTTTGAGCAACAATGGTGCAGAATTCCCAGTGTTGCCGTGCTGGAACTCTATCTGTTTTCCTGCCCAATTTTTTGTAGGCTTTATTTGCGTGCTTTCATCCTTTAAGTGCTGCCATAAGTGGTTGGGGTCAAGGTGTCATTTTTGGAATGGAGTGCTGAGGTGCCTCTCTTTCACTTAATTGAATTCCTGCAGCAAAAAGTGCAAATCTCTTGGCACATTAAGAGCTGATTAAAAAAAAAAAACTTTAAGAGGAAAATTGTTACTTGCATAGACATACTCTTGCACATATATAGTACAAGTTAACCACATCCACTCACCTGCAGGAAAGGGGAAAATAGCATCTCTCCCTAACTTATTTGCCCATCTTTTACCTGGTCAGGATGAAGTGCTGTAACAAATCATGGGTCCCTCTGGCAAACTAGTTCCAAAAAAACTCACATGCTTTCTGTTTTGCCCAGGAGCTAACGATGCTCTTCCTTGTCAGCACATTTGGGCTTGGTTTGAAAGATGCACCTTAAAAATGTGTTTTAAAAATCTCAGCTAACCACGGCAGAGGGAGTTTTGTCAGCTTAAGAGCCAAGGTGGCCGCTTAACATATGATAATGTCCAGGATAAGATTCTTGGAATGATCTCATTCTAAAGGGTGTGTGGGTGGATGAGAGAGAACAAGACAGAGGCGTGGGTCTGAAAATACTGACTGTACAAGGGAGTCAGAGAGAATGAAGGATTGGAGGCAGAGGAAACACAGGGAGAAAATTTCTAACTGGGTTTTTCATTCTAATTTCTTCCCAACTCACTAAGTTCTAGTCTTTAATTTATATTTTATGATATTCTCTTTGCTCTAGACACTTCCTATTTCATGTAAAGGAAGCAGCTCAGACATCAATTGTTCCACATGTCAACCCATTTTTATACATTTGCTGTCCTACATGTATGTAGGCACCAATAAGAGGCATTATACGTTCTTAAAATTAGGAACACATGACACCAACCTCTGAAGCTCTTCTCATACGGCTACAACCAACAATTCAAACTCTGTGGAGGAGGAAAGTAAACCCTTTTCTAATTCTTTTAGAAGCTTAACTGTCCAAAACACGAGAGCCTCTTTCCATAGTTTGCCTCTGCGGCACAGACCTTTGAGTTAATGGCCACATCCTTAGCTAGTGTAAATCAATGTAGGTCCTCTGCCTCAGTGGTTTTCAAACTTAGGGGTGGGATCCAGTACTGGGTCACAGACCCTCAGGCACCGGGCTGCGGCATCCCCTACTGCAGCCGCCAAAAGACAGGCATGCATTGCTCAAAGATATAATTGTTGGGTCGCAGGCATAAATGATTTTTTTCAACTGGGTCCCGAGGAAAAAAGTTTGAAAGCCACTGCTCTAGCTTAAACTGGGGCTACCCTGATTTATACCAGCTGAGGTCTCGGGTCCTAGATCTCCAAGGAAGCCAAACAGTATCAAGCAGTAAGTCCATTTGGATACAAACATCATTTATACTCTTCTAAATTACTCTGCTGATTTGATTGCCCATGAATTGCCCAGTGAATCACCTGCTTTAATTTTAGTACCTTCTGAACTGCTCCTGCTCTGTCAATGTGCCTGTGCTCCCAACCTGAGATACAGTAGCCAAAAGCACTGCCCTGGAGGTGATGGAATCTACACACTCTTCCCACTCATGAGGGATTAACAGTGGTTCCCAAGTTTTTAGACAGTTTCAATGAAGTTGTCCCACAGGCTTTTCTCAAGCAGTATTTCTTACTACAAGCAGAAATCCTAGCACATACTGCATATTTCCCAGATACACTGTATTCTCTGTTCTGGATCAGTTCTTTGCCCACCATGCTAATCCACATACTTTTGGTTAAAGCAGATCAACAGTCCAGATCTTTAGCTGGTGTAAATTAGAGTGGCTCCACTGACTTCAGTTCACACCAAATCTGGACCAATCTTTCTTCTGGATTTTACCTGTTCTTCACTAACAATTATGACTTGCATGCACATAAATTATTTGTTTTCTTCTATGGCTTTAAGAGTTTGTGAATGTGCTCTGAAGACGACTGAAGATTCTACCATCCCACATAACATCTTGGACTCAAATACCATATGAGAGCTGAGGGATACCAATAAGTAAAGGACTTTCTGTATCTGTGCCAGTCTTACCACAATCCTAGTGAAAAATCAATTATGACATGATGCACCATACGTACACCTTTGTGGTTTGATCTGTGTGTCATTCATGTTCACCCTTACAGTGTAACTGTGTATGGCCTGATGCAAAGTATGTCATGTACGATGTTTCTGGAATGCTTGTGACATACTGGACATTACTGTAACAGTAGCATGTTTCCTGCAACATCATACATATATACCGATATGAAACTCTACCAGCTCACGTTCCCAAATGTGTCTCACATAGCTTGAATAGAGGCAGACAAACACAAAGCTGTGTTTCTACACCTAGCGGAGGCATATGTATAAGAATTAAGGACTGGATAAGCATCTGTGAGCACTTTGGCTCAATTGGAAGGAATCATGCTCATTGCCAGACATGGATGATCACCTGACCCCAGGGAGTATTGAGGAAACTGGTTAAAATAAACAGACACCCCTGACTATGGGCTCTTTCCCCTTGAATACATGGTCTATGCAACACCAAAGACTGAAAACCTAACCACAGGAGAGAGAGAGGAGTCTGGCTGAAAATCATCACAGCCAACCTGTGCAGTAAGATGAAACAGACTGGAATAGGGATATTAATTTAAAATACAAGTTTTCCTAGACTCATAGGCTGCGTCGACACTTGTAAATTAAGTCGACTTAGGCTTGCTTAAATCGACTTAATTTACCCTGCGCCTACACTACACTTTGCTTAAGTCAACTTAAGCAGCTTGCTTAAGTCGACTTAAGGAAAATAAAGTCGACTTAATGAAAATTAAGTCGACTTTATTAAACCACCTTTCTACTCAACCTAAGGCTTAATCGACTTTTTAAAGTCAAATTAAGCCAGTGTAGCCCTGCGGTAGCCCTAAGTCGACTTAGGGCTACCCCAGGACTACACCAGTGCCCTCCCTGCTGGGGGGGGCACAGGGGTAGCCTGGCATGCCCCCCAAAGGGCAGGGCATGTGGGCAGGGTGTGATGCTGTCTGGATTTAGGGAAGCATTTAAGATATTATTTTCAATGAATATCTCATAAATGCTATAATCCATCGGAACTACGTCATGTTTGGTATCAATAGAAAGGTAGTAGTTTGCTGGGAATGATTATATAGTTTATGTCTAGGAATTCTATTTCAATTAGAAGATAGGAATTTGATGTTATATCCATACTTTAACTTGTGTCATTCTGGAGGAATGTCTTAGACGGGAGGGTGTGAACAACCATTGTCTCCTTAATGTTAAGGAATCTTCCAGGTGATATGGTCCCAGGGAGTAAACTGAAGAACCATTAAGGACACAATGGTTGTATTCTTTATGTCCTTAATGGCTCATCAGGATAGTTCATATCAAAGAAATAGTTCCTATGGATTATAGCATTTATGAGATATCCATTGAAAATAATATCATAAATGCTTCCTTAAATCCAGACAGCATCACACACAGGGCTCTGACCAGCCAGGGTTCCTGTCCCCCTTTGTCCCATTGCACACAGGGGGTGCCCCCCCTCTGCCACCGTGGACCTGCCCAAGGTCCCCCTAGCCCCACAAAGTCGACCTAGAGCATCCAGTGTGGACGCTCTTGGTCGACTTTTTAAGTTCCCCTTTAAGTCGACTTTAATTTTAAGTGTAGACACACTAAGTCGACTTAAAAGTGCAAGTGTAGACATAGCCATAGACTCTAAGAGCCATAGACTCTAAGGGACCAGTATGATCATCTAGTCTGACCTCCTGCACAATGCAGGCCAAAAAACCTCACCCACCCACCCCTGCAATAAGCCTCTAACCTATGACTGAGTTATTAAAGTCTTCAAATCATGATTTAAAGACTAAGATACAAAGAATCCACCAGCAAGTAAGCCATTCCTAATGCTACCGAGGAAGGAGAAACCCCCCCAGAGCCCTAGCTAATCTGCCCTGGGGGAAAATTCCTTCCCAACCCCAAATATAGCGATTAGTTAAACCCTGAGCATGTGGACAAGTCTCACCAGTCAGTCACCAAGAAAGAATTCTCTGTAATAACTCAGAACTCACCCCATGTACCCTCCCTTCTTAGGCCACTGGCATATCCACCACCAGTAGTCAAAGATCAGTCAATGACCAAACTAGGCTGTCCCATTGTACCATCCCCTCCATACATTTAAATTTTAAGTTTAAAAATTTAATTTAATTTAATTTAAAATTTAAGTTTTGTTTTATTTGACTGTGATAAACTCCTTGACTTTTTGTTAATCTTTGGGTCTATATTTTTCTGACTTATAATTATTTAAAATTTTACGGTAGTCAATACAATTATATTTGTTTTATCTAAAGCAGTGCAGGTGGAGTAGGAGTGTGTGCAGAGGCCGCACTGAGAGCTGGTGCATATCAATTTCTTTGATAAATTGACGGACAAATGTAAATGAGCTTGCAGGGTGCAGTGGGCTGCACTGAACCCTGCAAGATGGTGGTTCCTAGGTGTACATCTGAGACTGGGGGCATTTGCTGGGGTCTATCCTATGAGTGGCTAGCCAGAGTGCTTCTCCACTGGGTGAGGGACTGGTTACATGCAGGAGGCTGGGTGTGAGGTGACGCAGGGGTGGGGGGTTCACACAGCAAAGCAGGGTAAATTGGGGTCCAGGAGTGGAGAATTGGGGTGGCATATCAGTCCAGATTACAGAAAGGGAACATCAAACCCATCAACTATATAGTCTTCTAAATGGAATCTCTTTCTGTTTACCCATATCCAAGTATTTTAGCTTCTTCAAGATGATTATATAAAAGGGTTTATAAAAAGGAATAAAAGGGACTAATAATAATTCTGTACGAGATATGATCTTCCACCGCGGCCTCCAGCTACTGTTCTGCTTCTCTTACCCCAGAAATTGAAAGATTAACTATAAAGCAACCAATTTTCCAAAGGTATCTATTCCTCATATGCATTAATTCAGTTCAACATTGTTCTAGTGGTTAAAATACTTCCCTACTTAACAGGGATCTTATATGGACTAATTCACTATTAGTGAAATACTCAGATATGGCAGCGATGGGGACCCACAAGCAGACAGACTAGTAATTCAAGTCCGGAATGGATTTTTTTGTTGATCTTCCCAATGCAGTTTTTAATGAATTCGTTCTTCCTTAGTTGCCTGAATTCTTAGTATGGTATCTGTCACTCTTGTGTCATATAGTCCAGTATTCACTGTGTTATATGGGCATTGAACTGTATAACAAAGTTAACCCCATTCATTTCTGTTTGCTTTAAGTCTTTTTTGTTGTCTAAACACAAGCTTTTCTTCTCCCATAATCTAGCCCAGAATCTCTTTCAATAGCCACTTCATCTCATTTTTATCAGTTGGCACATTCTTCACAGTCCCCTTAAAAGTGGCTTAGTACACGGATGTCCCCCACTATTGTAATGCCTTTATTCTCTATTTACCCTTCAAAATCTTTTAAATAGTGTTGGTTAATGCTGCCAACAGTTGTGTCTATGGAGAGTAGACCATGGTATCAATCCAACAAAGCTCTTAAGCATGTGAATAATCCATCCGAGTATGGCTTTCAAAATTACCTAAAACACAAGGTATTTAGGCTCCAAATTTGCACTGAATTCAGCGGCTCTGAACCTTTGCAGATCTGAGCCAAAGTGACTTGGGAACACATTCTTCTTCTTCAGTTGGCAATCAGGTAGTTCTTTTAATTGAATTAAAAACATCACAGTTTACACTCTTGCTCCTAAATTGAAAAAAACCCCCATTCACTGAGAGAATCAACTGGCATCCATTTTAAGATGTTTTCATATATTTTCTTGTGCTTTCAATCTTCCTCTACTGGCATTAATATTCCACTTGTTGGTACCTGGTATGTTAACACTTTTAAATGTTATTTCCACGGGTGCGCCTACACTTGTAAATTAAGTCAACTTAAGCTTGCTTAAGTTGACTTAATTTACTCTGCATCTACACTACACTTTCCTTAAGTTGACTTAAGCAAGCTTCTTAAGTCGACTTAAGGAAAATATAGTTGACTTAATGAAAATTAAGTCGACTTTGTTAAACCTCCTTTTAATTCGACTTTAGGCTTAAGTCGACTCTCTAAAGTCGACTTAAGCCAGTGTAGACCTGGAGAAGCCCTAAGTTGACTTAGAGTCGACTTAGGGCTCTCCAGGACTCCCCCACTGCCCTTCCTGCCAGGGGGGGGGCAAAGGGGGAGCCTGGCATGCCCCCACCACAGGGCAGGGCAGGGCAGGGCAGGGCAGAGCCCTGCCCACCCCGCCCCCATGCCCTGCCAGGGTCCCTGTCCCCCTTTGCGCCATTGTACCCAGGTACAATGGGGCAATGGCTGAGCACCCTGGCACTGGGCAAGGGGTGCCCCCCCTGCCACCGTGGACCTGCTCAAGGTTCCCCTAGAAGTTGACCTAGGCGTCCACTGTGGATGCTCTAGGTCGACTTTGTAAGGTTCCCCTAAGTCGACTTAAAATTTAGGTGTAGACATGCTAAGTTGACATAACTAAGTCAACTTTAAGTCGACTTAGCTAAAGTCGACCTAAATTTATAAGCGTAAACATAGCCTACCAGTGTTTGAAACAATGGCATGAGAATCCAGAGTGGGGAAGGGAATCTTTACAGCATTGCCAAGAATAAGGTTTTGAAGCAAAAGCTGGCCATGAACTGTTGGAGCAGCACTGGCAGAAAATTGGTTGGTCTTCCAAACTTTCCTTCAGAGCTCCATTTGAACTGGGAGTTTGAGAGTGCATATGGAAAGCTGGTTGGTTGGTGTGATTATTTCACATTGAACGGAACATGCGGTGGCCACATTATCCTACCAGTTGCAGCCTCTTATCATTGGTTTGTGTAAACTAGGTTCAGCATGTCAGATGCTTCTCCATCTTGTCTCATAGTTGGCCAGTCACAAGTAAAATATATGGGCACAAACAATTAACATATTGGCCACGTTTTGTCTTAATGGTGTTAATTAGAATCTGAAAATCCGGTCAATTCTTAACTTTCTGAAATAATAAAAGTTGGGATTTTCATTCCTCGAAAAGTGAATGAATTTGACATCTTCTCGTGTCTTCTTTCCATGAGTTAATTTCCTGTATCTTCTTAATCCTGCAATGGTTTTACATAATCAAATGGCAGATAACTCTCTTCTCACACCCTTAGTCTTTACTCAAAACCCCCGTAAGTTTTCTCAGTTCTTTCTTGTTTTTCCACTGCTATGAGGCTCAGAAACAATCTTTCTCATAAACATTGATATGATGAGTCAAAAATCCAAATTTTGCAGGTACATAAAAGGCTACGTTACTTGTGCAATAAAGTATTGGTTACATTCACTATCCAGGCATTGGATTAATGGATATTTAACTTGTGGATGGATAACTCATAGATATTTATCTAGGTTTAACAAATAACCTTGTGATATGTACACCAAATGGAAAAGCATTTTTGTCATTATTGGTTTACTCCTAATATTACTTAAACTGGTTAAACTACTATCTTCACCTAAAGTACAATCAATGGTACATGTATATAATGCCTTTCATCTTTGCAAGACTTTGCAAGCTAAACAAACTACATTGCCCCCTTACACCACAGCTGGACACTGATTTTTTTTTAATTGATTTTTGAGAGGGAACTGTTATCTATTGATTGAAACCTCAGTGTTGCTACCTGTAATACCTACATATTATTTGGAGATGTAAGGGGATAGTTGCCCTGATCAAGTTGTTGAGGGAATTAAAAGCCCAGGGAAGGGTGTAGCCAATGGGAGCAGGTGACTGCAGGTCCAATCAGGGCCAAAGGGCCTGTATAAGAAAAAGGCTGCAGCTCCTGCTCTGGGCAGTTTTCCCCAACCTGCAAGGAGGAAGGCTGTGCTGTGGGCTTGGCAGTAAGAACAGGACTGAGGACAGCTCACTGGGAACTGCCAGGGTTTGACTGGAACTCAGCCTTGATACAAAGGCAACAGATCCCTGGGGAAGCATGGATATGGCCCAGGGAACCTGAGGAACTCTGTGCCAAACTGGAGTAGGGGATTGAGGCAGCGCTCAGGAAGAGCACATTGGGTCCCCAGGCTGGGGCTCAGAGAACTGGGTGGGCCTAGGTCCCATCCGCCTCCCCCAGGCTCCCAGTGGGTGGAGAGGCTGCCAGTGGGTTGGGAACAGACTGATGCCAGCCACCGCCTTAAGGTAGGCTGGCCTGAACTGAACTTTATCCCAGGAGGGGGAACAGAAAGGATTCCGTCGGAGAGCTGGGCTCCTGCAGGGACTAGAGAGCATGCTAGGGGTGGAGCACAGACCACCACACAGGGGTGCCACTTGAGCTATTCCGCAGTTCTATCACCAGGAGGCGCCATTCCATAGATCACATACCGCCATCCATCTACAGGAGGTCTCCTATCTTCATAAAAAACGGTCTTAATGCTGCTTAGTTTATGAAAATGAGATGAGATTAAATAGCTAGACGAGTTCAGTAATGCCGTTAATTCATTAATCTACTATTCATCTCTGGATGGCTAAAATTCAAATGGAGATTAATAATCAGAAGAACCTTGGAAAGCGCAAACGTGTCCACCGTGGATATTTGTTCACATTGCAAAATAGCGTCTATGACTTACTCCAGAGACATATCCTGTCTGCTCAGGAAAAATCCCAGGACTCACTGGACAGCAGAACATTGAGTGGTGAGTGAAATAGATCCCACCTTCACTACTAGGCAGGGACTCATGACTGTAGGAGGATCTGTCAGTCAGGCCCCAATGCACATGAGAGATGAATTCTTCAAAGAAATGCACAAAGGGTTCCACTTTTGTCTTTTGCTTGGGGGTCCTTCCAAGCAATGTCACACCCTGGTTGAGAGAGGCATGAGTGTGGCATTCTGGTCATGTTTGCCCTGGCTGTAGTGTGATGTTATTTATGCACACTTATAAGTGTTAAGACTCATAAAGACCTAAAGGGAAGCTCTTCAAAGATACAAAAGGCAGTGATGCATTGACAGGTGTTGGGCTCTTCTCTGTACTTGCAGTCTTTTTGGAAAGCTCCTCTTTAGAAAAGACTAGCTGATAGAGCAGTTTAAATACACTACTACAAAATGTTCACTAGAAAAAGACAGCCACAGAAGGGCAAAAATCCCTCCCTTGTTTTTTTTCTTTTTTTAATATAGTTGAATTCACTTAGGGTTGGAACCAAAGCTTATGAGAGGTCCTATTAATTTAAATGGCCTTTGGATCAAGTGCCTGGGGATGTTCTGTGCTAAATATGTTATGTCATAGAAAAAACTGATGAGCGCATAGAATGCTTATTTTAAATTAACTCAAACTTCAAAATAATGATAAGTGAGTTTATATTCTAAATAAATTAAAAAAGAAGCTTAGGTGAAATGTGGATTTCTGTGCAAGGAAATAAATTGTTATTTACATTATTTTGTGTCCACACTCTGAAAGATGAAGATATTTATAGGGAATTATTAATATTTATAGCCTAATAAAATAAATGTACATACTAACTGTGCTGGATTCTGGCCTCTTTACACCGGTAAAACTCCAGTTGAAATCAATGAGACTCTTCCCTGAACATGGGGGAAAGGATCAGACTTTACTTTTAAAATCTGTATCAAGTGTGGTAATTTAAAACTTTAATTACAGACTCAGTGACAGATTATCTATGAAACATCTTTTTCTTGTCAAGTAATTCATCATGAATGTCCCCAGTAGACTATGCAGGAAGTGAATAAGAACAGTTGTCTGAAAGTATTTCACTGCAGATGTGTTAGGTTTTATCTGTTTTGTTGTGTGTAACTAATTACCTTCTTGAGGATTAGTGGCAACAAAAATTAAATTAAAGTCAAAATCAGACCCCAGATCAGAAATGTAGAAGGCATATTATGCTCATCCCTCCTGAAATTGAAAATGCCAGGGCACAGTCTAATAATTTAGCAACTGCATTAATGTGCATGTAAGTGAGTGAGAAAGCTTTTGCTCTAAAAAGAATTTCATGCTTTAGCAGAGAAAAATGTTAACTATTCTAAGGCTGCATTTACTGGATTTCTTAAATTAATTTCTGTGACACAGTCATGCCACAAAAGCCCCAATGATGAATTCTTGCTCATGTCAAAATTATTTTGGGAAAGAATTTTAAAATATGGCCTATAATTCATGAGAATAAAGGCCGCTGGGAATTCACTGCATAATCTTTCTTTGCCCTTTCCTTGTTTTCACTCATAACTATACCTCTCATATGAGTCTAGTTTTTTTTAATTTTAAAATGCATCTGGATTTTGATTCATCAGAGCAGTGAATGGGAATTGGGATGCAAAACTGTCCTGGAACTGTATTGAGCAGAGCCAATTTAGTCGGGTGGGTAAAGATCATACTGTAGCTAACCCAAACCAGCATAGGAAAAATACCCATCTTGTCTTTCTAGAGTGCTGTACACTATAACAGGGCTGTTCCCCTTGTCTAATGGTAAAAGATAAGAGCCAAATCCTCAAGTCCTAACTCAGGACTTGGTCCTCTGCATGGGGAAGTTTCCCTCATCCTGTGCCTTTTTCATGATCCAAAAGTGGTAACCGTTAAGAACCAGAGCCAAAAGGGAGAAGAACCCATTTAACTTGAACAGGTGCTTAAACCAGATTAGAAGAACTGGAAGACAATAAACTGAAAAAAATCGGATGTGCCAGAGTGCTTTCAGTAGGATTAAAGGCATCATAAAGAGCCATTTCCCAATTCTCCTTAGGAAAGACTTTCAAAGTATGTCCATCTCACTGAAAAGGAGCTCTAGTTCTGACGCTAGGTCCCTCATTCACAAAGCTAAACGCCACTTACCAACATCTAGGAAGGCTTTGGTGAGAGGAATGGGAATCCTGGTAGGGGATAAGAAGCAAACAAGGGGACAGACCAACTGGACAGCTTGCTTGTAGACATGATGGGCTGATTGGGGGACAATTGGTCAGATACTCAGCTAGTTCCCAAGGATGTATCTCCATTGACTTCAGCTGAAAGACGCCAGCCGCAATTCTGATGCATAATTAGCAACAAGTAGTGGTGATAAAGGTGGGTAACGAAGGTCTCTTGCTGAATGTTGGAGACTGATAGGTCCAAGAGCGTGTGACAAAACATGCAATGAAGATAAGTAATAACAATGCACTAACCTGTGGAAAGTTTTAGGTGGAAAAGCTCTGGGGACAAAAGGAATTTGTTTACAAAGGCTGCTGCTCTTACTTCAGCATAAACTGAGTGAATAATTTTCTTGTTGAGATAAAGTAAAAGCCCATGGGGCAGGAGGCACATCACAGCCCCCGGCAGCTGTGAGCTTGATTTTCATAATCGACGCCGCTAACGTGTTTAGGGTCTACCCCCGGGATGGTATTCATCGGGGGCTGCGTGCAGACCAGGGTCCTTTTGGCCATAGAGTTTATAGCTCTACCTTTGTCTGGTGACTGATTGGAGGCCTTTAATATTGCATAAGAGGTCAGGATATAAGAGCAATAAAGTATGGGACCGAACCCGCCGATAACCCACACAAGCATTAGTAAAATTGGGTGATTTTCCCACAAAAGAGGGAATGAAAATGAAGTGGCCACAAGGGAGGTTAGTAGTGACAGGAGAAATAGCAAAGAAATCACCAGGAGGGTAATAAACAAAAGAGCTTTATTTTTATTACAGTCTTGTGCTTCCTGTCTAGAAACAGAGTGACAGGCAGCAGAGATAGAGATACAGAGATGCGGTTTTTAGAGCAAAGATCTTTGTGTATGTGTGTGTCTATGACTTTCTATGTTTCTTATGCTGTGATACAGTTTCGTTATGTCTCTTATGTTGCAGCAAGTCTTAAAGGCAAAGATTGCGGTTTGGACTTAATGTCCTTGTTTAAATGCTAAAGCTATCCTTATTACACTGCTACTGCCCCTACCTTTAAAGGGGACTGCAGTCTAACCAACTTGTCCTCCCAAGTTCTAGGGGTGCTAACTACTTGGTCCCTAACCTTATCCCTAACCAACCTGTCCTCTCAGGTTCTAAGGTTTCTAAACTACTTTTAGTCCTTGCCCCAGGACCCAGGGGTGCTAAAAACTTCCCGTTACTGTTTTACAGTAGCTACTATGGAACCAACATTCACCGAGGCTTCTGTGTGCTTGTAACTAGTTACTCACCAAGCTCAACGCCAACGTGTCAGGTCCGTCACACCTAGGATTTGGATTGACCTTTCAAGTCCGCTCCTTCATGCCAGTCCCGTCACCTGTCTGGATCAGGGTTGCTGACGCCTCTGCCCTAGCTGCCATGGTCCCCACTGGCTATCGACCCAAGGGCAAGCCCAGAGATCGGGGCATCATGAGACCACAGAGCTTTATCGCTAACCCCCCTTTTGGGGCTGCGGGGCTATATTTATAGGGTTTTAATCCCTCTTGCCCCCACTTTTGTCTTAACACCTTTTTTTGCTGACGTTTTTACACCTTTTGCAGACGGGCGCTTTGCGTCCTAGTTTTTAGTCTGCGGGCAGCCGAATTCTTGGTATAGAGACAGCAAAGTAGTTTTTGGTATTGTGACGGCCTGAGTTCTTGGCATAGGTTCAAATATAGGTGCAAGTTGTTCGTTGCTGGGCAAGGAATGCAGAGACCTTTGAAAATTGGTTCCTTACTTGGGCCTAATCTGTTCTAACTCTATGCTTAAAAACTATTGCAAATACCCTTAATAAACCCCTATCTAAACTCCACTTTCTACACATAATAATAGGCAAGTTTAAGATCATGCAGAGACGAAATTTAATAATAGTTGACAGACTTTTTTCCAGAAAAGTCACAATGACCAGAAAGAAGAACTTGCAGCAACAATTTTGTATTCTGTCACTAATAGAAAACTTGAAAGCCAGTAACCTTTTATCTTAAGTCAGAAACTCTGTAAAATACCTGGAGCCGTCATCCTTAAAATTTACTGTGATAATTTGGATGATGGCCATGAAAGAAGGAATGTTTCCTTCCAACTTTTAGCCTTACAATGAACTCTGCCTACTGTAAGCGTAGCTCGATTAAGCTGCTTGATACAACAAGCTTTGTAGTTACTCCACTGAATTTTTCAAAGCACAGGATAACAGTTCTATGTCTTTTGACAACTAGAATATGTCTCCAAACCCACTTGTTCCAAATTCAGGGGAAAGAATTGATATTGGCTGTTTATGAATCTTCAGGTCAGGTATGGTAGATTCAACACGTTTCCACATTACCCTTACTTCTGCACAGCACTTCTGCCCTTGGCAATACGTAATTAAGACAGGCACGAAAATCATTCTCAGTGTATCAATAAGAAATTATTCTCCAGTTAATGACAGCAACAGTTACACAAGCAGGCAAGCTATGCTGCTTACCAAAAAAAGCACAGCAAAGGACATAGGGCTCAATCTTAACCCAAAATGATGGCCTTGCCTATTAAATTCATAAGGAATAACTTTTCAAATGAGAATCTGCCCTGCATATTGCTCTGGGTAGATAATCACATCCTCAAATCTCCTTCATTTGCCTTCATAGAACAATAACCACACAAGCAGTAAGGCTGAGTTGAAGTCTTTTGATGATAACAAATCTTTCCAGTGAAATATTTTTCTAGATCGGAAAACAAAAGCTGTAGCAGTGGGGGAAGGGAGAGGGGAAGAGAAGGCTATCACTCTGTTAAGTGAGACTGTCAAACAGAATTAAGCATGAGCATATTTGTGAAACTGATCTTTAATTGACTGAATGCAGTGGAGATTTCAGAAATAAAAGCTTAACCTAAGCACGGCTAGTTGGCTTTTTCTGTGAAAGTGTTGCAAATGTTATTTTAGCATTTGTCAGAGGGATTAGGAGGGGGAGGTGACACAATCAGTATCTTTCCACACTTTTGCAGTCAAGATACCAAAGAATTCATAGATCCATAGATTCATGCATCTGATGACGTGGGATTCTACCCATGAAAGCTCATGCCATAATAAATGCGTAATCAAATATCAAAGCGTCTGACGAAGTGGGATTTTCTCCCACGAAAGCTCACGCGATAAATAAATCTGTTAGTCTTTAAAAGTGCCACAGGACTCTGTTGTCTTTCTACAATAGACTAACACGGCTACCCCTTTGGAATTTGACATAATAAATGTGTTAGTCTTTAAAAGTGCCCCCAGGACTCCTTGTTTGTTTTTCATAGCTCCATAGATTCTAAGGTCAGAAGGGAATATGGGGGTCATCCTGTCTGATCTCCTGTGTAACACAGACTAGAGAACCTCCCCTAGATAATTGCTAGTGCAGAGCTTTTAGAAAAACATCTCATCTTGATTTAAAAATGATCAGTGATGGTGAATCCACCTCGACCCTTGGTGAGCTGCTCCCATGGTTAATTGCTCTCACTGTTAAAAAGTTATGCCTGATTTCCATCCTGAATTTGTATAGCTTCTGCTCCTAGTCTTTAGATCATGTTACATGTTTCTCTGCTAGATTGACGATTCCCCTATTAAACATTTGTTCCCCCTGTAGTAACTTACAGGCTGGAATCAAGTCATTCCTTAACCTTTTTCTTTTGTTAAACAAAATAGATTGAGCTATTTGAGTCACCCAGGCTGTAGGGCATGTTCTCTAATTCTTTAATCATTCTCAGGGCTTTTGCTGAACCCTCCACAATTTATCAACTTCCTTCTTGCATTGCGGGCACCAGAACTGGGTGCAGTATTCTAGCAGCAGGCACACCTGTGCGAAATAGAGAGGGGAAATAAATTCTCTACTACTTGAGATTCCCATTTAGGCATCCAAGGATTAGCATTAGCCTGTTTGGCCACAACATCGCACTGGCAGGAAGTCATGTTCAACTGATTATTCACCTGAACTCCCAAAGCTTTTCAGAGTCACTGCTTCCCAGGACAGAGTCCCTCGAGATCAGAAGTCAGCTATTAAGATGACCAATAGGAAAAAATATATAATGCCAAGGAGGAATGTCGGAGTTCACTTATCCTGTTTACTATACAAACAAAGAAGTGACTGACTGACTACATGGACAGCCAGGTAACAAGTAAGTCTTGATCTCCCATATTTCTTCCCCACAATCCTCCCTTGCCTCAGAACCCACATTCCTTAATAGCCTTGGCTATGTCTACACTTACAAAAGCTAGTTAGAATTAGTTAATTCGAACTAATTAATTTGAACTAATTTTAGTTAGTTCAAATTAACTTAATTCGAACTAGCATGGCCACACTAGAATGCTAGTTCGAACTAGCCATGGCCATGCAGGGCACTTGCTTAGTTCGAATTAGTCAGTTTCAGGAAGGTCAATCTGCCGATTAGTTCACACTAAGCAGTTAGTTTGAACTAACATGGCCACATTTGACTTAGTTCGAATTAACGAATCGAATTAACCGTTAATTCGAACTAAGCAATCGAATTTATTAGTTCGAATTAAGGAAGCCCTTAATTCGAACTAATGAAAGCCTAGTGTGGCCAAGGCTTAAGTTAGTTCGAATGAAGCTTCCTTAATTCAAACTAACTTGCAAGTGTAGACATAGCTCCTTTGATCTGAAATGGCTTGGGGTAAGCATAACAATGCTTAGCTCTTATAAAGCACTATGCATAAGTAGGTCTCAAAGCACTTTAAAAAGGAGGGCAGTACCATTGTTCCCCTTCCACACAGGGGACGCTGAAGTATAGGGAGAAGAAATGACTTGCCTAAGGGTACCCATCAGGCCAGTGGGAAAGATGGTAGTGGAAACCAGTTCCGATACTCTGTCCACTAGTCACCACTGCTTTCTATGCAATGGAGTGTTGTGCCTTCATGTGACTGACTAGCTGTCCTTGACCTGGCCCCACCAGCTCTGGTGGTTGGCTGTCTGTTATCTTTTCTCACTATTTCTGGCTCTTCAGGAGACAGACTGCAGTCTGAGACCCCAACCCGTTTCTTTGAAGATCCCTCTGTAGGGGAGGCATTCTGAAGGCAAGAGATGAGCAAGTAGCAGATCAAGTCACTGGGCATGCACTGCAGACAAAAGAGGAATGTGGGCCTGCTAGGAGGACAGAGTAGCTCTGGGGAGGGATTGGGTGGTAGGTCCTTGGTCTCATTCTGATGCTGATGGTTCTTCCTATGTTTATTTGAAGACCACTTGCATTTTCATTTCTGGGAAGCCTGAACCTCACAAAATTAAGACCTATCTCGAGCAAACTCTGCAGAAAGGAACTTATAAGTGTGGACACCGATGGATGAGGGTCCAGATCTAGTCATTCATCACTGGATAGAACATGTTACTGGGACTCAGCAGACCAAATACAGAGGTGATGTATATGATGATGTAAACTACATTGTGATCGTGTGTGTCAGTGAGTCTTTTTGACTTTAAAGGAGCCTAAATTACACAAATACACACATGGAGAACTCAGAAGGTAAAAATACATTTTCCATGTAGCTGTGTTTTCTCCTACAGCCTTATCTTAGACTTCTTGGTACATGAATTATGACCAGAAAACACAGAGTTAATGGGCCAAATTCAGAGATGCTGGCTCAAGCTGGTTAAAAAAATACCCATTTTTTTTGTGGGAAATAAAAATAAATTTTATCATTGTCAAAATTTCCCATAAAAATTCTGGTGTTTAACAAGAAGAACATCCCCCCTGTCCCCCCCAAAAAAACCAACCAACCAAACAAAAAAACCCTGTAACTTAATTTTTTTTTGGTTTCCAAAAACACTTTTGATAAAAAGTTTCAGGTTTCCAATTTTCATGTTTTGGAAAAATTTTCAGTTTCTTGTGAAAAAATTCTACCGAAACCTTTTACTGAAAATATTCTGTTTTGGGGTTGGGGGGGGGAGGGGCAGAGCTTTTGGAGGAGGGGTAAAAAGACTAGAATATTTTACTCACGAAGTTTTTCTGTGAACATGTTCATTTTTGACCAAAAGCCACAATGCAAATATTTCATACAACTTTAGAGATGTATAGGGAGGGTAAGTTACATATGGACATGAGCAGGGGGGAGACTGAGTCTGAGAGTATTACTGAGCTGATGAATCTAACTGAATATAAATTGGGATGGAAGAAAAGTTAGGTTATACCTGCTTAGACTGACCTCTGAATTTATTCCAATGTGTGACTAAAGAGAATGGTGCAGTTTCAAGATGGGGGATGTGAGATGTGGCAAATATACAGTGATTGCCACTGTAGGTAAGTACTAGCAAGAATGAATGGAGACAAATAATTAGTACAAGAGAACGGATCTGAATTAGTCTAAGTTTGAGGCTTCATCCCCTTCCATTTTCCAAGAACTGCATACATCTTCCAAGTGAGTTTTACAAAATGAGAATCTGATTGACTGATTTTGCTTGTATAGCTAGAGGTGAGGCCATCCATCACAAAATGGTAATGCCACACTTAGACCTTGCCTACACTAGAAGTAATGCTGCAAAACTTTTGTCGCTCAGGGGTGTAAAAAAACACATTCCTGAGCAATATAATTTTGCTGGCATAACTGGTGCGGACAGCACTATGTCAGAGAGAGATGCTATCACTGTTTGTTTAGATGGTTTTGTCATGTCAATGGGAGAGCTCTTACCCACCAACATGACATGGTTACACAGTGGCGCAGTTGTGCGGCTCTAAGTTTTAAGCATGGACTAGCCCTAAAAATGCCCATAGGTATAGCTCAGTGAATGAAGTCATGATGATAGTCCTGTTCCTGCCATGGTTCAAGATGCTTTAGCAGTTAGCTTTGAGCCTCCCACATACCAGCATTCACATATCCTGACACAGGCTCCCCGCCTTGTTGGCTCTTATTGGTGTGGTGATGATATTATGTCACAGGTGATGTACTGTGCATCTATCAATGGAAAATACATGCATGCACTACAAACACTCACCAGTGGCAAATAATAATTTAAATCGCCGAGGGCCCAACCGTGTTTTCATGAAAACCAATGGAAGTTTTGCTATTGACTTCAACGAGAACAAGATCAGCCTATTGACCTTAGACAAATGTTGACCCGGGTCATCTCAGTCTAGGGCCAAATTCTGCTCCTCTGACTCATGTAAATAGTTAATTTGAGCTCAAGTGGGACCAGTTGTGGGGCAAGGTAAGCAGGAGTTAGCCCTTGGAGAGCTGAAGTTGTCACCTCATTAGTTTTAGGGCACATCCCACAAACTCTTGCTCCTGTGAACAGTCTCATTGACTTCAATGAGAAGACTCATGAATAAGGGCGTCCTTGGGTTGCATTGATGGAAACTGATAACTAAAGCACACACAACGAGAAGGAGCAAGTCTAAATGTTGGCCTTTGCCAGTCAAGGTGGTTTCTGGGCTGTGTGTAGATAAAAAATATCAGTGTTTTTGCTGGTATCACTCCTTTAAAGCCAATACAGCGCATTCTTACCATTTTTGCAGACAGGACAACACTGTTCAGGTTCATAGACCGGGTTGACACACTCAGGAACTGCGCAGTCTGCTACAACACAGTGTACTTCATTGCTGGGCTCACAGCGACACCATTCACATGGAGAGGGCTAGGAACAAATCTAAAATTAGCCCATTTCCTCCTGCAGCTCAAACTTTTGTAACATTCATATGTTGCCATAAGACAAAACATCTGCATTTAATACGACTTCAGGGCATTCATTCATCATGTGCACACAAACTAGCCTGTAGGACAATATAGCAAAGTCTGAAATACTTTAAAAAATGCTAACGAGAAGGATCAGAATCGTATTTTTTTAAGGACCAAACTTGTCCTTTGTCCATCGTCACACTTACCTCTCTCTTTTATAAAAGGACCCAAAACAGGCCAGCAGGGCTAACAGTCTGGCTTTGGTTTGAAAGCACATGAGTGCATATCACAAATCGTGCTCCTTTGTTCATCTGTTGTCTTCTTGTGAGCAAGTCTGGTGTTAAGATTTATAAGAACAGGATGCCAGTAAACCTCAGCTCCGTGGCTGCTCTCGGGAAGGAGCAGCGGGTTGAATAATGTTCAAATGCACATTCATATCAGGTGGAACCTCACAATCACAAACAAACATAATACCTTGAAGTCTTGCTGCTGTATCACCCTGCTGGAACCTTAACTGGGTTGCAGCCTCACGTTAGTTAGAACTGATGCTTTTTTCAGACTCAAGAAGAATTTCATTTGTTTTTCATGCAGGGCAGGGATTGTATTTTGTTCTGTGTTCACACTGTGCCTAGCACAACAGAGCTCTGATCAGGCCTTCTAAGCACTACCACAATACAAATAATAAATAATGATTATTTAATTTTCTAGTCCCACCCTCAACAAGGTTTTTAAGCATATGTCCAAGATTAAGCTATGAGTAGTCACAATGAAATCAGTGAGTTAGGACGGTGTTTAAGAGCCAACTGAACCGGTTAGCTTTTAGGACTGTCAGTCCTTAACCAAAGCAGAGAGAGTTGTCTTCATCTCACTTGTCCTCCCTTTCAATGGGGAGCTGAAGAAATCTTTTTTTAAAAATAGAAAAGTCTCCGTTTCAGGACCCTAAAACAATGAGTGAGACAGAGGCCTCGTCTGCATGAGCATTTTTGCTGGCAAAACTTTGTTGCTCAGGGGTGTGAAAAAACACACGCCTGAGCAACCTAAGTTTTGCCTGCATAAGCGCTTGTATGGACAGCACCATGTCGGCGGGAGGCGCTCTCCAGCCGACATAGCTACCGCTGCTCATTTAGTAGGTTTTATTATATCTGTAGTAGGTACAGGCCCAGTACAAGGCCCTTAGCAGTTACAGGCCCAGTATAAGGCCTCTAGCCTGAACCAAAGTAATGTCAAAACATTCCTAAACCAAGGTACATCAGGAAAATTGGCAAGCAGAGGATAAATGTTACAGGAACATAACTAAGCACATTATAAGACACCAGGTACCAAGATGCCCTGGAACATTCCTTAGATAAGGAAGAACAGGCTGAACACAATGGATAGTGGGAACCAACATGTACAATGTAATACGCGGCACCTAACTACATTAAGGGGTCAAACCTTGATACGTCAGAAACATTGCGAAAGTTTCATCGGAGTGTATAAAAATGTGTTTCTGGGGTGTGTTAGGGGTCCGGCCTAGGGGGCAGTGGAAAATCCCGCCACTGACTGAGCCGAGTCCATTGTCCTAGGGTCAGTATCCGCAGTGTGCCTCTGGATAAGTCTTAGAGCACTCCAGGGGAACTGCTACTGTATCCATCGTGACAATAAACCTGATCGACGTGCCTTCGTACCTTACTAGACTCTGTGGTTATTGGGGGTTCTCTTCGGGTCTGCTGTGTCAGCTATCTGCAGGAGCTGGGGCAGCCCTTAGAGGGAACACACACATGCAGCCGAGTGATACTAACATTGGAGAGAGCAGAGCACCACTCCGGAAGCCTCTGACAACACTGTTGACCCCGACTACTGATCTGGTGAGTAAGCGAGCTGCCCTCTGGAAGGAATCGCGATCTAACATGGCAGAAAACCTCGAGTTAGGGAACCCCCTGATCCCCTCCCTTTTGATCCCCACAGAGTTTGATGATTTTAATTTAAGGCAGGGAGGGCATTGGTGTAGTCCTGGGGTAGCCCTAAGTCGATTTAGGGCTACCCCAGGGCTACACTGGCTTAATTTGACTTTAGAAAGTCGAATTAAGCCTTAGGTCGAGTAGAAAGGTGGTTTAATAAAGTCGACTTAATTTTCATTAAGTCGACTTTATTTTCCTTAAGTCGACTTAAGCAAGCTGCTTAAGTCGACTTAAGCAAAGTGTAGTGTAGACGCAGGGCACATTAAGTCAACTTAAGCCAAGCTTAAGTCGACTTATTTTACCAGTGTAGACGCAGCCTTCCTTCCATTACAGGAGGGAAAATCTGCAATAATGCCATTGAGTTCGATGGAATTCCTCCATATTCAGTAAGAGCAGAATGCCAACGAAATGTCTCAGGTCACAGCGATGTTGTTCCCTCATTGGTATAAGACTCATGGAACATCCTAAGTTCTGATCTTGGCAAGTAAAACAGATTTTCAGTTCACCTCTAAGAGGCTCCATATGTCTTGAACCAAAGCATGTATTCCCCAGGAATTCATTTCCACCCTAAAATGGACTAATTAAAGCTTCCCTTGCCTGTCTGAATGTCTGCAATCTGTAATCCCCATCAACTCTCATTACTAGTGGCTCTGGCAATTTAGATAAAATCAGCACTTCCTGCATTAGGGAAGCAGACTGTGGAGGTGGAAATCCTCTGTCTAATTATCTTCCCTCCTTCAACTCTGCTTTGATTTCTAGCTGAAGTACCAGGAATCTAAATTCCTTTTAGTGGCTTTTCTTATTCATATCTATTTAACAACATTAAAAAACAGCACAGGAGACTACAGACCCAGGGATCAATAAGAAAATTACTGTTTTGTTTTTCCTCAGTATAACATGGACTAGTCCAGCTAGATCTTATGATGCAGAAACCTTCATTACCGCATTGTTGAGGATTTCTCTCTGCTCCAAAGTTACACGGGCTTTGCTGAGATGCTGCCATGGCAGCTGATTCTACTGCATATGCCTGAGACTGGAGAGCATCAGTGGATGCAGAAGATGCCCCTAAGTGATGTTGAACTGAGCAAATGAGAAATGACATGGCATATCTTTTGCTTCTGTGTTGTTAATGTTATCTGAAAATGATACAGTAATAAAATATGTTATTTGACACCGGCAGCAGCTTTTGGGGTGGAAGAACTTCATATAATTATTAGATGGAAAGAGCTCTTCAACTTTTCAGAGAATGAACATTCTGCAAGATTAAAGAGAATATTCAATCTATGTCACCCCCTCTTTGAATCTCTCTACCAGCTCCCTATTCCCCATCATGTCAAGTTCAAACTGTGTTCTTGCCTTCAGAACCATCCTTAACCGTGACCCTATCTACTCATTAACCTTAGCCTTTCTTATATCATCCACACATCCCCTCCCCTCCATCAGTGATGCAAAGCTTGCTGACCCTCTTCTCCTCCGAGTGTCTCAGTGCTTTCTTCACATCATCCTTTATACCTGGAACACCCCTCAGGAGCCAAACTTCAAAGCCACTCCTATCATATACAGGACCTGCTCCAAAGTACAGAGAAATCAATAGGATTCTTTTTTATGATATCAATGGGCTTTGGATTAGAGCCTTAAATTCCTCTTGGAGATACACTTCTTCTGGAATGCCTACAGAAATCTAGCTGATTGAATCATCTGTTATTTATTTATCTCATGAATGAACTGCTCTTCTGCACAGAGAGATGAGTCAAATGTTGAGAGGAAAGGCACTAAAACTGAAGCTGGGAATTAGTACAAGAATTGGGATTCATCTGGGGCTCCTCCAGGTCTTTTTTCAGACTCCTCTATCCAGCCCATCTGTCCTTATTTTCCTCCAGGCAACAGCAGCTATTCTATCGACCTTAGTGAAATTCTCTTCCGGAGACTGTTGCTGCTTTGCTTTTCATTCCTCTGCAAATATCATACATGGTGAAGCACTCTTTATCATGTACATTGCGTAACTTTTCCAATTTTCAACAGCACCAGGGTTGGGATCTAAAGATGTGTCACTCATGGATCCCGGCACATTGCTAAGCAGTTTATAAATTTGTAATCAGTGAAATTCAAGGGGATTGACAAATGTTCTTAAAGATATTCTCCCATCCTTATTGAAAACCAGCAATGGAATTTACTAACTCCTGATATACAAAAAGACCGTTCGGAACCAAAAGTCATGACACTTCCTTGTAAATAGCCTAACCAGCATCTTTTAAAAATAGGTTATAAAAAACTCAGAGGAGAGCAATGAATTCAGATTAGTAAAGTAAAAGATTTTGGGCAGGGTTTAAGTCTATCCTTTTGAACAAGAACAATCTCTTGTAAGTGTCTCTAGGAAAGTGTTTTAATAAGACATTTCAAGAACCAATCAGTGTTGGATGCTACGCTGATCAGACTCGGCCTATCTGGAGGCTTTCCACACAAAATACTGATGTCGTATATTGGGCATAAAGTGGAATGCCTTCATTTCTAATGCAGATGTCTACTGTCATTTCAGTCTGCAAACTACCAGTGTTATTGTCTGCAGACGGCGTCTTACACTTTTCAGCAATGCTACAAGAATGTCATAAGATATTCCACTGAACGCAGTTCTCCAGGTGGCTTGTAACATCCAAGATAAAATTCCACCAACCAAGGATGGAAGTGGCCCAGAGGCCACCTATTACATGGGATCATTAAGTCTGTTCTGCTACTGGACTTTCAGTTTGTCAAGCCCTTGCGACTGCTCTGGAATGGACCGAATGATGAATAATTGCTACAGCTAATGGTTTGACTAAGCATTGAAGAAGAAGAACTGGTGCGAGTGTATGTATCAGCACTCTTCTAATTAACAATCCAATTGAAAGAAGGAACATGATTTATGTCCATATGTATATACAATAATACACATACACACAGGATCACTCTGATAACATTTTTCAAGAGAAATTCTGAACAATATACTTTGACGGATCAGGGTCATGTTCACTATCCCTTCTATAAGGGAGATTAACTTGGGACCACAGTAAGAGATGTCAGTACAGATTTTCATTTTGTCATTTCCATCAAAGCTCAGGGGAGCCAGTGAAATAATGATGCTCTTTCATTTTCTAGGGCACCGAATCCAATCTAGCCAAGGTGGTATGGAACAAATGTGGCCAACACCTGAGGAATCTTCAGTGGCCTTTAAAAACTGAGTTGGTGGATCCAAGTGTACTGCCTTTCTCACCATCAGTACTGTCGTTATTTTAGCTCCCCTATTGACAATCTCAGCAAAGAGGCCATAGCAAAAGCATAGTTCAACTATTATCTTCTCCCTAGAGTTGGTCCCTCCAACACAATGGTGAGGCTAGAAGAAGTTAGTCTTTTGTCTGGTCAAGTGAGGAATATCCACAGCCAGTAAAGTTCATTTTTTTAAAAAAAGAAAATTAAAAATGGGGATAGAGAATACACACAGCTAAATAAGCATTTTATGTGCAAGGAAGCAGGTAAGAATAAATCTGACAGATGTTGTAAATCATACCAAGAAAGCAACAAAGATAAAGGAAAGATAATAATTCAACAGGGCAAAAATTATCCTCCCTTAGATTATTCTTATATTTATTTGTTTGTTTGTTTGTTTGTTTGTTTGTTTGTTTTTGTGGGGAATGTGGGAAACTAATTGGATTCAAATCCCAACATCCCAACCCAGTTTTCTAGAATCAGGTGTGGACTGGGCTAGTTAGCTCTAGTTAGGATGCAGCCAAAGATGGTAGCAAAACCGTGAGAATAATCTCACAAGACATTGGACATTTTTGTCAAAACCTTGCCAGATCTGAACCAAACTCTAGCTCTAAACTAGCGTGGTCACAGAACTCTAGAGTGAATCTAACCTAGATATCAACATCACCTCTTTCGTCACTGACCAATGGCCTGAGATATCTGCCTACTCCCTAAAATGTGCTAACTACTTATCTTTACCATGTCGGTTTTCTCTTCAATTGTCTATCACTGGGTATTAAAAATTCTTTCTAAAGCATGGAGCAAACATCTGTAAAATAAATATTATATAGTAGCCTCCCTTAAAAGTTCTTCCCTTGCGTGAGATGAGTAGCTGTCTGTGTCTATGACTACTTGTCAATCAATCTTAGGTACTTCTAAGCAAACATGGCTACAGGGTGAGTTACTTTCCTAAGACAACGGAAAAGCTTTTAATGTGACAAATACTTGATATTTTTTCTTTTCTTGCTTGTTCTGTCCTTTGGGGAGATTTTTTTTTTTCTATTTTTTGCCCCTGTTTAGTACCATTACAGTTAACTGGGTGCTAACTGTATGTCTGGCCAGGGCTGATTCCTGAGAGCATCCCCTCTTGTCTCAGGCCTCTAGCCATGATTGCTGTCAGGGTGGAATCATGTGCTTCTCCAAGTCTTGGATCAGACTTGGGTGGTAATCCCCTGGGATCAACTGTGGTTCCTTCAGCAGACTTAAATTGGCTTCAGTATCAGTAGTTCATTTCCCTTCAGGACAAGGATAGTAACCCCACAGCCTTCTTAAAGCCACATATTTAGTTAGCACAAAAGCATTAAAGAGAAAACAGACCTTAAAAATACTAAGCCAGTCTGTATGCAGACCTGCTTCTCCCTAAGGCTTATGTTTCCTGGACGTGGAGAAACACCAGCATTTCCATACTCCTTGCCAGAGCCTAGCTCTTTGTCAACCTGTCCCCCTGATAATCCCTGACAACTGACCCCCTTCCCCCCCAGCTTCTTTCCTGAGAAAGATTTTTTAACCGTATGTCATTATTTTGACCTCTGGCTACGAGTGTACATGGCAAAACAAGACTTGCCTCTTCATTAGAGACAGGATATAGGATCTTCAAAGCTAAGAGCAAAGTATTTGTTTACAGGTAGCTAATCTGGATTCTCACCATGTTACTTCCCTGCTTATTTTTCCCACAGCCTCCTATTAAGCTAGATCAAACATTGATAGAGGGGGAAGTCTTTATAACATTGTACAATAAGGTCTCCTCACTGACCAGGTCACACACAGCACTCAGAAAAGTATTTTCTCTCAGTATTTTCTTAGATTATTATAGAGCAGTTCCTTGTCCACCACAAATATTTAACGGTAAACAATTGTAGAGCAAAGAAAATTTTCCAGATGTCAGTTGACATATTTTTAAGGACAGGAGGCAGTAAAAAGGTTGTTTTATCATATATTTCAAGTAATAACTGTCATCTACTGAACGCCACATGGTCCAGCTCTGCTGAAGGGAATGGGAGTCTTTCTAAGGACTCTAATGGATGTAAGGTCAGGCCCATGCTGCATCTCACTGGGAAATACATGCATGCAAGTTGATGAATAAGGCTGGTTAAAAGGAGGAATCTGAGTGTCCGATGAGAGTTCCGAGGGGTTTGGAACAAATAGAGAAATGATCACTGAGTTCTGCTATTGAAGGCACACAATTCCTGCTGAAGCTGAAGGTATATCTGCACCTGTCACAGCTGCACAGTAAATCTCACTATTTTTAGGACAGCAACCTCAGTTAGGACAAATTATTTACCCTGTCCTAATAGAGGTTGCTGGCTAAGGGTCACATGGTCAGGGTCTAGCTGATCACCATATGTGAGGTCAGGAAGGCGTTTCTGTCAGGTCTAATAGACAGTGATCTTGAGGTTTTCTGCCTTCCTCTGCAGTGTGGGGAGTGGGTCTTTACTAGGATTATCTGGATACTCCACACTGAATCAATTCCCTGCCAGTGCAGGAGCCTTATGCATTGGTGCACCCGGGTTCCCCCCTATTCTCAGCCTTTGGCACATATTGATTTAATCTCCTGTGGTCTGTAATACATGAGTCTCATTTCTGTGGTTGGGTTTAGGTGTGGGTGGGTGGTTTTGGTGATCTGTGATGTACAGGTGGTCAGACTAGATGACCTAGTGGTCCCTTCTGGCCTTAAAGTCTATGACTCAATAACTGTGAAATTCCCATTACTTCGTGTAATTATATCAGTTTCTTCTGCAGCCATGTCAGTGTCCAGTGCCATGGCAGTTTGGGAAAGAATCGGATTTCAAAATGGACTCCAGTTGTAAATTCTGGATGCAGTTTTATGAGGCTGTTGGCTTAGGTTTGGACTTATTTTGACACGGTTTCAAAAGACTTGCTCTCAATCAAGGATGCTGCCGCCAACATGGAGGTTCCAACTAAGCAGGTGCAAGACCTGGTCTGTCACCAAAGTTTTCATGGCTTGCATTAATGCCATTTTACTGCTGTCTCATTGTCTGTGAGCCATTGGTATCAATTCACTTATAGATAATTGCCATCACCTCTCCTCAGTCAGAGTCTACTGATGAAATGATGCAGAGGTAACAGCAGGAAGTGCAGAAAAAGGTAAAGGGAAGTCTGTCAAATTATGCATTTATACCTGGAGTGCAGATGCAAATTTTAAGGATACTGAGGACAATAGCAATTCTGATGTAGATGATTTTTGTAGCTACAGTTTCAGGTGGAGAATTTATAGGACGAAAGAGGCAAGGGCAATGGAAAAAAGTTTAAAAGGAGTTGATGAATAAGATTGGAGTCACAACAGCTTCCACATTACAGCTAAGATAGTAGGTTATAAATGGGACGAGATGAACATAAAAAGAAACCATCGTCACGGGATGGCATTCATCAGAGAGTACTGCAGGAGTTGAAATTGGAATAATTTTCATTGCTATTTAAATTGCTTCTCATCTCAGACAGAATAGCACGGAATTGTAAGAAAGCTGATGTAGTGCCTTCTCCAAAGAAGCTTAGCAGGTGTTAAACTACTGAGAACAGACCAGTTAGTTTCCCACCACCCTTGGTAAGATAGAGGAAACAATCAGAAAGGAGGAAATAGTAGCTTATTTATTTATAATTAGAGGTGGCTGAATATTACAAGATTCTGAGCAGCAACTTTTTACATACTTAGTCCAATTGACGTCAGTGGGTTGAAGATATTATTTGATGGGAGTAAGGGTGTTAGAATAATGCCATTTGTAGTAAACATCCATTTGAATTCTGACTAACTTCAGTTTGGCCATGTTCATCCCCATTTTTATGGGCTATTCATAAACATTTGCAAAGATGATGTTCATCTTAATGTGTGGGGAAAGGCTGTTCCTCCTACAAGTATGTGTGTTTGCACATGAGTATTCATTAACCACTATTCATTATTCACTATCTGGCTATGTGGACTCTCTCCTAAGACCCTATGCTATCAACACACCTAGCTATCTGAGAGACACTACAGATTTCCTGAGAAAAATCCAATCCATTGATGGTCTTCCAGAAAATACCATCCTAGCCACTATGGATGTAGAGGCTCTTTACACTAACATTCCCCACAAGGATGGATTACAAGCTATTAGAAGAACCATCCAGGATGATGACACAGCTAAACTTGTGGCTGACCTCTGCGACTTTGTACTCACCCACAACCATTTCAGATTTGAAGATGATCTATACCTTCAAGTCAGTGGCACTGCCATGGGTACCCGCATGGCCCCACAATATGCCAACATCTTTATGGCCGATTTAGAACAACGTTTCCTCACGTCTCATCCCAAAGCACCCCTACTTTACCTACGCTATATTGATGACATCTTCATCATCTGGACCCATGGTAAAGATGCCCTTGAAGAATTCCACAGAGATTTCAACAATTTCCACAACACAATCAAACTTAGCCTGGAACACTCCACACAAGAGATCCACTTTCTGGACACTACAGTGCAAATTAGCGATGGGCACATAAAGACCTCCCTATACCGCAAACCTACTGATCGGTATAGTTACCTACATCCCTCGAGCTTCCATCCTCGACACACCACACGATCCATTGTGTACAGTCAAGCCCTAAGATATAACCGCATTTGCTCTGACCCTTTAGACAGAGACAGACACCTTCAGGATCTCTACCAGGCATTCTTAAAACTACAGTACAAACCCACAGAAGTGAAGAAACAAATTGACAGAGCCAGACGGGTACCCAGAAGTCAACTACTGCAGGAGAAGCCCATGAAAAACAACAACAGAACACCACTGGTCGTCACCTACAACCCCCAAGCCAGACCTCTTCAACACATCATCAAAAATCTACAGCCTATTTTACAAGATGATCCCTCACTCTCTCAAACCTTGGGAGACAGACCTCTCCTTGCTTTCAGACAGCCCCCTAATCTTAAAAGGATACTTACCAGCAACTACAGATCACAGAGCAGAAACACTAAAGCAGGAACACAGCCCTGCAGCAGACCACGCTGCCAACTTTGCCCTCATATCTACACTGATGACACCATCACAGGGCCTAATCATGCCACCTACTCCATCAAGGGTTCGTTCACCTGCTCATCCACCAATGTGATTTATGCCATCATGTGCCGGAAATGCCCCTCTGCCTTATATATTGGACAGACTGGACAGTCTCTGCGCCAAAGAATCAATGGACACAAATCTGACATCAGAAATTGCAACACTGCAAAACCTGTAGGGGAACACTTCAACCTCCCTGCTCACTCCCTTAACGACTTGTTAATAGCTGTGTTGACACAGATGAATAACAAATCACAGCTTCAGAGAGAGTCTGCAGAGCTCGAACTTATATGCAAATTTGACTCAGTTGCCTTGGGGTTGAACAGTGACTATGGATTTTTCTCGCATTACATCAAGTGAATTGACCTCCCCCCTCCTCTATGTGCTGTTCCCCAGTGTTTTGAATCCTAACACCTACTTTGATTTGCTGTTACAGCCTGACTTGATGCTATGTCATACACTCCCCTGCATTTAATTTCCTCCCACTCTGTAACTTTCCCATCTTCAAAGTGTCTGACGAAGTGGGATTTTCTCCCACGAAAGCTCATGCGATTAATAAATCTGTTAGTCTTTAAAAGTGCCACAAGACTCTGTTGTCTTTCTACAATAGACTAACACGGCTACCCCTTTGGAATTTATATTCATTACTTGTTACTTATCATTTTCTTTTTAAAAACTTCAAACATCCAATCAGAGCAGCTACAGTACCATGTAACTTACACGGCCATTACATGGAATCACATAAGTTCACTCCTCTCCAGTGGCTGAAGTGTGTGCAAATAAATTAGCTGGTGAATATTTACACACAGTTAATACAGCTACAGAAAAGAAGACTGGTTCCCAAATGAGTTATCAACAGAAAATAGTGCTAAAATGGTTAGATAATTAATTGTGATTAATTGTATATAAATAAATAACAGAGACTGGCATTATGCAGTGTCATCTGTCACGGTATTCAAAAGGGCTCAGTCCATTTTAGAGACTAATACTAACAACTAGTAGACAGATTCAAAAAATGCTCAGCACCCAGAAGTCCAACTCAACAGGGCGCTTAGCATTTCTGAAAACTGAGAAATATATATTGGGTGCATCTATATTTAGAAATTAAGTCGATTTAAGTAGGCTTAAGTCAACTTAATTTACTCCGCGTCTACACTGGGCTTTCTTTAATTCGACTTAAGCTGCTCCTTAAGTCGAATTAAGGAAAAGTTAGTTCTAATTAATAACACCTTGTTTTAATTCAAACGAGTGCTTAAGTCGACTTTATTAAGTCGACTTGAGCCAGTGGAGACATGGAGTAGTGCCTAGTTGGACCATTTCAAATCGACTTAAAAAGTTAAATCGACTTAATAAGGTTGAAAAGGGGCCACATCTACACTTGAAAAGTTAAGTCGACTTTTGTTAAGTCGACTTAATAAGGTCCACTTTAAGTCGACTTCAAAAAGTCGACCTAACTTTTCAAGTGCAGACATAGCCTACTGGGATTATGACAGTAATCACTGAAATGCAGCAACCAGTGAGGAATTTATCCAATCAAAAGAACAAAGGAATAAACATATAACTCCTTTAACGTAAGTAAAATACACTCTACAAATGATGGCCCTGATTCACAGATCCCACTGAGCTGGACTCAGTGCAGCACTTGACTAGAAGGCAAAGATGACCTGATTCCACCTTTGTTGCTTCCAGATGCTGGAATGTTGAACAAATGTTAGAGCAGTCTAAGGGCTGCTCTAACTTTTGTCCATTTGCTCACAGCCGCCAGGGTTTGTTCTAGCACCTGGGAAGAAACATGACACAGAGGAATTTTGAACACACCGCCAGCACTGAGTGCTATCAGAAGGGAGCGATAGAGCTGCTATGGTAGGTCCCTGCCACCCAAGGATTGCCTCACATAGAACACACTTCCTCTTCCACTAACTATGCCCCTCCTACACTGGGGTAGGCTCTAGATAGAGAGTGGACTGCATCTCCCCCACCAGGGATTCTCCATATGCTGCAAAAAGAGATAACCAGGTCCTATATTTGATGTTACAGGAGGAGAGTCGGATAATTATTGGCTTTTCTGGGTTTGCTGTATTGTCCATATATCAGGCCATCTGAAGTATCTCTAAGGGTGTGTCTACACTTACAAGTTAGGTCATCTTAAGGAGGCTTAAGTTGACTTAAACTACTCCGTGTCCACACTGGGCTTTCCTTAGGTCAACTTAAATATTTCCTTAAGTCGAATTAAGGAAAAGTTAAGTCGACTTAATAACACCTCAATTTAGGTTGACTTAACGCTTAAATTGACCGTATTAGGTCAACATAAAACAGTGTGGATGGGGATTAGCACCTAAATCAACCTTATTAAGTCGACTTAAAATGTTAAGTCGACTTAATAAGGTCAAAAAGGGGCTATGTCTACATTAGAAAAGTTGTCGGTTTTTGTTAAGTCGACTTAATAAGGTCGACTTTAAGTCAACTTAAAGTCGACCTTATTAAGTCGGCTTAACTTTTCTAGTGTAGACATAGCCTAAGATTCCTGGCATTGGTTTTTAGTTTGGACAGCCATCCTTCAATTAACTGATAAAAGAGAACCCAATTCCATGAGAGTCCATGGCTCCACAGCCCAGTGCTCAATATATGGCTGAGCCTGCCTGATGCCACTATTGTGCTTGCCAGGCTGGTGAAAAGAGAGGATGCAGGTCAGTTTTCTATTACCAGGGACAGAGCCCTCTTGGTCTTGTTGCTAGTAGAGGGAATGAGGGAGGGTGATTTACATTCTCCCTTGTGTTGATGCTCCATCAGTGGAGGCGGGGTAGATGCTGTTATTTGATTTGCCAGTGGGATGGGGTGCAGTGTCCTTTACTTCTGCTGTTCTGGGGAAGGTTGTTTTTCCTTCTCTTTCTATTAGGTTTATTCAGAAACCTTCTTTCTTTTGACTTTGGGCTGGTTTTCTGGCAGGTTGGTAAGTGGATTTTTGAAGCAGAGGGAGTCGAGTGCATGAGAATTCCACTGGCAACCATTGTCCCAGCTCAGCACTATGAGGTCTTTCTGGGGCCACTCTCACGTCAGGCCAGATTTTAACTAGTACAACCTCATTGGTCGAATTGAAGTCAATGCACTTGTGTCAGTTTACACGAGCAGAGAACCTGACTCCCAGGCTTCAGTGGAATTAATTTCTATTTACACAGGTGTGAGTGAGGGAAGAAAACAGGCCTAGGATCTTTTAAATGGAAGTAAGTGTTCTTGGAATGATGCATTGAAAAGGGTTCCCACAAGGGTCCATGTTGAAACATTTCCTATTTAACTTGCTAGTAAGTGGTTTGGATGACTTACTGAGCCAGTGTCTCAGAAGGTGTGGATGACATTAAGGCAGCAGAGGCTGATGACACTAAAGAGGATGGCAGTGTTGTACAAGAGAATTTTAACTAGAGCAATGTGTAAAAGACTGACATGATGAAACTTGGTGTCAGAAAATGTAAAATCAGGCATCCAGGAAAAACCACTGAAATGGCAAATATAAATTCGGAATGTCTCCTTAGTCAAGGAAACATAGCAGGAAAAGGACTGAGGAGCAAGAGTAATAACCAGAAATTTAGGGCACAGGGCCAGATCATCCTGATTTACTGCAGTGTAATTGAAATCAGAATTTGGGCCTCAGTCTTAGTAGCTGTCAAAAAGTGGGAAAAAAGATTGAAAGAGCTGGGCTTGTTTAGTCTGGAAAAGAGGAGACTGAGAGGGGACATGATTACACTTCTCAAGTACCTAAAAGATTGTTACAAGGAGGAGGGAGAAAAATTATTCTTCTTAACCACCGATGATAGGACAAGAAGCAATGGGCCTAAATTACGGCAAGGGAGGTTTAATTTGGACATTAGGAAAAAATTCCTAACTGTCAGAGTGATTAACCACTGGAATAAGTTGCCTGGGCAGGTTGTGGAATCTCTATCCTTGGAAGTTTTTAAGAGCAGGTTAGAAAAACACCTGTCAGGGATGGTTTAAAGGGTACTTGGTCCTGCCATGAGTGCAGGGGACTTGTCTCAATGACCTCTCATGGTCCCTTCCAGTTCTATGATTCTATGACTAGGAGCGAGCAGTCCCGACACTGAATGACTGTGACTTTCTGGAAGCCTCTTAACCTCTTTGCCTTGGTTTCTCCTTTGTTAAAACGCTGGTTAAAGCTGGTGACAAGCCATGCAGGGAGTTAAAGAGGATTCATTAGCTAGTGTTTGTAGGAATTATACAAATTGCCACCAAATACATTGAGAAAAAGGTAGAGAGGAGGGTGACAAGGCTAAATTTAATACTGGAAAAATATTCTTATGCGGGAAAACTCCTTTACTTTAACACTAGGTAACTATTCCGTGTGCTTATGCAAATCCTCCTAAAAACTCATTCCAGCCAACTCACCTATGCGAGCTTAAAGAGGGAATATAGGGCGGGGGAGGGAAGGAATGCAGCTATAGAGGTGGGAACATGCCTCCCTGCCCTGGATAATTGTGTGAGGTTTTCCTCCTCTGTTTATGATCCTAACTTTTGGGGTCACAGTGAATTTAGAATTGGGGCCCCATTGCACTCAGTGCTGTACAAATACAGAAGAAAAGTCAGTTCATACCCAGAGATTTTACAAGCTAAGCAACATTCATCACCCTATTAACATGCCATCTCTTTGCACTGTGAAGAGCTGTGGGAGAGAAAAGCATTATGAGGATTTCCTAGCATAGTTTCTCTCTGGTCATTCTGACTGAGGAAAGGCAGGGATCTAATTCCAGCTGCCATTGTTTGAAATATCTTCAGGAGCTACACAAGGATGAAAGAGAAGTTCTTGTCTGCCCTTAGGGTTTCTATTACCTATGATCATAATTGGAAGTTAAGGGAAGAGAGGAGACCAGAAAAGGTCTTTTTAACTGAAAGGATTCTGGAATGGTTTGACTGTGTTTAAGAAATGGACTGGTATTCACCGAACATCCAGTGACAGATCTAGATTCACTCATAATTAGCAAGGTTCACCTGCTAAAACAGAGGACAGAGAGCCTGGCTGTGTGGTTTTTGCCTTCATTATAATTTATGCAGCTGCTTTTATGCTGATTCTCCACTCCCTCACATGGATTTTATACTGGCAGAATTCTCTTGGCTCCAGCAGTGTTATCCCTGACTTACACCTATGAAATCAGAATCATAGCTTGACAGGGGCTCTATTTTAACCATCTGTACTGAAAACTGTCACTGAATGATTTATTCAATTTTCAGTTTAAAAACAATCAGTAGGATAATTATCTACTCGGGCATTACTTTTTAATTAATGTAATTCTGTGTAAAGCTCTTCAACTATCAACACTCCATCAACCCACCTGCCTACACTTTTCAGATCGCTCTGTTACAGTACTGAAAACCTTCTGTACTATTTTTTTCATATGCTTCAATTGTAGCTGTGTTTACAGTCTGGTGGCAGGATTGCCCGCTCTGACGTTATCTTCTCCCTGAGACTTTGTTATATTTTCAGGCTGATGTATTCCTAACTCTGCTCCCACTGGGCAGCTGCACCACTGATTTCAGTAAGAGCAGAGATATGCCTGGTGCTAAGGGTTTTTTTTAAATATCCCACTCATAGTATTTAAAATGACAAATTACTGAGCATGTATTTACAACGTGTAAAGCTGTATATTAAAAACCCTCTTTAGGAATAATGAGATTTCAGCCTTAAGGTTGAAGGAACTGAAATGTTTTTGTAAGACTAATGAAAAAAAATGATTCTTTGGATTAAAAATAAAGGCCCAGATCTAGGCACAAAAATGGATCCTTCGCTGCTGGAAAGGGGATCAGTTCTTGGGCCCATGGTTCCCTTTTCCCCGCCCCATCTCTAGCCCTCCATCGTGGCACTTAGAGGGTGAGAAGTGACAGAGACTGAGCAGGTCTGGGAGCATATGGAAGACACTTAGTCTGACCAGTATGTTTTAATCTGGAATGATAATACGGGCTACGACTAGCTTATCTTTTCCATTTAGCCTTCCCTTTAGGATAGGTCCCCGCCAGCATGGCTCCTTTGGAAATGAGGGTTTTGCAGTGGCCAGAGCAAGCGCTGGGGCACCCTGTCACCCAGCAGACCCTCCCGCAGCTTTGGCTTATTTAACGATACAGCTGTCTCACATTGGGTACCCACAGCAAAATCAGTGAACACATCTGAAAACGCAGCCATGTTTTTTAGCCATACTAGTGATGATCACATGTTCATTCTTGGTTTTACTTAATTTACTTTACTTAAAACCCAAACAAATGTGCAGGTGGTTACAGACCAAACTCTTCTTGGTTCTGCCACAAGGAGGAAGGCACTGGGCTTGGACTCAGGAGGTACGGGTTTGACCCTTAGTGCTGCCACAGACTCTCTGTCACCTTGGGCAAGTTGGCTGGGGGAGATTTACAAAGGCCAGGTATCCTCAACACCCACTTAAAGCTCATGGGATTTGGGCACCTGGCTCCCATTTGCACCCTTGAAAACCTCCCCATGGGTCTCTACACCTCAGCTTTCTGTCTCTAAATAGGGACGGTAGCATTTCTTTTTTTATCCTTACCTATTTAAATGGTGAGCTCTTTGGGGCAGGGGCTGTCTCTCGCTATGTGGCCTTGTACACACTACAGCCTTTTTGAGCAGTAAGGAGCTTTTCCGCATGATAAGGCTGTGAGCGTACACATTATAATGTTGTCTGTTGCGCAGCAACAGCTCTCTTGCCGCGCAAGAGATAAACCACCCAGACGATCATGGTAATGCTTACCATGGATCGTCTGTCCCACAATAGAGTGTGTGTCTACACTCATTGCGGGTTAGACAGCCTCCAGAAATGTCCCAGAGTGCCAATCGAGGCCACTCTGGGACTCTGGAGCTGTCATACTTGTCAATTTCACTGCTCTAGCAGATCAGTGAAACTGACAAGTAGAAGCAGAGCTCCAGCAGCCCTGAGTGCCGGCACTCATGGCAGCTAAAGCCCCGCTGCTACAGGGAGCCCCTCAAGTTGCTCGGTTTCCCGGCTCTCTGCTGGGAAACCGAGCAGCTTGAGGGAATCCCCACAGCAGGGCTCCAGCCACCAGGGCTCCTGACAGCTAGAGCCCCGCTACTACGGCTTGAGGCTCAGGCGGCTTGAGGGACTCCCTGTGGCAGTGGGGGGTCTAGCCGCCAAGAGCCCTAGCGGCTGGAGCCCCGCTGAGGGGAGTCCCTCAAACCGCTCAGTTTCCCGGCAGAGAGCCAGGAAACCGAGTGGCTTGAGGGACTCCCCCGGGCAGCGGGACTTTAGCCGCCAGGAGCCCTGATGGCTGGAGCCCCACTGCAGGGATTCTCTCAAGCCGCTTGGTTTCCAGGCAACAATTTATTGCGGGAGAAGTCTGTAGTGTGTCCATAGCCTGTGTCTATGCAGTGCCTGGGGTCTCCAGACACAACTGTACCATATACAGGGCCAGAGTAACCGGCCCAGGGTTCCCATGCTGCCCCCCACCACGGGCCCACCCCACCTGCTCTCCCACTGCGGGGGCTGGGCCCCAGACCCCTGGCACTAGGGGGGAGGACCCTAGGGCCAGAGGGCACTCCCGCCCCAGCCCTGCTCTGGCCACTCTGCCCAGGGAATCGGACTGTCTGGCGTGCAGTGCGGTGGCCCCCGATGCAGCCCCCAAGGGCCATGAGCCCTGGAAAGCTGCGCTGAGGCAGAGCGGAGGCTGTGCCAGCCAGTCCCACTCCCTGGGTGGAGCAAGCAGGTGCTTTTCTGCCCCACCTCACCCCCAGACAAGCCGGCCTAGGGGCAGGGTGGGAGTGCGGAGCCCGAACTCTGGCTCCAGGGCCCTGCCCCCACAGCAGTGCCAGGTGAGGAGTGCTCTGAGCACCCCTGCCCTGCCCTCACTGAGCAGGGTGGAGAGTGCCAGATTATTGTAGGTGATTTAGGGGCTGGAGCCCAGGGCCCCCCCTTTCTGCCAGGTCCCAGGGCTTCAACCTCTTTAGCCTCTGCAATAATCTGGCCCTAACCACAAATAAACAACAACAACATGAAGTCACTGGAATTATTCCAGATTTAAATCTGGGAGCTGAGAGCAGCATACACCCCATTTATTGCTAAATTTGGTAACATAAACATCCAATTTTAGTACAATACAGTACAACTGTATAATAATGTAATATACATTGTGGCACACTGCTCCCCCGTGTGCATGCTTACAGCACGATTGTGTATCATTCACGTTCACCCTTATAATGTAATTGTGTATTGTGTGATGCAAGGTACATCATTCAAGATGTTCCTGGAATGCTCACTGCACATTGAACATTACTGTAATAGTAGCATGCTTGCTGCAATGTCATGTGTCTGGTTATGAGACTTCGCTATGTAATCTTCCCAAATGTGTCTCATGGCGTGAGGCAGATCTAGGCAAAACTCCACAGAGCTGGAAGGCCATTCACACCTCACTAAGCCTTGTACAGAACAATGGACCAACTCAGACATCAACAAGCGAATCCACAAAGAATTGTAGTGCCTCAGGACACGAAGAAAACCATGCACGGACATTATTTATCACCTGACCTTGGCGAGGGTGAGGGGCGAAGGAGCATGGTGGAAAGGCGGACATTTTGGCCATGAGCATTCCCTCTCTTCCCTCCCCTGTACAAACAATATCAAGCAATTGAAGCATTGATCACTGTGGGAGGGCCTGTTTGGAGGCAGCCTAGTCAGCCTGTGGAGAGCATCTTCTAAGACCATAAGGTTGCTGAAAGTGTCAAGCTTAGTTTACAATATGATTTGCCTTTTACTCACATTTGACCAAATCTGGCCTGCTTTCCTCTGATTTATAATCACTTACAATCTTTCTGTACTTAATACATTTGTTTAGTTTACCTAAAACAGTGCATATGGTTTAAAGTGTGTTAGAGAGTCCAACTGAAGTGACCAGGCCTGTACACATCAATTTCTTTGACAAACTGATATGAGCTTGCACTGTTCTGTGGGCAGCACTTAATATTGCAAAACAAAAGTTCCTAGGGCTGCATCTGAGACTGGGGTACTTGCTGGAGTCATTTTATTGCATAATCCCATGAGTGGCTGGCCAGAAGCACTCGCTCACTGAGGTATGAACAACTTGCTTGCAGGAAGCTGTGTGCGAACTCCAGGAGTAGAGGTACACACAGCAAATCAGAGTGAGACAGGCTCCACGCAAGAGGGTTTGAGGTAATACAGCAATCCAGATTGCAAAAAGGAACGTCACAACATTATATATATATATATATATATATATATATATATATATATATATAATTATACCATTAGCATCTAAAAACACAGCACATTTAAGTAAGTATTATTATAATTCAATATATGACATACCATTCTACTTTATTATGTACTTTTTGTATAAACTGTGACAGAAATACAGCAAGTCAGTAATTTCAGATACCATGGCATAGACGCTGTCACTGTAATTTCACCAGGAGGGAGATAATAAATCACACTTTTCCATTTGACTGATGTTCTGTTTCCTCTATCTGATTTCAATGGCTGTGTGCTATCTTGCAAGCTAGTATTGTTCACGGCTCCTTTTATTAAAGGATAGGCACATTATTGAAATGTCTTTTGTACTATGATTTTCTAGCAGTACGTGAAATTGCAGAACATATAAGAAAAAGGCCTCATTTGTTCACGTTGTAATGTAAAATCAGTGCTGTATGCCTCTCAGATGGAAAAATATTTAATATTGAAACGGGGGCCCTGCAGTGACCTTGTTAGTAATCAGTTTCTTGTAATTTACAAACAGGTATCTGAAAATTACTAGTGACTTGGATCAGTGGTCAGCACACTGCCAAAAGGTTTTAATAACGTTTGCTCTTCCTATTATTAGCCTCCCTTTATTTGCGTGCTTTCCAAGGTTCACCCTGAACCTGAGACTGAACATTCATGCTATTAAAGGAGAAGGTAAACTCTATCTGGAAAATTCATGCCCAGCCTAATGAAGCTTCTCAGAAATGAGATGTTGTATTTCTGTTCTTTGACACTGCTTTAAAATATAGGATGCTTTTCAAAGCTGCAACTGGACTATTAGATTTACTTGGAAAAGGCTGAGTTTGAGGAAGAAAAAGGCTGAGTTTGAGGAGGAATAATGATCACTTTTAAAATTAAACATGCCATGAATATTTTCCTATCTCATCCACACTACACATCTCTTTCATAATGCCTGCATATAAAATGAGTGCAGAAGTCCCTTTGAAATCAATGGGAATTTTGTGCAGAGAAGGAGCTTGGAATGTCCAATAGCAATCACCATTGCAGTTACCCGATCTGAAAAGTTTGACCTAAGAATTTTAAATACAATGCAGACATCAATTACAGAAATTACAGTAGTAGTAACAGGCTGTTCGTATCTTAGCTTTGGGATTCGTCTTCGTATAACAATATCATACAGTTGGTAACAGTCTGCTAAGGTTCCAAAATGTACTTTTAAGTAACATTTAATGAGTTTGTACGTATTGTATTTGCTAATGGTTAGAAAAGGGACCTTGAATTCTGTTTCTGGCAGTCAATAGAGAAAAAAAAATCACTTAACTCATTTTGCCTCCGTTTAACCAAAGCTAGAATGGACATTGTTAATATTTATATCATCATCTTCATCCTCACAGTGCATAATGCATCACTGTAGACCAGGACCCTAATGTGCTAGGTGCTGTATAAACACAGAACAAAAAGTCATTAATACTTGTCAAGTCCCCAGCAGTGTCACGAGGACAGCTGCTGTGCACTGAGACGCTTTGATAAAAGGTACTATCCGCCTTGCAAAATATTATTAGTGTATTTGCACTGATAAAACATTTTTAAAGAGAATTAGCAATAGATCAGATGTTGTTATTCCCAAAATAATTTGACAATTAGTACTTGATAAAGTCGCTCTTAATACAGTTATTATTATGTATTATTTAAATTGAAGTCCTACCCCAAAGGTCCCAATCAGGACTCCACCGCATCAGGGATTGCACAAGATGACATGAACTCTGGAGCTGCTGAGTTTAACCTTTCGCAGCTAAACAAACACTGTACCCAGGCATAGTCAACTGGGAGATATGGACCAAATTGCAGACATGACATGGGTAAATTTGAAAAGCACTGGGAGGGAGGATGAGGCTGACAATAAAACACCATGTATGAAATCCTGGTACCATTAACATCTGAGGGAGTTTGGCCATTGAATTCAGTGATGCCAGAATTTCACCTACTGAGTTAGTTCAGTCATGAGCATATCCTGATGGTATGGAGGATCCCATTGTGAAAATGGATTATTTTCATTCTCTTTTCGTTTGCATCTTGGTCATGTGCAATACAAACTATGAACTTTTATTGGTTGCTCAGGGATTCTTTTGGGGATGGGTTTGAGGAGCCAATGAGACTGAAGGAAGTGGCAGGGGGATACAAGAGTGGGTGAAGCTATATGGGGGTGGCTGAGAACACAGGACGGAGCAAGGAAACAAGGAATGCTGGGCAGGGGGCAGGTGCCAGACGAAGGAGGTCAGGTAAGGCTCAGGAGGAAAAGCAGAAGTGGTAAGGCGAGGCCGGGAAAGGGTATCGATAAGAACACATTCAACAAAGCAGGTAGCTGTGAGAGTCAGTAGCTGGTGGAGTCCGGGATCCTGCGATTGGAAGAGAATGTCTGAACTGGAGCAGGAGCTGGGGCACACAAGGAGTGGCTGTATTGAGGGATGGGGAGAACTGCTTCAAACTCCTGGTGTTCTGGTGCATATGAGACTGGAGAAGTGAGCCACTGTGCTGGGTAGGAAGGCTTAGCAACCCTTCTAGACTGATAGTGAGCTGGGGCCTAGGAGACATGAATATAGGCTGGGAAGAGCCTGCCATTGAGGTTTTTGTGGATAACATCTGTGCAGGCAGGAGGTGGGGGGGTCACACAGTAGGAAAGTAGGTAACGGGTTTCAGTGTTCCTGGAGCGGATCCTCAATTGAGGTGGGAGCGGAAGAAAGCGAGATTTACTGACTGCCTACCCTTAATCACAACAGATTATTGCAGCATATTGACTGACAGCATACTGAGGATGGATCATTTATCCACCAGCAATGAATGCTCCTTAACAGTATTTTTCTGAGCTGATATATACACACAGATGGTCAGTCTGCATCTTTGTATGCTGAGTGATGAAAGGATCATGAGATGCAGATGCTGTTATGGACACACAAAATATGACTCTTTGAAGTGAAAAACCTAATCATCTCAAGAATGCTTCTACCTGTGGTTATAAATGGATCATAAGTCATGCTGTAAACAAATATTTTAAACGGCGGGAAGGGGAAACTATGACTCCTTTTATGCTGTAAACTATGTATTCGAATGAAAAAATAATCAAGCACATAGAAAAGCTGCTGTCTGATTGTCTCATGACTCCTTCATATTTGCCTAATTAACATTAAGAGTCACCTGACACATAGTCTCATTAAATCTACATACCGTAAGTGCATATGTGGGAATGCTAATTTAAAACACGAAGTGCATTTATGAGGCTGTTATTCTCTCAGCACCCCATCCAGTGAGAAACTGGAGAGCTCATGACCTGTTAGAACAGTTTTCTGGGTTAGCACTGAATGGCCTGGGTCTTGGATGTTTGTAATTGAAACTGAGGCTGACGCAAGGGGAAGAAAGGTTATTAGACCACATAGGTGTGGGGGAACAGAAGGCCATCACCTGATCACGGAGTAGGAGAGGATGAACCTTACACTGTCTGACCACATGAGAATGTCTCCACTCCTTTGCCGTTGTCACCTCCTGTCTTCCAGGATGGAGGGGGAGAGAGGGAGGGCCAACCTCAGCCTGTCATTCTAATGTTTGAACTTGGAAGCAGGGGAAAGAGTGGAAGAAGAATCTAGAGGCAGCAGCTGTCAGGAAGTGGCTAAAGAGATGGGAAGAGAATGAAACATGAGGGAAGGAGAAAAGCAGAAGGGTTGAGGATCTTCCCTCCTTCCTAATCCCAAGTCCCCCTGGAGGTGGTGGGAACTCTGATGCAGAAGACCAAGGAAGGCCATGTTGGCAGCCCAGACAGGGAGAGGAGGGCTGGTAGTGTGGGGAAGGGGGAGGGCGAACTGAGTTAGAACTGGCTTCTCCCAAAGTCATGACCTCCCTTTTCCCATGCCCATTCCTCCCCCAGTAGCCAGATGAAAACCCTGGAAACTGGCCAGTTTTAAAGGTATTTAGGCATTGCTGTGCTCTGTGTTTTAATGCCTCACTGATTTAGAGGCGTCAATCTCATTTCAGAAAATATTTAGGCACTTGGGAGCCTAACTCCCAAAGGTGGTCAACAATACACCCAAGTGCCTAAATCCCCTTTGAAAATGAGATCCAGCCTCCTAAATCAATCAAGTATTGAGTGCAGCAATGCCTAAATACCTGTAGGAATCTGGGCCTAAAAGCCTAGAGCCAGATCTTGGCTACTGCTGCCATCTTCAGAGCACTCTTTGAGTGTCCCTATCCCCCCTCACATGGGAATCCCTCACCCTTACCTGAAGTTCCATGCAGATCTTGTAAGGTCCACATCAGGGACAGGAGGTCTGGATGGAACCTCTTTAAGGGTATTTGGCCTTTTTATAACATTGTGACCGTATGCTCCCATGTATTCATGCTCTACATACGACTGCAATGGTATCTGTACAAAATATGCCATGGGAGGTATCACATGAAAGCTGGTTATTAATATCATTGTAAAATGTATGTGTTGACTTTATATGTGAAATTATGAATTCTCTCTGCATGATGTTTAAGACAAGATAGCCTAGCTCAAGTGAAAGGTGACAAACAGGCCTGTCCTAGACAAAACAATACGGGCTTACCTCAGTTTACATATTACCAGTAAACAAAGTAATTGAGTTAAACCACCAGGAGTTATCCTGTTCCTGAACTTGGCAGAGAGACAGAATTAACAGAGTTCCTGCATCTTAGAGGGACACAGGCGACTGAGTCCCCCTGGTTACCTTCCTGACTTGGGAAACATAGATATCCATTTGGGAAATACAAGGAACAGAGACAGACTCCTTCTTTATCCTTCAGTTTAAGAGACAAAGAAACCACATGCTTTGATCTTTGTCATGGGTCTTAGCCAGGCCAGCCACTAAAAGGCTTGACAGGAGACTGTGAGTGATAGGCACCATCTTGACTGTATGTAGCTAGACGTAGTTTTAGACTTTTCGATGTGTGTTTTCACTTTTCATTGCTTGTAACCAACTCTATCTTTATCCCTCTTACTCGGTATCACATAATCCTAGGGCCTTTGTCAATTAACTTGTTTTATTTTTTTCTATAAACCAACTGAGGAAGGCAAGGGTGTATTTACCCCAGTTAAATTAATAAACTGTAATGTAGTGACTTTTTGAAAGAGAGCAGTGAACTTAATATCTTATGTGGCAGGGGCTGTGCATTGCTGAGAAACATCTCTGAAGAACTTGAGGGCTGGAGTTAATTGATTGTTTCCTGCTAGGTGAGGTTTGGGCCAGGAGAGCCTTGAGGAGTTTGTTGGTGAGGATTGAAGACAGACTGGTGTAACAGGGAGCTGACACCAATTCTAATTGCCAGCAAACTCTCTCTTGCTAAGGTAGAAAGGTAACATGGTGGTTCCCAGCTCTTTTTATCCCCAGCTGTATGTTACAAACATATAAGGGGTGTTATAAACTACACAAAACTACTTGTGAAATTAGATGTGCATCTGAGTTTCAGTTAATCCTTCCTTTTAGGCATGCAAGTAACAACATTTGAACAGCTAGTGACCTTATTGGCAGGTACAAATTAGGTGGCTGGCTGCCCACATGCTTACATTCGGGCACACAGTTTATTATGGGTGCACAAAAATTACAGACACTAATTGTGGCCACAGAATGGCAGGTAGATTTTTGAAAATGTGAGTCTTAGTAACAAAGGGATTCCCACTAGGTACTACCTTTTTACCCCTAAAACCAGTCAAATGCATCTGCTCACTAAGAGCAACAAATTTTGTACAAATTTGGGTTTTCTATGCCAAGCTAAAAAGGAGATACAGTGGGCTAAAAATAAGTTAGGGAAACGAGCCAAAACTGAAACTGCTCAAGTTTTGACCCATTTGCACTGTCCAAAATGTCTTCTTCCACTTGCCCCAAACTTTCCAGACAAAAAAGTCTATCTTGAACTAAGATCATGCATATGAAATTTCTAAGAGATTGGTTTAGTTCAGGGGAAATTAATGAATACAGTGTGTGTGTGTGTGTAAGCAAAAAAATCAATCTAATATCAACCTTATCTATGGATTGAGCAGCATAGCTCTAAAAATAAGATGCTGGAACCTAGATACTGACAAATATAAACAGTAATCAAGCAATTATTGTGACAGGTGAAAGGGTGAAATAGCATAAGTCTATTCCAAACAGTCTGTTTCTAAGCTGATTTAAGAAAATCTCTCACCTCTGGCACAGCTTGACTTTACTACTTGTGGAAGCACAGTGAGAAAGCCTGAAGACCTTCTAAACGCTACAGGAGAAAGGAGAGCAAGGCGTGGGGCCAGTAGAATTTATGAACTCTTCAGAATTTCTACTATGAAGATAATGGAAGACATCTAGGCTCCATTGACATCAGTAGGAAAACTTCATTTGACTTCAGTGTAGTCAGGATGTCAATCGGTAGGACCAGCAAATTACTGGCCCCAGGATTCTCTCCCCTATGGAATTTATAAGATCCTAGTTATTGGCCCGGGGACTAGTTTTTAGTTTCTCAAGTTTTTCTATATCTATGGAATTGTGCTTTACTGTAAACAAAGTTAAAAATACCTTGAGGAATAACAGCACTTTGCTATTAGAGCCTTGCACTGACACAAATATTGGGATCCACATCTGATTTGCATCCGCAAGATATGGTCCGCAGATATCTGCATCACATATGTGGATGTGGATATCTGCGGATATAATGCAGATCTCCATGGACTTGCAGGGCTCTACTCATCTGTAGAGCCCTGTGTGGATAAAAGTATGGGGATCCACATCTCATCTGCTTCTGCAAGTCATGGTCCATGGACATAATGCAGATATCTGCAGATTTGTAAGGCTCTATTTGTTATTACAGTAAAGGTGGACTAAGCAAGCTTTTTGTAAGTCCCACTCTACCCCACAGTATATCCCCTCTCACTTTTTCAGTAGAGATGAGTGGATAATTGATTTTTCAGTTCAGTGGCTGAAATTGTGACCTTTCAGTCACCCTGAAAATGCGACCCATTTGTGAATTTGCTATTTGCTGAAAAAATATTCTCTCCACTCTCCTCAAGAGCCCAACTATGAGCAAGAGAAGGCTTGATTATGATCTAAACTGAATCAGAAATGTCTCCACTGAAGTCCTGGATTGAAGATTATTTGATGTAGGGTGTTCCACACTCTGATACCCTTTTCCTTGGTTGGCAGCTGGTTATTACGATATTGAAATTCCTTTGTCTACTGATCAGCATCTAGCTAAAAATTTAGCATTAAAGTTAATTTTAAATTAATTTTAAATTTTAAATTAAAGTTAATTTTCAGCACAATAAACAGGAAATCAAATATATCTTTTCATTTTAACTGAAGTTTTGTGCCTCAATATCAATGCACAACATTGAAAACTTACTCCTACTGTTATCAGTGGTAAAATACTCATTCATTTTTGGGGGGGTTGAAGGTAAAATGTGATCATTAGTTTGCTGAGTTTTTTGTTCTTGCACAGGGTTTGTAATATAAAGATCCACTTTGCATCCCTTGTGATTAAAGGCCTCTCTGGAAAAGATCTTAAATTATTTTAGCATGTGTACTTGACCCTGACTCAGGAATTACACATTACACAATTACCCAGGAATGGCCACCTATTGGTGAAGAAATCATCCAAAGATGGGAAATGTTCCATCTTCAAAGATCAGAGAGATAAGCCTCTGATAGTAAAGTTGGAGTAATTTTTCTTAGGTTACCAACTTTCCAGTATGGTTTTGTACCTCATACAATCAGCAACCTCACCTTGTGGCCTTCTGCAAAGCAAAGGATACAATCATCGTAAGTCTGTCAAGGATATCTGTCTAATGCACTAAAGAATCTTATGAAGTTATTTGGCTTGTACTAGGATATTCTGACTAAAGATAGTTATGGGGGTATAGGCAATCCCCCAGGAAAGAAAAACTATACAATTTACTCCAGGAAGCAACAGCAAGAGAAGATACTAGCTGGAAACAAAGAAGTTCTATCTTGTGTAAGTGAAATGCTGGAAAATAGAAAGCCCAATGTGAAAGTATTTTCATTGCCAGAGAAGAAAAGAAACTGGCGAGTATATAGAGGGAGAAGACCTAAACCCATGGAGAGTTAAAGGTTCTGCTTCAAAGCAAGCCTTTGTTATAGAACTATGACTCATGTTCCAGGAGTATAAACTGGTGTGTTGGTTATAAAAGCTGCTGAAACCGAAGTAGGACATTTTCCTTAGCCTAATAGAAAACCTGCAATATACCTTATTAAAATCACAAGCATATGTTGGGTTAATAGTAAAGATTTTCTGAAACTATGGTTTGGTCTTACATTTAAAGTTTAAAGTTTCTTTCAAAAGGACTACTGAATACTTTCAACCCAGCACTTGACAGCTACGACCAATTAGTGAGCCATCTACTTCCCATTATATTAGTCACCTGCATTGAAATTCAGCTACTAGAGAACTTGATTATCACTATTTAACCAGATATAGCAAGTCCAGATGCTAACGACAGTTACATATTTTGATGTATTTGTGAATATTAACTCTCCAAGCACTACATCATCACTTTTGGTTGTAGAAATTTGGGGTGGGATTTTTGAAGTTTTCAGCTTTGCCTTAAATCTGCTCCCATTAGACTCAAAGTCGACTTAACATTTCTAGTGTAGACATAGCCCCTTGTTGACCTTATTAAGACAACTTAGCGCTTTAAGTGGACTTAATAAGATTGATTTAGGCGCTAATCCTCGTCCACACTGGCTTTAAGTCGATTTAAGGAGTCGATTTAAGGCTTAAGTCGACCTAAAACCAGGTGTTATTAAGTCAACTTAAGCTTTCCTTAAGTTGTTTAATGTTTAAGTAATGTTTTAAGAAAAACCCAGTATGGACATGGCTTTGTTTAGGTCGACTTAAGCCTCCTTAAGTCGACCTAAGTTGCCAGTGTAGATACACCCATTTAATGGGAGTTTTACCATTGGCTTCAGAGGGAGAAGAGACAGGCTGATACCTAGTGCCTTTGAGTCCCACCACTACAGTTCGTAGAACATGTTAATAATGAATAAATACAAAAGATATCTCATACCTTAAATTCTTCCAAGATTTTGTAATTTTTCCCATGATATTCACAAAAGTTCTTCACTTCTTTGCACTCTGGGCAACATCCATTGTGTTCCACTTTCGTACACTTTGGGTGGATTTTAGGACATTCTGGTTGATCGCAAACAGGTCCATCCTCAGTACAGACACAGGGACAGTTGGAATGTCCTGGGAAAAAACGTTCTCCCAGTTTGTATACAAAGCCACTGTCATCCACACAGCCTTTCCCTCGATAGTCATCAAAAATCAGATTGTCATTACTGGAGGTCTGGTCGCTTTCATCAGCTGGATAGTCTTCATGATTGATGGCAGCTGGGGTGACCAATCCAGGGATCAGCAACAGAAGTATGCAGGCCTCATGAATATGAAAAGCCATCCCACTCCTCAACGTCCACATATGGTCCTAAGATCAGATGGAAACAGCTGCTTCCATAGGGACACCAGAGGGGTGGTCTGAAAACAAAGATTCAAAGTAAGAATAACTTGACATAGGAACAAAAAGACTTATGAAAACCATGCTTTCAACCTGTAACTGGAGATCAAGCCCAGTGCTTATTAAATGTTATGAAATGTTGTTTCATTTAAAACAAATCTCTTCTCCGCAGTTAGTCCTAAGGAGAATAAAGCATAATAAATACGGACATGAAAGCTAGCAATTGTATGTACACAGAGGTAGATGCGCATGCATACACTGGCCAGTAGCAAATCTCAATTCCGGATACTGATTTACATTGATGACTAATGTTTGCTGTTACCTATTTGTACAGCTGGGTCCTCTAACACACAACGAAGTGGAATGGTTGCCTGAAACTGCATAGTGACTGAGTAGTTCAGTAGCTGAACGCACGAGCAGACCTGTTCCTCTCCTTCTGCTGTAAACATTACCCTCTCTTTGCTACAATACACAGCTCAGTTTGTTAAAATCGAGAACATAAAGAATCAAGAGGAGCAAAGCCTTGACATTAAAAACAAAAGGTAAAACAATATCAGTATGAGCTCTAGCTTAGATGTGAGCATCACACATGAACAACAATCCTATATTTTAATAAGACTTTGAGAGAAGGAATGCAGCAGTGTTTTAAATGTGCCTTTTTTTTTCCAGAGGAAGGTAAAGCGGTTGGAGTGGGAATATCTGTCAAGCCTTTGTTTTTGTTATATAGCCCAGATGTCTGGTTTCAGTATTTCTGGGCACTGACTTTTTTCAGGGAAGCAGCATTTAGATTTGCATTAACTTCCAGCTAGGAGTTCATAGATCAGCGTTTTAAAATGTCTGGCAAGTGCACAGAATTATTTTAATATATTTGTCTCATTAGCTTAGTGACAGCTTCCCCCTCCATTCCAAAACTTCAAATGCCATCACAGTTCTGTAGGATACCCATGCCATTTGGCAATGGAGAGTTCTGCTTAAATGGCCACTGTGATGATAGACTAATCTGAAATGGGAGGAAAGCCTGTCCCAGGAAGAATTAGGGAAAAAAGAAAGGCTCGGCATATATTTTCCTGCTATGTTATTGGCTGTGCTGTATGCCACATCATTGTCACCAATACCCACAAATTCTCAATCCTTTTCTAAGTGCCATTCAGACTCCAGGGTAATGCCAGCAGAAAAAATGGTCTCTCACCTGTTTTCAGATAACTGGCTAGAGAATGGCTGTCCTACAATGCAAAGTATTTGCAGGAAACTTTATTAGCTGAAATATGAGCTTTATGTTTATTAATAATGTGGTGTGCAGCTTCTGCAAACAGCATAGACACAAATACATGAGTATAGGTAGGTGCATATAAATACACATCTGTGTATTTACACACACAAAGAAATACACACATTATCACATGAATATCTATTTCTTCTTCCTCCTCCCCTCTCCCCCCGCCCCCCCACCCCACACACACTTCCTGCATACTCAGATTTTGATGAATACTGATGGTAAATAGTTACACAAAAATCTGTCAAAAAGGATGAATCAGGAGAACCCTTACCGAAGGAGCTAAAGAATCCTGCCAAAAAGGGCAGTTTTTCCCAAAGCTGCCATAGAGGGAGACACCCGATATCACACAAGCTTTGTCCGAATCAAAAAATAGGCTCTTATTTGAAGTTCCAGATACATTTTTCTCAGCCGGGGGATGTACCGTAGCGCGGCCAGCAATTTGTGTTCTTATATGAGCTTTAAAAAAAAGCATGTGTGGTGCAAGCAGATAAGCCGGCTTCCTAGATCTGGCCAGGAAAGAGTTTTGCCCACCTAGAAGCCACAGGTAGGCATCGATTTTCTATGCTCAGGTGAGTGGCGATTTAAGGAAAATCAGCAGCCAGGAAAGCCCTGCGTCGTTGAGGGCAGGCGATCGGATCCCAGCCGCCCAATCAATCCCTCCAAGTTTGGTGGCCGGGAGCTAAAGATGGAAGGGCTCGTTGGTGCTAATCCGGAGCCCAATTCGGATCGGTCCTCGGGCTGGGTTTCCCCAGATAAACAAACCCCGCTGGAGTCCCAGCTAAAGTTTCTCCTCTCGCCCCGCGGGCGAATGCGGATCCCGCTCCCGTTTACACTCACCTCCCGGGGTTCAGGCGGCCAGGCCGAGCCGGAGGGCGAGCGGAGTGGCGTGTGAGGCCAGGCGGCTCGGGAGGACAGCCCCAGCGGTGCCTCCCATGGCGCGGCGCGAAGCAACAGCCGCCTCGCTCGGCTCTCCGCACCCGGCAGCGCAGATCCGCGCCCCCGACTTCGCCCGGCTTCCCCCCGCCCGGCCCCGGCGGCTGCGGCGGCTTCCCCCGCCTCTCCGGGGCCGCGGGGCGGGATCCCCCCAGCTCAGGCGCGGGAGCAACTTTCCCCGGGCCGCAGCAGCTCTGGGGCGGAGCGCATGACGGCTTCAGCACCGCGGCCAGCGTCCCCGGGCGGGGGAGCCGGGAGTCCGGCCCGGCCCATTTCCAGCCGGCCGTGCCCGCCCCCCCGATCCGATCCGCCCGCCGGCGCCGCTCCCCAAGACCCCCGTCCCAGCCCCGCGCTGCGGGCGCAGGGCAAACTTCAGCGGCGCTGCCGGGCTGGTCTGGCCGCGCCGCCTTCAGGAGCAGCCGCCTTGCAGTTCGCCCGGGCCGTCATTAGGCGTCAGCGTCCGGCCGCGTCCCGCCAGCCCCGAGAGACAGAGAGAGACACGCCGCGAGAGACACCGGCATTTTATTGGGCCGGGACCAACACGTCACCGGGGCCCCGCGAGCAAGAGCCGGGCCGCGCGCCGCTGTCTCCCGGGGCTGCGCTCAGCACCAGAGGCGCAGGGTTCCGTCCGAGCCGGCGGAGAGCAGGTGCTCGGCCCGGTGATCGAAGAGCACGCTCTGCACTTCGTCCTCGTGGCCCGCCAAGCTGGAGATCTGCCCCGACTTCAGCTCCAGCGTCTTCACCGTCCCGTCGCCGCTAGCCAGAGCCGCCACATGACCTGGAAGGCAGAGCAGAGCAGAGCAGAGCGGTCACTTTCGGCACCCATCTCCCGCACGTCGCTGTGTCTGGGGCGAGCTAAACTCCTCTAGGGGAAAGGGGCGTCGGTCAGTGAGAACAGATTCCGTTTCGGAGTCAGAAGAGCCGGCTCATTGGGAAGGCAGCTATCCTGCTTTGATTTCGGACCGGATTCAGCTCCTGTCACTGACTAGCCCACAGGGAGTATCGTTGAAATCACTCGTGGAGTAAAAAAGCTATTCCACCCAAATGAATCAGAAACAAGCCAACTGATATTAATAGTGATATTCCCGGCGTAACAAATTGAGGGGCAAATCCTCAAGAGAGCCTACTTGAGTTTACGCACCGCAATCCATTGAATTTTAGCAGGAGTTGAGCACATATTTCCCCTTGGCTCCAATAAAAAAAAAATCAGCCTAATTGAACAGTTAATATAGAAGTGAATGTGGGGGAGGGAGAGGATAAAGAGTCCAAAGCTTCCTTGCATTTATTTATAAAACAAGCTGCCTCTATATTTTATCAGTCCAAACAGCCCCATTTGTATTTTGAAGTTTATTATTTTGATTTTAAATAAAAAATGTTAACAGCAGCTGATTCATTTGAATCACCTATTTTCCCAACCACCAGATGAGAGAATCTCTCTGCTTAGAAATTAACTGTAATAATTATGAGCTTCACACATGTATGTATACACACAACAACAAAACCGAACACAACAAAACATATTCATTTCAAGGCCGATATGGTTTGCTCCACAAAGCCATCATTGTATTTCAAGTCATGATCTTGGTCAAACACCTTTAGCTATCAGATGCAGGTTCAATATGCCTTCAGAATGATTATGGCCCTTTTTAATGTGCCAGTCTTTCCCCCCCCTGAAAGCAAAGACCTATCACCAGGAGAAACTGAATTAATGCTGACATTGACAAAGTCAATGTGGTATTGAAGCAATAATTTTTGAGGAAGAGTAGGGAAAACAGGGCCAAATGTTGCCACACTTACTCCATGAATATCTGATCAGGATGTATGACCAAACACAATGAGTGGGGAAGAATCTGGCCCACAAGAAAATGTCATTTTAAGGATGTTGAAGTCAGCCTATCAGAGTCTGATGTAAATTTTATCTTGGAAATATATTGTCTCTCCTGTCAGAATAATTCATGACAATGATGCCTCTTGTTCTGCTCATCACAACAGGATGGCTTCATCTGTCAGTGTGTGAGGTAAACAAATACCATTTTCTCCATTTACCCAGTAAAACATTTAGGCAAAATAATCTTAAAAATGCATTGAGAACATAAGTTATGCCTGAAGTGGCCATGGATACTTTTACAAGAGATGGAAGTATAGAAGTAGAGCTAACCATGATAAATATGCCCTATTTGCAAACCTTTATAAGTACCCGGCTTCTTCATCTAGAACAAAGCCTGACACAGCACAGATCTGTAGGATGGATTAGGGTGTCCAAAGCAGCAGATACGAATATTTATTATAAACTCTCCGTTAGCAAGGCTTTGCTGACAGAAGCATTACATATGGTTTTCCCTTGGAGCCAGACTCTATAGGCAATTGCTAGGAGGTTTTCCCAAAAAGCAAACAAATGACCTTTAGCTCAGAGCCTCTAATGCTGCACCAGCTGGGCAGGGGGTTAATGTCACATTTCATCTTTTTAAAACAGTAACAAATGTACATGTTCAAAAGAGACAGGATTTGGACAGTCCCAGTTCACTTTACGAAAGTGAAATCAATCCAGATAGATATTTGAAACAGTATATTTAAACATTTCATTAAAAATCTCATCGACTTCAAGGGAGTAAGACAGGTCCTAACAGTGAATCATTATATAATTCACATGCCTGAACGGAACAGATACTTACCTTGTTTGATTGGTGCATGTCAATAGCTGAAAATGATAGTAAAATATAGTAACAACTAGCTAGAGGGTGCAGTAGTGATCAAAGAAGTAAGGAATTCAACGTGCCTGATAGCTAGTACTCTGTGGGGAAGATGTTTGAGGGTGTTGGTGGTGAATGGTTCTTTTCACACACATTCAATGCTAGCCAGTTTATGGTGCATTATTGTTACTGATTATGAATAAAGCAACCTATTTGTTCTATAGGAGAAGAGTGTATGAGTGAATGTGTTAGTGAGTGAGACAACGATTGGAGAAGAGAGGGCACATAATGGGAATGACTCATTTCCGTTACCCTTAATGTCAAATGTTGATCTACTTGCTTATGATGAGTTGCTGATTATACTGTAAATTTACTCCTTCCTCCCCTCTGAAAGGAGATTTTTCTTGTTTCAAAGAGAGAACAAATTTTATTTTATTGCTCATCAAAATGTTCTCCAATTAGCAAACCACACAAAAACCATTACATGATTATCATGTAAAACTCTACTTACAATTGCTGTTTTTATGAAGCACACTTAACTGTACATCAACAAAGGCACTTGGATGCCACACTTCTGGGAGGACAAAAATATGGTATAAAATGTAGGTCTACAGAGTCTATGGGCCAGACCCTCAGCTAGTGTAAAGCTCTATAGCTCTGCTGATGTCTAAAGAACTATGCTGATTTACATCAGCTGAGTATCTGGCCCATTGTGTAGACATTGCAAAGCATTAGGACTGAGATCAACATGTACTGCCAGGGAAGATCCTATAGATTTCAAACCATTTGCAAGGCTCTATTGGACCCATGTTCTAGCAGCTCACCCACAGTACTGGATACATAGCTAGAAAAGGTTCATCACTACTACTGGCTCCTTCTCAGGCTGTTAGGCAGGAGAAATGACAAAGCAGGTCTTCAGGACAATGGGGCCCTGTCTACAGTAGCAATTTAGCACAGATGCAGTGAAATCCAGGTACTAATGTTTCAATGGAGACATACCAACTCACCCGATGTGGCATGTTACTCTCTCAGAACAATGTAAGCTACACAATAATGTGCACCATAGAGGCCTCTGAAAAGTGGCTGTGTAAACAGGGCCTCTTCTTACTCAGCCAATCTGGTATTTCTGTAAATGCCAAACCATTTCTGCTGACACTGAGGACAAAAAAAAAAGATTGTACTTGTGTTTTACTCCAGTTAGCCCTACTGAGCTACACAGTTAAGGGAATGGAATGGATTTTATTCCTGTTTATGCATTGTCAGATAAGTTCCAGCCTGTTACATCTGTTCAACCACATTGATGGTAATGGGCCACAGAGGTGCTAATGAAGGCATCATTTGCATCTTTTGAGCCTTATTCCAGTTGATGATGTGTAAGGAGGAAAGGACCCAGCTTGATTTTGAAATCCCAGGGTCAATAAGCAGCGCTGGCAAAGAGGAACAGAAACAACCAACCACATTAGATCAGGAGTCATAGAAACAATAAGCATGGCAACTCAGGCTGCCATTTTTACAGTCACTGTTCAAAGCAGGACCACGCACAGTTATTTTTGTCTTTATCAGCAGTAATATCCACAAGCAAATGGAGGGTATAGGACTGGCCACAAGATAGCTGATGGGGCTATGCCAGGAGCAATGTGGGAATTGCAAATACTTCAAATCCTATGGTGACTTCATGGACACCACCACTAGACAGGTTGCCATTACATGGCGGTAAAGTCCTTGAACTCCATCTACTCTAGCTTACTCCACTGTTACTGCTAATGCAACTGCACCATTCCTGCCTGTGATTGAACTCTGGGTAACTTTTTTGGTTCAACTCACTGGTGCTCTAGCACCTGTGTGAATCACTGTGCAGACAAAAGGTGGCACATGGGTGTGTTTTCATGACCATGTTAGTTATAGTTCTTTTTTCCAATGGAAAAAATGCCAGAGGACACTAGTGGTTTCAATGGTGGGATATTTTCATAATATTCCCTAGTGCATTTGTGTTTGGTATCTATTCTGTCTGTTCCTTCCCTCTATTGGCCAGCACTTTAGGGTTTAATTCCCATATTCTGGCTACATAAGGGCTATGGGTAAATATATAACGTGGCAGAATATGATTGTATTGTTACATTTCCTCTCTGTTCTTCCTTGACGTTTCTCTGAGTGATTAGGGGTTTCTGACCCTTTCCCTCCAAATGCAGAATAAGGGAACATAGCATATGGTTTTGGCAACTGAATTAGCTACCTCCACACAGTTCCCTAATTCCAGTGTCCTACAAGCAGAGCTGTTCTTGGACTCCAGTTCTAAACTCCTGAGTGGTGACTTGTCATTCTGCCATTTACAGATTAGTCGAGATCTTCATTTTAGACACTGATTAATTACAAGCACAATCCTGAAGTTTTGGCCAGATATAGGCTTGAAAAATTATAAAAACCTGAAGATCATTGCAATTTTCCCCTTGCCCTTTTATCAACATTGCCCTTTTAGAAAGACCGCACAAACAAAATATATCCCCTAGTGTTCTCTCTTGAGATCAGAGAGATCAGTCTCAATCAGTTAGTAACACAAAAAATGTTATAACTTTTTATTTTATAGAACTATAGAAACTGGAAGGGACCATGAGAGGTCATCGAGTCCAGTTCCCTGCACTCATGGCAGGACCAAGTACCCCCATTAAACCATTCCTGACAGGTGCTTGTCTAACCTGCTCTTAAAAACCTCCAATGTAGGAGATTCCACAACCTGCCGAGGCAACTTATTCCAGTGTTTAATCATCCTGACAGTTAGGAATTTTTTCCTAATGTCTAGGTGAAAAGCTTCATCTGGTGTAAAACAGTATAGCTCTGTGCCATTGATGGAGATATGCTGATTTACATCAGATGAGGATCTGGTCTTATAACTTCAGGAATGTGTAACATTTTGGAATTAGAGATATTTTACAGACCACACAATGCTAAGTGATCAAATTCTGATCTTACATTGATGCAAATATGGAGTAATCAGCTGAGTCCAGAGTCATGGCCATTATATATTTAACTAAATTTGATTTTAAGTTCTATGAAAACAGGAACCAATATTTTTTTCCTTTATGCAAAGAGTCACACACACCTATGGTGCTTAGTAAATAATAATAACAATAATGAAACCACTTTATGTAAATGTGTTATGAAATCCATCTCATGATATGAATTGTTGGCTAAATCTAAAATAGTGCTTGTACATTGAAGCAGTTTAATTTAATTTGTTACTGCATGACATATTTCCTCAGAACACAAAACTAGACAAGATTAATTTGCTGGGTTGATAAAGCAAAATTACCTAGGGTAGTAGGAACAAGACCTATACTTGTCAAAGGACAAAAAAAAAATTGACAATTCATATTCCATGAGATCCTAATAGAAATCACAGCAATGATTACCAGCTGTCTTTGTAAAATGAATTTGGAGTGAAGCTATGCCAAGACAACACTAGGCAATGTTTTACAAGGCTACATATTCAAGTATCCATAAACAAGGCCATTTTTGCAATGGGATAACCTAACAAGCAGGCTGTTTTACTGATATTTGGCTTTGACATTTGATAAATCATGTTGACCGAAGCCTTTGATTTTTTGTTATTAAAGGAATGAGTCACAACCCCACAGGCTGTTTTGCAGTTAATGCATCAAACAGTTAGAAACTGAGCCCTCCATACAAAACACTCCAACAAATCTAACCTAATTTGCTTTCTACTTCTCCACTAAATCCTGCTATAGGCTTAAACTATTATGGCTAAATGTCCATGTCAAACCAAAAACAAATGAAAGGCTAGTTGATTGGAATTATAAGATAATACTTCTGTTGAGGCACCAAATTCTTCAGGCAAATGAATGTAGAAATTATGCATCTAATTTAATTATTGAATACTCTGAATATTCCTGTTTTACCCGGACCCAACCTGCATAGTGTCTCTACAGAATTCTGGTAGCACAAATGCTAACTCTCCCAACCCCCTCCGAATAACAACAGTCTAATAAAGGCCACACACATCTAAATACATAAATAAACTACTTAATGTTTCCTATTAGATTGAGACATTAGTGCTGATAAAGTAGAATGTAAACATCATTGTGTGCTATCTTTAATTCAATTATTTGTATAGATCCAATATTAACACTTTAGCTTGCTTGTGGAACAGAACAAGAAATGTCTAAAAAAAAGTCATGTAAAATTCTTGGGCCTACTCCCTCCACTTTTATTCCTATAAATAGACAATGGGGACTATTCAAGAAAATGAAGGATACCAGACTTGGATCACTGCTTCTAATAAAAAGGAGGAGGTAATAAAAGTTGTTATATTTCTCCTTGAAAATAAACCAACAGCAACAGTTTTCCCAGTTTAATACCACCATCTCTGCTTAAAATTTTAAGCAAAGTGTATTCCAAAGAAACAAATCCACTCATTTTCATATTCTATTCAAATTACAAGTGCTTTCCATGAATTTTAGCTATTTGTTTATCATAACTGCATAGGGAAGATGAATCATCATATGTAGCAGAAATGAAATAACATCATAGAAAGAAAGGAAAGCTTTGATCAATATGAAAATGATTTTTATACCCATCAGAACCAATTTAAAGCAATTCTCTAGGATCAATATAGATAGACAGAAATGTTTCTCAGCATTTATTACCTGTGGAGGGAGCTATTGATTACCTCCATTGATTTCTTCCGTGCATGTGGAGAGGCATCTGTTGTTTCTCTAGAAAGATGCCTCAAAGTAAAAACTATCAAGAAACTACTTATATATTAAGGAATTACATTAATGGTTCAACCAGTATCATTACTCAGGACTGCAACCACATTCAAAGGGTGGTGAAATATAATTTGGCTTATTTTTAGCACATGATTGTTAGTCAATATAATGTATTGTAAGTTAAGTTGTTTTGAAACCTTACTTGCAACTCTTTTAAAATACACATGCTGCCAAATGTGTTTTCACTGTCTGTCCCCTTTGTAAAGGATCTTCTTTGTCAAGAGGGTGGGAGGTAAAGGATAAATTCTTTGCTGGTGTAAATTGTTGAAATTTTACTGCAGCCAATGGAGCTACAACAATTTGTATTATTAGTATTATATTTTATATTGCAATAGTACCTATAGGGGCCAAACACGGATTTGGTTCCCTTTGTGTTAGGCACTGTACAAGAAGTTGGTCCCTTACCCAAAGAGTTTGCAAATTAAATCAAAGACTAGACACTCCAGGTGGCTAATAGATTGGGGAGTACAAAATAAAGTGGGTCAACAATAAATCTGATAATCTGTGGTCAAACTGCCTACCCATTAACAAATGTCTTCTAGGCATCATGGTAGGAAGAAAGGACTTTATCCCCGCCTGCTGTGAATCAGAGGAGCTGACTGAAGCTGATTGATGTCATCTGAGAATATGTCCCACCACGTTTAAAATTAGTGTGAAATCACACAAGGATTTATTTTTGGGAACTTTTCGGCTGTAAGAATGGATGGAAGGAAAGGCATCTAGACACACCAGTTTCAGACTCTACTGGCAAATGTCAAAGTGCTAGCCGCAATAAGGGTAGATAAAATGTTTAACAGCTGATGCAAACCATGATCGTAGAGGCTGTAGATAAAATTCTCTATTACTGTCATACCACACAGAATGGTATTTACCAAGCAACTGATTTGCACCATATGAAAAATGTTTTATATATGTTTTTGTTCTATAAACAGCTTTCAGCAAACACAGTAATTATTTCTTGTCTTCCAAATATAACCCATGTTTTCCTTAGGAAGGCAGTTCTTTGACACTGCTATAATTCCTAAAGTCTAGAAGCACGTGAATAAATCCTTTGAAATATTGTTCTCTTGCTTGTAACAATACATGCCCTACGCTGCAGAGCATTTATTGAAGTTTTTCACAAGGAATGTTCTCAAAAAGGTGCTAATTGACATGGAATAATTTACAAAATATTATAGTAATTCAGTCCAAGATAACCAGGAAAGAGAGGACACTCAAGAATTTGTTGACATAGGGAATGGTTTTTAATAAGTTGCTACAGAACTAACACAATTTCTTTTAAGAAATCACCAATTTTTCTCTTAAAACTACCTAATCAACGAGTGGCAGTGTACATTAGGAAATATTACCGTGTTATTGACAAGCACTTAAACACTTGAGTCATTTTACTCATGCAAAGTGTCCCAAGGAATTCAAGACAATTACTTGCATGCTTTAGTTTTTCAAGGATCAGGCCCTTATACCTTGCAATTAGAGATGTTTTATTGAGATTCAGCATTCATTGTTTTCAGATAAACCAACTACAAAACAGCATAAAGGGAGAAGGACGCAAACAACAGAAAGAAAAGAACATATCTTCAGACTCTGGAAGGTATTAAAGGCCTAACTTTAAGCACATGTGTTGTAGTAGGTATTTCTTATGATGGACAGATCCACTTTCATTTGGTTTTTAATAGCATGACATTGCTGGAGCCTCTTGAGAGGAAGTTTAGTTTTTTATGTTGAATGATAGTACATAAAGGCCGGACACAGATTTTCTAGAGTCAACTATTCAGGGAAGAGAACTGTAAAAAGAATTAAGGCGAAAGAAAAATGACTTTTAGGAAATTCATCAAATTCCAGAAATTGAGGAATGTGCAGTGGGCTTTCAGTGAAGCATAAAATGCTCCACATTGTCAGGGTAATATGTCATCACAGAAGTGAAAGGGACCATGAGACGTCATTGAGTACAGTCTCCTGCACTCATGGCAGGGCCAAGTACCAACTCGACCATCCCTGGCAGATGTTTGTCTAACCTTAAAAATTTCAAGCGATGGAGATTCTACAACTTCCAGTGGTTAATCACCCTGACAATTAGGAAGTTTTTTTTAATGTCCAACCTAAACTAATGTCCAACTTAAACTTTCCATGCTGTAATTTAAGCTTGTCCTATCATCAGTGGCTAAGGAGAATAATTTTTCTCTCTCCTTCTTACAACAACCCTTTAGGTACTTGAAAGCTGTATCACGATGGTACTGAATCAGAACTGAAGACATTGATTCCACATTAATCGATTATACTTCCGCCCCTTTGGACAGAGGGTTCTCCTAGCAAAAGATGGGCTTACTCTAGGATATGTTCATATGCATTTACTTTTTGGAGAGTATTTTTGGTCAGCATTTGGCCAGTTCAAATGGAGCACACTGCTTATCTCTGATTACGGGCCTAGGTGGGCCAATTTCCAAAGTTTGAACAATTCTCAGAACTTGACAAATTCCTTTTTGATTTTTTTAAAAAACATCAACAACAAACGCCTCGCCTTCCCCTCCCCACCAAAAAAGGAAGAAAAAACCCGGAAAGTTACTCTAAGTAAAGAAAGTAGTTATCTTCAGATAAGAGAAAACCCTTTATACAAAGAGTTTTAAAATATTTTATAAGATCCTGAACAATTATTGCACAGTTATTTTTTCTGTTGACCATGAACTTGCTTATATTAGATTTTATTTGGCCTTTAGGTGGTATTTAGTGTTTTCAAACTGGTTGTTTCAAAAAAAAAAGGAAAAAAGAAAAGGAGGGATGTGTTGAAGGACTGTTTTTAGATGTCACATTTGAAGTGCATTTGTGGAGACAGAGTCACTGCAAGTGAGTTTACCAGAATATAAGATTAAGCACATGGCAGATGGCATTCTGGTAAACAGTGGAAAGATCATTAACTCTGCTTAGAATTTCCTAACAGCAGGTAATTGAAGAGAGCAAACACAGGTGAAGATTTATACTTAGTTTGTGTAAGTGTTCAAGGTGGAATTTCTGACACTTCAATTGGTGTAGTACAAGAAGGGAATTCCAAGAGGAAGACATAGATGTACTGTTGAGAAAATAGGGTGGAATAGGATCCATTAATGACTAGATGCTGCTTCATATCTGATGTTGTCTCTCAGATCCAGCTGTTCTGTTAGTAACCACAGGCAGGAGTTATCTTCATGCTAAAAATAAATAAATAGACAAAAGGCTGGTAATATGCAATGAGCCCTAATGGAGCTGGATACCCAATTTCCATCAATTTTCAATAGGAGGTAGATGTCTAATCCCCTTAGTCTCATTTGAAACTGCTATCCAATAATATTGAACTACAATGAGTTTGGTGTCTCTCAAAGCACTTTAGCAAGGTAAATTTGGAGACATAAGCTATAGAAGCCATTGAAATAGAGCAAAAGATGGATCATCATAGAAATTAAAAGTTTTACATTTTCTGGTAGTGATTAGCTAGAATTGTAAGTCAGCTAAGTGCTATTTCACTTGTACGCACTGATGAATCTATCCATCTCCTGATTTCTGAAAATGTTACAATGATGTACATATACATATAAAGTTGCTGTGTTTGGGTGCACTGAGAAGTATGGAGGCTTTTTATTATGGGGCTAAGTGGGGATCTCAGAATAGAAGTGTGGAAGAGTGCCTCCTCTTGTTTTGGGCAACTCAGCAAGATCCAACCCATGTAGAGGGCTTTGTTCTGAGCATTATTAGAGAAGTGAGGCCTTAGTGAATTTTCTAGTTTGGGGTTAACTGAGTTTCTGTGTATATTGTCAGGAGCGACTGATACCATTTCTGCATGCTTGGAGTGAAATGTTTTTCTTGGGCGGAAAGGTCAGCAGTGTTGTCATGTACAGGCCTGGGGGACAGATAGCCAGTCATTTGAAATTGGCTGTTATGTCCAACGTAGTGTTACCTCTGTATTTGGCAAGTACCACTGGAATGCGGTGACTATAACTCAATACTGTGTCCACAATTCAAGTATGATGTGGATAAGTAGGAGAGGAGTCAGTAAAACCCACAAGAATGATAAAGGATTGGGAAAGATGCATTATAGTAATAGATTTAAGGAGCTCAATCTATTTAGCTTAACAAAGAGAAGGTTAAGGGATGACTTGAACACAATATGTAAGTACTGTGGAAAAGCAACCCCTTTTTGGTGTTCCCGAATAGTGATTGTCTCCTAGGGTGGTAGGGGCCTGAAGTAAATCTGCCCTCACTTGGAAAGTTTTTGTCTTTTCCCCTCAGCATCTGTCTCTAGGGCTATGTCTACAATTACCAAAGTTAGTTCAAATTAGTTAATTCGAACTAACTAATTCGAACTAATTTTAGTTAGTTTGAATTAACTTAATTCGAACTAGCATGGCCCCACTAGAATGCTAGTTCGAACTAAGCAAGTGCCATGCATGGCCACATTGACTTAATTCCAACTAACTAGTTCAAATTAAGGGTTAGTTTGAAGCAAAATGAGGTTTTACTAATTTGAACTAACTTTTCCTTAATCTGATTTAAGGAACTGCTTAAGTCGAATTAAGGAAACTCAAGTGTAGACACAGAGTAAGTTAAGTCAACTTAAGCCTGCTTAAGTCGGCTTAATTTACAAGTGTAGACGCACCGTAAGAGAGTTTGGGGTGAGCCTTGGTTTGCGCCTTCAACCCCACGGGGGGGAGGGGGGGAGGGGTGTTCCAGTCAATTTATATAGCCCAGAGCCCAGGGAAATACCTTACTATCGCTCCTCCACAGGGCTGTAGAGGTGGTGGTAATGCCCTGTGGAATCAGAGATGCGTCAATCTTTCCTGCAGGTTGGGACCTGGGTTTTCCTTCACCACTCCCCAGCGGGGGAGCAACACTTAACTCCAAATCTGGGGAAGTCTCCCATTCTACTGCCACAAACCTTCTTGTACCTCCTCTCTCTCTTCCTCTCCTCCCTTCCTTTAGCGGGGGCAGGGTTTTATTAGACCTGGGGTAGCCCTTAATTGGCCCTGGTGCCTCTAACTGACCTGCAATAACCTCTCCTCTGCCTGCAGGGAAAAGGGCCTTTAGCAGTCTAGGGCTCTGATCTGACTTTACCACAGTACCTACAAAGAGAACAGAAATTTGCTAATAAAAGGACTTTCAGTCTAACAGACAAAGATAACAAAATGCAATGGGTCCAGTTTAACAGTAAGTGTAATGAACTACTGGAACAACTTGCCTTTTAAATTTTGTGATAAATTCTCCATCACTAGAAATATGTAAATCAAAATTGGATGTCTTTCTAAAAGAGTATGTACTAGTTCAAACAGGAATCAGTTCATGAAAGTTCTATGGACTGTGTTATATGAGTCAGATCACATGATCACTACGGTCCCTTCTGGCTTGATGATCTGTGAATCTAAACATTGGACTGGCCCAATATACATGGGTAATGATAGTATTTGTGTTGGAATATTAATGACATTCTGTGGCTGAGTCAATGGAAAGTAGTATGAAGACACGCCAGAGTAAGGACTTGATCAATAGTTGTGGTCTGAAGAACGTCAGAGAATGTGACATTAATAACATAGCTGCTGTATTGTACATGCCCCTAAGGGCAAGGAAATGACAGAAAAATGTCAAATGTTAAAATTCTGCATAAGTGGAAGGTGACTGTGGGAACGAGTAATGATCAGCATAAGCTGCTGATCTTCAAAAATGAATTTATCATCATAAAATTATCTGTGTGAGTTCCTGAATTGAAACTCCATTCACGGGGACATTTTGCATAATAATCTCTGTGATTATAGTAAGGGTTTGAGCAGAAACATCACTTTTAATAACCATTTTTATTCTTCCATTAAAAATGCACATCTGAAATTTCAGTTCAAAGGACTGAATACTAGACTGTGTGCAAGCCTTTCTCCAAAATGTACTAGCTTTTTCTTTGATATTTCAAACAACTTTCCTACAAGAGTCTGGGAGAAACAAACTTGATGTGAAATATGTTAGAAAGCATCTTGCATTTCCTTTCTCAGTGTGCTGGGAAGCCTAAAATAATGTAAGTGATCGCAAAGTGCATGTTACAAACTGGAATCTACACTGGACTTTGTTAGAGTTGGATCTTTGTTATAATTCTCGATACAAAACAGTTTATCCTATTGATAGTTAGTATGAGGGTAAGCTAAAAGATCATGACATTCATATTATTCCAGTTGCAAGAATTCTTTCTTTTGTTGCTGGCCTAGCAAAGGGGTTAAATATCTTAATATACAGACCTAGGTTTTGTGTCATTTCACAATATAATACTTCTGTTGCATTTTATAAACAACCTAGAGAACAGTAAGACTTTCAGAAATCTGTTTCTGATTAACAGAAACATGATTTTCAGAAGCATTCATAGAATATAAAATAGAATTCACAGAATACGTCATAAGCTTTTTTATTAATATTCTACTCCACTCTTTCTTTTTGGATGCCTGCAGTCATTTAATACAAGCCTCTTTGATCCTTCTTTCTTTCTCAAATAATAATATGGATATTCCAGTGGTGTACAAGATCAGACCAGGATGTAAGTAATGACTTATTTTCCCCATGGATAGACGTGTGTCATCTATCCAACCTTATCATTATCTTAAAGAATGAAGGTCCAGATTTTTAATGGGATCTAGGCACTTTAAGAGGCAGATGGGTGCCATGGATTTTCAAAAGGATTTAGGGATCCCATACTCCTATAGAAATAAATGGGAATTTGGCATGCAGGCATTTTTGAAAATCCCACTGAGTGTCTAAACACCTTTAAAAATATGGCCCCAAAAGCTTCTGTCCACTTCTGAAGCTAGATCTTTAAGGCAAGGTGCAGTTATGAAGCCATAGCAACAGTCTGTAATTTAAATATATTTGATACTGAAGCAGACTGTATCCTTTGCATAACTTCTGTACCTCTAACTTTGAGATCATGCATTTGTTTTTTCTCCTGTACTGCTAACTGGCTGTAATTAACACCTACTTCTTTGAAACAACTCCCTTGGCTCCTAGAACAGCCTTATAGAGTGCACGGATCCTCATGAACCTTTCAGATGTGTTCCTCATTTATGATGAAGGATGCATGAGATTAAAGTGGAATCAGATGGTTGAGAGTTGTTGTCAATTGTTCTGTAAGTCTGGATATCAAGCTCAATTTTAGCCTTACAAGAATTTAAACTCATTGTAATCAGATGTACATAAAAGATGTCAGCTGAAAAGGAGTTTGGGAAAAAATCATTTTGCTTCATCTCACGAGTTCCAGTCTTCATTCCCAAATGTTTTACCACTGAGTATGTGAACAGAATAAAGCACTTGGGTTCTTCTTGGGCTGGATTATAGAAGAGGCTGCTGATAAACACTTGTTTTGAGCTCTAATGCTTCTAGCACTCATCTTCCATTTGCATCAAATTAGCTTAGGAAACAATTCCATTTGGCTATTTAGTTAGTTTGCAAGACTAGAAGTTATCAAATAAAGATGGAGATCGTTATTCATCATGCTGAACCTTAGAAATATGTAAGTGTCCATTTTTAGCTAAAAGAAATTGATCACTAAACAATATTCACTTGAGAGAAGGGTTGATCTTATGGTTAAGGAATGGGAATGGAATTCAGAAGACCTGGGTTCAATGACTAGCTCTGCTGGCCTTTCTCTGTTGCATGGGTCATGGCTCACTTGCGGGTGGATACTCTATACCTTAAAGTATTTAAACCATGATTTGAAGACTTCAATAACTCAGTCATAGTTAGAGGTTTATTACAGGAGTGAGTGGGTGAAATTCTTTGATCTGCATTGTGCAGGACGTCAGACTAGATGGTCCTTCTGACTTTAGAGTCTATGGATGTGTCTACACTAGTAAATTAAGTCGACTTAAGCAGGCTTAAGTCGACTTAATTTACTCTGCGTCTACACTGGAGTTTCCTTAAGTCGACTTAAGCTGCTCTTTAAGTTGACTTAAGGAAAAATTAAGTCGACTTAATAAGACCTGGTTTAAAGTCGACTTAAGCCAGTGTAGACACCGTAAGTCGATTTACGAGATAATCGACTTAGGGCAGGGGAAAAAGGGAGCCCCTGCTCTGTTCTCCCCAGGAAGCCATTAGCGGCTTGTCCTGGGGAAAGCCAGTCCCACGCAGGGCTGGTTGCTCCCTTCTCCCCAGGACCGCTCAGGTTCCAGCTAGGAGGGAGCACGGGGCTCCCTTCTGTCTGGGACCTGAGCAGTCCCAGCCAGAAGGGAGCCGAGCGGTCGGGGCCAGAAGGGAGCTCCGTGCTCCCTTTTCCCCCTGGATTGCTCCGGCGCTTTTTATCCCTAGGACGAGCCCCCCTAGCCTGGGAGCCGAGGCTGGAGCCTCGGCTCCCCCTGGACCTAACCAGTCCACTTAGAGAGTCTAGTGTAGACTCTCTAAGTCAACTTAATAAGATCAGCTTTAATTCGACTTAACAGTCCTGTGTGGACTCTCTAAGTCGACTTAATAAGGTTGACTTGAAGTCGACTTAGTAAAGTTGACCTAAATTCCTAAGTGTAGACATTGCCTATGAGTCTCTGACCTTGGACAAATGAATTGAGGATTAAGTTCTCATCTTAAATGGGGATGATAATACTCCCTTTCGCTGAAGTTTTCTTCTCTTTTGACTGTAAATTATTCAGGGCAGGAACAGTGTCTTATTCTGCTTCTTCTGTGTCTAGCACCACAGAGCCCCAATCTCAGGCCTTGTACACACTACAAAGTTAATGCGCGGTAAGGCTCCTTACCACGCGATAACAATCAAAGCATCCACACACTAAAGCTTCTTGTTGCGCGGCAACAGCCCTCTTGCCACGCAACATGTAAACCACCTAAACGAGGGTGGTAAGGCTTACCACGGAACAGTTGTTCTGTGGTACAGCCTGTGTGGATGCTTTTTGCACTGTTGACAGCCTCCGGAAATGTCCCAGAGTGCCAAACCGGGCCACTCTGGGACATTGGAGCTGTCAAACATGTCAATTTCACTGCTCTAGCTGAGCAGTGAAATTGACATCAGGGAAAGGAGCTCCCAGGCTCCAGTTGTCAGCAGGCACCGCGGCGCTTAAGCACCGCAGTGCCTGCTGACACCCGAATCCCTGGACTGAGCTGGGGGGCCGGCTCCGGTCCGAAGCCCGGGAGCTGAGCTGGGGGGCTGGGTTGAACCCTCGCCGGTTTGGGCCAGCCCCCAGCTCAGCCTCGGGGCTTCGGATGAGAGCGGGACTGGCAACGCAGCCCCCGCTGCCACCGGAAGCCCTGCAGCTGGGTTAGGGGGCTGGCTGTGGGCAGTGCATCGTGGGACAGGTGCCCACCATGCACTGCTCTTCTTTCGCAAAGGAGCATTCGGTGAATGCTCCTTTGCAAAAGAAGCAGCAATGTGTACATGAGAAAGTGCTATATTTATAGCGCTTTCCTTGTCCTGCAATAAAAGTTATTGCGGGACAAGTCTGTAGTGTGTACATGGCCTCAGTTGAAGCTCTTAGGTGCAACTGTAGCATAAATAAATAAAAAATAATAGGCAGAAGAGGTCTCTTTAATCTAGATTATTATAAAATGATTGGCAGCTAAATGTTTTGTCCTGTAAACAACTAAAATACGTTTTACCATGATAGTGGAAAAACACAGATTTACAAAACAGATTCAGTAAAAATCTTTTCCAAGGATAAACTAAAGCAGAGGCTCTGCCTTTAACATAAGCATGTTATTGTCAACACTGGCATCTCTATTAGGCTTGTTCTTTTACCTAAACATTCCTATTACTGTCATTTCTCAGGTTTGTCATATTCACTGTCTTGACAGTGCAAACACTGCACTGTAAAATCTGTCAAAGAGGCCAGTTGATTTCCTACATCTTCTGACACATACAGCTCTTTAATATCAGGCTGTCAGAACACCTGAGAGAAAGACAGGTGCTTGCTTGTTCAGTGTTGTTTCTGTGACTACCATCACACATACTTTAATCATTAGCCTTATATGATGAAATTCTGATTTTTATACCCTTGGAGTCCTATGCTGTAAAACGCTGCTGGCATAAATCTATTTTGTGGGCTAGCTAGCTCACATGTCCCTGGAACTCTATTTATAAAAGGAACCCTTTGTATTTTACAAACTGTACATTATGTTTTCTAAAGTTTTCTGCTGTGATGTGGTGCGTTCACTATTTTTTTTTTGGTAACTCTTTATTGAATCTTTGATACCCATGGACAAAACTCTGTTGGGTAACAGTCTTCTCTATTCCTAATTCAAGGGGCGGATCAAGCACAGTCCTTAGCAATGAGCAGTGCACCAACCCACGAGCAGCCCTGGAAGGCACTGGACTCAGAGAAACCTCTCTGAGCCACATTTTCTTCCCAGCATCCTCCCTGCACTATGCATATCAGCAGCATATTGCCACACACCTTAAGCAGGCTCATGTCTTCTGGACAGTGAGTGGAAAGGGAAGGGGCGGAGTCAAAGCACTACCAATTCCTATCCCAGCTGTTCCAGGGGGTAGTAAGCAGGACCTATTTCTTCCACGGAAGATAAGTCCATCAGTGGCTATTAGCCAAGATGATCAGAGATTCAACCTCATGTTCCAGGTATTCCTAAACCTCTGACTGCCAGATCCTGGGACTGGATGACAGGGGAATGGATCGCTCAATAACTACCCTGTTCTGATCACTCCCTCTGAAGCAACTGGCTACTGCTGGAAGACAGGATAAGGGACCACTATTATTTGTCCAATCCTAGGTTCTATGCAACTTTCTATACCTAAACTGTGATTCCATTTATTGTACCCGAGCTGACTTTTAAGTGCTTTGAAGCAGGGACTGTGTATTTGTGTGTTGCTGACTAACCTAGTTAAACTTCAGACTCTTAACACCTCATTTGTGTCAATTAATGTCGCAATCATTTTGATGTCAATGCAGTTAGCTTGAGGGTTATTTTATTGCAAAAGTCCCCTAAGATGCTACATATATTCATATGGGTTACATATTTATCACACAATACATTGCTCAATTATCACAAGAGACATAGAATCATAGAAGATTAGGTTTGGAAGGGACCTCAGAAGGTCATCTAGTCCAAACCCCTGCTCAAAACAGGACCAACCCCAATTGAACCATCCCAGCCAGGGCCTTTAAAGCCACACCTTTAAAAATACTGCAAAATTTTATAACTTTAGGCCAAAGACATAACACTCTTGCTAGCTTATACCGACTGCTAACTTCTACTGGGCCTCACTTTAAGCCCTTAACATTCAATGCTGAAGACATATAACCAGGCATATTTTTAATACATATATTTTGGTCCTTCTATTTGTTGTTACAGCTTCGGTAGCTTTCATTATTATTTCTCTGCACATGCTTAGCAAATAGATTATATTTTACCTTCAAAATATAACCCCCAAGATCAGGTCAGGGATCAATGGTCAAGAAATGAAGTAGATTGCTTTGCATGCTTATGAACATTAGGTACAGCATATATCCTAATTAGGTAGGCGGGGAATCATTTCTACTATAAAAACCTGCAGTTAGTCCAGACTATTTTATAAATTCCCTATCCAATGCAAATTTTAATTTTTTAAAGAAAAGGAAACAGTGCAAAAACAAATACAACAGCAACAACAAAGAATCCTACCCTGTGTGTTGTTTTGGACTAACGACTGATCAGTCCACAAATAGTTTGTTAATAGTGAGCACTGCCAGAGCCACCACTTTCTGGAACTGCAGCAATTACCTTCTCCAATTTTCATGGCATTAAAATGAAAGTTTGAGTCACTCCTTTCTCTCACTGTTATTGTACTGGGAGAAGACAAACAGAACTGAGTAACATACACACTGCCATTCAAAGAAAAGCTAAAGCTGTGTGGAAACAGCACAGTTATTACCTGTGCCCAGCAAAAAGAAACAGCCACCCTGAGTCCTCTCTTATTTGCGGAAAAGGCCTTCATAAATTCTCCTCTGGCAAACAAAAGGCAATCATGTCACTGCAGAATTGATGGTAAGTATATGTTTCAAGTAGACAACGATCCAAATGCATGATGCACACAGTGACCATCATGTTGAAAAAGCTGCTGGTTTAAGCAGATGAGATCTATCTATCTATATTTATTTTCCTGAGAACACTATTTATAAGATCACATGAAAAAAATTCCTCAGGTAACAAAATGTTCCTAAATACAACTAATGTTCAATGTTTAACTCAACACTGAATTATCTTTAAATAAATTAGACATTAAAAAGTATGAAATTTCCAACAAACACCACTTTTACTATGTTTCCTTTTCTTCCCATTATAAATGAGACTTGGGTCCAACTTTCATAGGGTGAGTCTAAACTTACAAATTAGGTCGACTTAAGGAGGCTTAAGTCGACCTAAACTACTCCACATCCACACTGGGCTTTCCTTAAAGTTGACTTAAGGAAAAGTTAAGTCAATTTAACAACACCTCGTTTTAGGCTGACTTAACGCTTATGCCGACTTAAGCCAATGTGGATAGGGATTAGTGCCTAAGTCGACCTTATTAAGTCGACTTAAAGTGTTAAATCAACTTAACAAGGCTGAAAGGGGGCTATGTCTACACTAGAAAAGTTATGTCGACTTTTGTTAAGTCAACTTAATAAGGTCATCTTTAAGTCGACTTAAAGTTGACCTTATTAAGTCGACTTAATAAAGTCAACTTAACTTTTCTAATGTAGACATAGCCATAGGGCCAAGTTCTCAGGAAGGGCAAATCCACGTAGCTTCATTAATTTCTTTTAAGAGAGTCTCCAGCCACTAAGTTCAGATCCAGATCCAGATCTGTACTCAACCAAAGTTTTGGAGTGTTTAGATATGGGGTTTTGGTTTTACCCATTACAACAGAAGAAGCCAGTTTCAATGTTCAGATTCAAATACACTCAAAGTTCACAGATTGTAATTGGAGCCAGGGCTACAGTTTGGTTCCAGCTTTGATTTTCTTTATATAATGTTAATATTCTCTCTGTGAAGTTAGTTTTTGATTTCACAACAATCTTAAACAACAAAGCTAAAGCAATCATACAGGGACACATGAAATGGAATTTCAACAAGCAGTTTTTGAACAAAACCTTGCCCAAAATTGTTGTTCTATAATTGAAATACATCTTTCACATGGAATTGCTTAGCACAGACCTGAACTGTATCCAGAATGGTAACACATTCTACTACTTACAGACTAGGGCCAGTGCCTAGCCTCAGGTATGAATGCAGATGTGTGTGAGTGCTTCTCACAGTAATACGTGACCTAAAAGGCCTGCTCCTCAGCTTTTGTTTCTATGTTCTTACTGCTGCTTACAAAATCAAGGAAAGAACCTTTAAAGAGAAGTCAGATGAAATATTCTTTATGAAAACTCACCATGCAAACCCAAAGCAATCCAATAGTTTGGCCAGTCTTTCTGATATCCCCTTGACATTTTGTCATCAGCTTACACTTGAACTGTACTGCTTACCTTTCCTCCCAAACCCTCTCTACTCCGCCTTCCCTGTAACTGATGAACATATTACCATCTTCCCCTTGGTCAGGCCCTGAGTGTCATCTTCGATCCTTTCCACTATTTTCCCTCATGCATTCAGGCTGTGTCTAAATCTTACAGCTTCTTGTTTCATGACATCTCTAGCTCATCATTTCCTGTGTTCATTATTGTGACCTCTTCCTCCCTGATACCTACAGTCCTCAATCCTCCATTCCCCCGTACAAAATGCTGCTACTAAGATCATTTGCTTTGCCTGATCTGATCATGTCACTCTCTTCCACTGCCCCCCCAGTCAAATCCAATTCAAATTTCTCCAGAGTTTGTTCAGAGTTTTGCGTTGCTCAGTGTTCCTTATTCACCCATCTCTTTCCACATCACCCCTTTCCCCTTCTGCTTCTCAGTACCTCATTTGTCTACTTCACATACAACTGCTTCTACACAATCTCCCACTGGGAGAGTGAAAGAGATCACCTGGGGAAGGGAAGGAACCACCACTAGGACAGAGTGTTGAAGAAGATCAGAGTGGGGAAGACTGCAAAAGATAACCATGGACTGGATGGACAGACAAGAGGAGAACTAGGAGACCACAGAGCTATCAAAGCTCTGAGAAGAGAGTGTGCAGTATCAAAGGCAGTGCAGGTTGGGAGAGCTGAGATGTTTCACCACACACTTGACAAAAGACAGAATGAAAATTCATTCTTTTTGTTGACTCTCTGGAATTTTACTTTGACAAGTTCCAAGACTCAGACAACTTGTCTATATTTTCTTCAAAAATCCAAAGAGATTTCAATGCAATACATTTTAATTAATGCTCAGAAATGTCTACTGTAAAGATGTTGTTAGGCAGAGTTCATTCTGTTCCAGCACATCCTACAGCTGCAATTTATTTTTTAACACTACATAATGCTTCCATGATGGCTGTTGAGAGATCCAGGCTTCCATGGGAGATGGCTGCAAATCTCAATGTTTGAGCTGGTGTAGACAACGGAGATAGTCTAAAATCTGGTAATATTGCCAGGATAAACTGAGGAGATGGGGGAGTTCACTCTTATACATAATTCCTCCATTTTCCTATGTACACATTTTTCTTGTATTTATACCATCCCATCACCCTTTACAAAGTGGAGAACTGATAGCCAGGAATTTTGCCTGAGTAATCACTTAGTGGAAGAACAGGACTTTACAAAAGTAACAGTCTCCTGACTTCATAAACAAAGCTCTCACTTTCGTATTTTAGCAATATTTTCACTGGTTGTGACCATGAACTGTAAAAGGATACAACTTGAGTGAGTGAGAATCAGCGTGCTGCTGTCTGTTTCCCTGAGTGATGAAATATTTGGTTCTCTGCTATTTGCTTCCTGCAAGCACATTAAACTGTTGGTGAACTACTGATTAAATCTTAAATTAAATGCTTAAATAATAATAATAATCAGTATAAGAAAATTATTTCATCCTCACAATCTGCTGATTTAGATATCATTAACCAGATTTCTGCTGCTGGTATAAATACAGTTTAATCTAAAAATGAGACTTCCATCCACCCTTAAAAAGCAATTATGACAAAATAGCATTATGTAACAATCAGTCGCATATCACAGAGCCATAACACATTCAGTATTCGTGAGAATGCCTGCACATGAAGGGGCAATGAACAGTGTGTGTGGGGGGCGGGGGGCGAGGGGGAGAGAAGGAGGGGGAATGGCTACTCCATTCAATTATTTAATGAAATATAGTTGAACTTCAAAATAAAGTTATGATGTAAATCACAAGGAAGAAGTCAGAAGTTAGGCAATGATAGAGGGATGTGTTCAAAGCAAGCTGTTTTGGGGAGACCTATTATGCAAGCCGCAACCTCCTTCCCATTTGCAATAATGAAATATCACTATATGAACTAGTTCTAGAGAGAAACATAATAAGAATTATGGCAGGCATAGGAATATTAGGAAAGTGGTGCATTTTTAGCTGGCTTTTAATACCATTTAGCAGCTGGAAAATAGGAAAGGAGAAACCAGCCCCATGTGACCTGCCAACTTCTCAAAGAAGACCGCCACATGCTTTGTGTGCTCAAAGTAGTCTATGGAACTCACTTTGAGATTCATTGAATTGAAGAGAAGTAAGCTTTAACTCTGAAATTTCAGATCAATATCGAATTCTCCCTAAATTGAAGCAACCTGAATGATCAAGTAGATGGGTTGCTGTGACTTTAGGTGCTAAAGATGAAGTTCTGTAGAAAATTGCACCTTCTCTAATTCCCTGGAAGATTCAGAACCCCAAAGCTTAAAAATGTAGGAATTCAAAGAGTCAGTGAAACTGAGTGTTTTGCTCAAGCTCGCAGAGGGAGATGAAGGCAGATATAGCGTTAGGACCTTGATTCCCACTCTGGTGCTTGAAACACTAGACCACACCTCTCTCTTGTGACAGTGAGTGCCCCTTTGGAATTCTCCTTGTATAACATTTAGTGATATGAATGCCACATCGTAAGTCAAGTTTTTAGCTGTGACATTCCATCTTGGTAGTAACATGCCACAGAAGAAAGTTCAGGGCATGGCATGCATTTCACTGCTCTGAGAGGCAAAGGTATATCACAAAATGCGCGGGTCAACTCCTGTGCTCTGCATCAGCAGTTTCCATTCCACATTGGCTTCCCATACATGAAGTTTTGTAATAGTTCAACCACACAAAGTATTTTTTTATTTATGCTACATTGTTAACTTGTACTGAATTGTATTGGGATTACTTATTAAATGGCAACTAATACCCATAGTTTAATCTCTGACAGAGATTAAAAGCCTATATGTGGATGAGTGTAATCCACTCATTGCTTTATGGATCCCTCAGAAACTGTTACAAATCCACGTGTTCCTTAGCACAAGATAGATAACTAAACTAAACTGTTTGCTCAGTCTGTGCCCTATCTGAATATTGTTAAGTAGGAGTTATTCATTTAGTAGTAACAGGCAAGTGTCTTGCTGACTATCTGAATTGCTTAGGCAAATTCCTCAACGTTATATAAAGATTCTTCCCCTTATATATTGTTACATTGTCCCACTTTCAGATGAATGCCCTGGATCTTTAAATCTAGACATCTATGGCTGGGTTTTAAAATGATGACATCACAGTCAATAGGCCAGACCAGCTGAATCCTCAGTGTAATTGCTGTCTGCTTCTACTTTTGTGAAAAAGTGAAGTTCAAAAATTCCTGGGTGTCAGAGGCCTGATGAAGAATAAATATATGTTCAGTACTTGATTTATTTTTTTTTCTCATTATTAAATCTAGTTTCTGATTCCTCCCAGAGATACCTACTAACATGAACCTATTTCACACCACAGCAGGTCATGGCATCTGAAGTCATTATTCCTAGTGGCAATACTGCAATCATATACGATATTCCTGTCTCAAGATCTTGTGATGGAACTTAAATTTGTAGTATGCAGGTAATTATACCTAGTCTTATGCTGTGGAGATTTATGAATTTACAGATTAGCATGCCAACATTTTGCATTTATATTTTACTCAGTTATCTTCCAATGACTTTCAACTTCTACACACCAGCAGACTTTTCGCTTTTTTATTTTTAAAGATAAGTTGTTTGGTGCACTATCAAAGGATACTTAGAATTTAAGAATAGAACATATTAGGCTGTCATTCTTTCGGAGACAGAGGTCTTGAAGAGTCTTCAGTAGTCTTTATCTGACAGCATAATAAGGATGCCAACTTTCCCCCCACCCCTTCTATCTTTCTGAATGACATTTTCCCCAGCAGGGAAAATTAATACACTTCAAAAGATATAAAGTACAGGAAAACATGCATTAGACAGCAATGTGATTTTCTAAAATGAAACAGTGTGCAAATCACATTCTTAATAGATTTTGGTAAACTAGTTCCCATTTTAGAAAAAAAATACATGGTTTCAAAACACCAGCCTATGTGTGGCATTAAATTTGCTAGTGAAGTGTGGAATATTTCCCTTATGTTATTAAATTTCAAAAATATATTCCTCAGGGCTTGTCTTAATTCTATCATCTGTGCTGCTGGTAAAGAGTTTTAACACTTGGACAGCTACCTACCTCCCATCTGGATGCTAACGGCAAATCAATCAAAATAGCAGCTTCTGTATTGGATGCAGCCTTTTAGCAAGATGCCAGGAATTGTTATTATTTTGTCACTGTTTAGCTGGGGGGAAGAGGGGTTTGTCATCAAATGAGAGTTGTCCATACCACTTAACAAGAAAGGGATCCCCGCCTCCTCTGACAAGGCTATCTCTATAGGGTCAGACAGAGGTGTGATGATATTCATTGTTTGATCTTTGTGAAAAGAATGGCTGCCATCACTATAAAGCCAGGAAGCAGAGAAAAGCAAGAGATAGAAATAAGAACAAAACTATAAAAGAAGGAAAAAAGAGACAAAGAGCAGGGAAAGAGGAAAGAAATGGATATAGAGGAAAGAATGGGAAGGGAAGGAAGATCAAAGAAATGAGAATTAAGTGAAAAAAAAGGTTCTTTCACACACACACACACTTAAAAGGAAGACAGAAGAGAAAAGGATGCACAAAACTGGCTTTTACTGACAGGGCAGCTGAGGTGACTGAACTAGCAGTTAGCTATACAATGAAATGAAAATTTCCCTTTTTGTTTTAGCTTAGCTCTGAACTGACAAGGTTCCCCATACTTGAAATGTACTGTCTCCCAACAATATGCACAGTGGGAATCCTTTATTACAAGCAAGCAGCTATCAGAGCTGAATAGTTTTAATTCATTGATCAACAGAAATTTATTGCAAAACCAATTGGAGTTGTGTGGCACCTTAAAGACTAACACATTTCTTCAGGCATAAGCTTTTGTGGACTGCAACTCACTTTGTCAGATGCATGAAGTGGAAAGTACAGTTAGGAGGTATATATACACATGCAAGGGTGAGAAACATTACAATGGGGAGGGCAAGTACTAACAAAGTCAATGCCGATGAGGCCTATTCAAAACAGTTGATTAGAAGGTGAGAATGTGTGAACTGAGACTACTATTTTTTGTAACGAGATAACCATTCCAAGTCCCTATTCAGACCCAATCTAATAGTGTCAAGTTTGCATATGAGTTCCAGCTCTGCAGTTTCATGCTGAAGTCTGTTTTTGAAGTTTTTTTGTGGAAGTACAACAACTTTCAAGTCTGCTACAGAGTGTCTTGGGAGATTGAAGTGCTCTCCTACTGGTTTATGGATGTTACCATTTTTTATGTCTGTCCTCCTCCAGAGACTTATTGGTATTTCAGAATGGTATGGAAAAACAATAACTAACATTGTGGTAGCTGTGTTAGTCCAATTCAGCAAAACAAACAAGGAGTCCCAAGGCACTGACCTTGTGACCTACCCTTCTCTTCATTTATACATTCCCTTTCATATTGTGAAAACTGTTATGCTAAAGAGCTTCTATTTGTGCTTAAAAACTGGACTCTTGTAGAATTCTGCAAGCATTTATGTTGCAGAATGATTTTGTTTCATGATAAGTGGATTTGCATCTGCTTCAGGTTATTCTTCAAACATGCATTGGAAATCCTTCTTTTGCAATAAAATGAGGCGAATGTCTAATCTCCTACCTCTATGAAAGAGTTAGAGATTTTAAAGATAGAATGAAATTGGCCACAAACTCCATTTCTCAAGTCAAAATTCTGGATATAAACTCACGAGGGTTCTCCCATTTATGCTACAATGACAAGTAATCACTATAGAGTAAATTTTAAATTTACCATAGCAGTAAATGATTAATATTACAAGGAGTCATACAGTTAATCATTGTGTACTGTAGTGGAAATATACCTTTTGCTGTACCACATGATACTAGTCATGATACGAGTTTGTTTTTAAAGAAAAGCTATAGAGAGCACTGTTAATTTAAAAACAAAACAAAACACCCAAGCTTAAAATTATGTCTATATTGGGATGCACTTGACCCTGGAAGGAGCATGGAAATGAATGAGGCGGGGGGAGAGAGGTAATCACATAATCATAGCTGTAACAGTTACCATAATCAAATTCTGTCTATAGCTCTACTGGTAAATTTGCATGTCGTATTATTTTAATCATGAATAATTACTTAGAAACAAAAAGGAAATAAGATGAGGTAAGAACCAGAATAAGCAACGCTTTAAAAGCATATAACCACTGATAAAAAAGATTTAAGGCAATGGTTGTTTTCACATCATTTTAATAATGATAATACTATGAGAGTTACCACTCATGCTTTAGTCATTTTGGATCAACATGATGATGAAACAAAATAACTCAATAATTTATTTAATCTATTTTAAGGCAATATTTATGTACCAATGCCCCTGGTCTGGTCATCTGTGAGAGACACCTGGATCTAAAATCCTGAGTTGCCACTGTTTGAACAAAAAGGCCATGTCTGTAGGCTTTGAGACAGTTGTGGACTCATAAACCACTAGTTCTGTTACTAGAGGGGTACAAAGATGCACTTGGAGAGAACATTAAATTTACCTGGATTCCTGTTCATGCTTTTCTTACAAGACAGTGGTACAATGCAAATCTATATGCCAGATTATTTAAGATGCAAAGAACTAATAGTCAAGGAAATTATGAAATAATTTACAGTGCTGTAAATCACCAGAGGCCAAGTCTTGCACCTCCACGGCATTCAGCCCACGGATTAACCAGACCCAGCATGACATTCCTAAGGGAGAAACCACATCTGCGGTAGGTACATGCTAGGCACTCCTATGCTTATGTCCAGGGGAAGAATTCGTGGGGCTGATGCTCCACTGTTACTCTGACTTTAGATCAGTTCAATTCCATTGCTTACAGTAGAATCAAAGGTGTAAAATCTGAGTATTGTAGTGGAGAATCGGGCCCAATGCCGCCATCTCATCTGGGTGCTGAAAGACTACCTCTGGCCCCCCAAAGCAACGAAAAAGAGCTGAAGATGTGCTGTCAAGAGAGGAAGAGCATGAACAGTGCTGTAAACCAAGCACTTTCCTTTAAGTATTCTTTAAAAGCATCAGAAATAAAGGAGAGGAGCAGAAAGCTAGCAAAGCTAATCAGCACACTTTTTCTATTTCTATTTCTATCAAGTAACCTTTCCCAGGCTTACAAGCCTGCCATAGCGTATCTAAAAAGAGAGAGGAAGAGAGAAATGGGGGTGGGGAACAACAAAACAAAACAAAAAAAAAACACAAATGCAGGTTTGCTTACTGCTTCAGTCTCAGAGTCCTTTTACATGCAGATCTCCCATTAATTTGTATGTGTGTGAAATAAGAACAAGACCCAACATGGATTTGGCTGGGTCTGAATGCACATTCACCCACAGTTATGAAAATAATCTTCTTGTGCTAATGCACACTGTGCGCTTCAGATCTAGGGGAAGGACACAAAATCATAGTTTAACTTCTCTTTCAAAGACAACATGAGTAATTTCCAGTGCCCTCACTTTTTATTTATTTTATTTTATTTTAGGCTGTTTTATGTTGGGAAAGGCAACCTGTTTTTCTCTAATGAAGGGAAGGCTGCTTTCCAAAGCTGGACTTCTGATAATCATAGACTGTGAAGACTGCAAAAGAACTGTCATTACCAACAGATTTATGTTCTCTAGTAACCTGGCAGCAGATGCTGCTGTTGCTGACAGGGTCTACAGCACCAGGGATGGATAAGAATGTCTTTCTCTTCTGGCACCAGACAGATTTGTCGATCCTTCAAAAGCATCTGGAGGAAACTCCAAGACATAAAATTGCTTTTTGTATGGTAACAGAGTTGCTACACCCAGAGACAGTAAGTAACAAGTTGTGGACATGCCTGTGGGGGATCAGGAAGTCAGAAACAATGGGAAGAAAGGGAAATGGAAGACTGAGAAAGAAACTAAGAAATCTACATACTCACTAAAGTGAGGAAATGTGGTATTTGAAAGAATCCTACCAATTGTTATGATGCATGAGATGGAAATTTGTAAAGGATATCAGCTTTACTTTTCAGGAAATAGACAGTCAACACCTGCTTGAGATAAACCAGAAATTTCCCCCACAGTATAGGGTTTTGTATCTCTCTCTAAAGCATCTAGTCCCGGATACAGTCAGGACCAGTCCCAGATACAGTCAGGGCCAAGATGCTGGATTAGATAGACCATTGGTTTGATCTGTTATGACAATTCCTGAGTGTCTATGTATTTCTAGGCTTAATTCAGTTTTCATTTTGGTTTCGCTATTCACTTACAAACAGATGAATATTGCATACATAAATAAGAAAAAAAGCAGAGGATATGCACCCATCCAAACTATATTTCAGCTAATTCAGTTTATACAGACCATGAATGCCTAATTCAAACATAAAAATTATCTCTAGAAATGAGATCAAGTAGAATCCCAATATAGCTACACTTAAAAAGCAATCTGCATCAAAGCGGGATTAAATAAATATTCCTTACACATCCATCTTACTGGTTACACAAGATAATTATTTGGATTCCATTTCAGATGCTACAATAAAGCTAGCCAGAAAATGGAACGTCTCTTCTGCAGAAAATTCTGGCATTTTGAAACTTGTGTTGGTTCTGAATCAGAACAAAATGTCAAAATTTCCAGTTTTTTTTTCACAAAACAGACTTTTCAAAAATATGTACATTTGGAAACAAAATAAGACGGTCAAAACAATACACTTTATTTCTATTTGAATTATTTTGAATTTTGTCCATCTAAAATTTCATCAAAATTGACATGTTCCTTCAAAATATTTTCCTTTTCACACCAGCATTTTGACCCGAAATTTTTTGGTTAATTTTTTTTCAAATTAGCTGTAGTTATAATAGTGCACTGGGCTAGCAAGGTAAAAGGTTAACCTTGATCGCAACTATTCATAAAAACAAAAAAACAAAAAGCAAAAAGCAAAAAGGTATACTTTTAAAAATAAAAGCAATCTATCCAACCCTTGTCAGAAATAAGATTGGATGACTATTAAATCAGCTAGACTGATCACATCAAAAGAACTCCTTTCAAGAACAATGAACATTTTCTCCCTAGGCTTTAAACCTGAAAAGGAGACTGGCTTATTTCAGAAAACCTGAAAACTCTTTTGATTTTAAATCCTTGTAAAGCAAAGTCAAGTTGAAGCTGTCATTATAATCTGAAGGGAAGTTTTGTTTGAAATTCCTCAAAGCTTGTAACATTCTAATTTTAAAGGTTAAACCAGAGAAAGAGACAGAGGTTTGTCAAACCCTGTACTTCCACAAAAAACATCCAATCAGATTTGAAATCAAATTTAACATGCAGACTGATATTTACCTGGGACATTAAAAACGTCTGACTCCACCCACTTTTGAAATGATTTCTCACTAGAATTTGGCTAAACTTGAATTTCATAGCTGGACACCTGTGCAGAAGTCTACTGATAATACTTAAAGCATGTGAGAATAAAGAAGGCATTTCTCTTTCCCATTTGCTGCCTGTGTTGTGCAGAAGAACAAGCAACTCTCATGCCAAACTGATTCATTTTTTCTATTTTATTTCAGCTCTAAGGATTACTGTGCTTTGGACAACATCATTTCTAATGGAATATTGATAATTGTGGGCTAGGTTTTCTCACAGACCTGAGGAGCTATATTTCTGCTTCTTTCAGGAAGAGGGAGTGATTATGCTAATTAGCCCAAATGACTATTCTAAAAGACAAGCTCATTTTTTGCATTAAAGCGCATATTACAACACTGGATTAGGATCTGAGGGATGTGAACTGCTTTCTCTTACACCCTCTTATCAGTTACTTTCTCTTCTCACCCTTCTGCCCCCTTACAGATATACTCACTTATTGAAATGTAATTTCAATCATCTGTGACTCTATCAGAAAAGATAGGTGGGTGGGTGATAAAATCCTGGAAGTTTGATTACTTCATGTCTATACCCTATTTAATTAGTCTTCCTCTTTTAGAGAGGTAAAAGAACAGTAGACTCACAAATTCAGTGACTTTCCTCCAACCCATGGAACTGAAGGAAGAGACTTTTCCCACTGAGTTCACATTCAACACAGTATTGATCCAGGGCTTACGTGTTGAGGAGCTGGCAGATTTCCAGTGCAAGGTGATTCATCATTTTGCAATCAATTGAGATAAATGAACTTGCTCATCTGAAATTTATCCAAGTCCCTCTATAATGAAAACATCAGGAACCATGACCCACACTGCATAAATATTATTTCAGTGACCTCTGCAATACACACCGAGATTTGAGTAGGACCAAAGCACATGTGAAAATGTCCCTTTTGATAGCAGTATCTGGCATTATATGAGCAACTGTTTGGATCGAGCGTGGCCAATTTGTTCAGGAAAATGGATATTTTGCAGAATCAGTTGGTTTTTGCACATTATTTGGGTTTAAAAAGATGGCTATCTAAAGCACCAGGCATCCTTGATATAAATGGCAACAAACATAATAAATAACCAGTAGCAATTCCCACAACACAATGGTCAACAGAGTATGGGACCAAATTTGCAAGATCATATACACTATGGCCCCAATCCAGCAAAACACTTAAACAAGTGCTTCATCTAAACACAGGAAAAGTCCAAGTAAGATCAACCCCTATCTGATCAAATATTTGATATTTGCAAGAATGGCTCCCACCATTCCACCTCCAAGATGTCTGATTACATAGTTGAAATCTGTGCACCCTTGTATGGAGCCCACGAAATAAAACTACATTGTATAGCTGAGAAACTGGCTAGTGAGTCCATCCTTGTTGCAAACAACTATCCAGGCCCTGTTGGTAAAGGGCACTCTTAGCCATCAGCATAACCTGGGATTCCAGGAAGGGATAAAGGTTCAAAAGAATTCGTAGATTCTGGGTCTCTTGAAGAAGATCCCTTAACAAGGAGTAGAAACAATTCATGACAAGCCTCCCAGACCACCCTTCGTCTAAAGAATTTACTAGGTACCTGAAATCCCCAAAGTATTCCATAGAAACGTAATAGCGTTCTTCAGAAAAATTTGGAATTCCATAGAATTTAATAGAGAATGCTATCTTCTCTGTGGAATTTTTAAACCAATGTATAGAAATTAAGAGAAAGTTCAGAGCCAGATCCTCAACATTAATCTCAGTGGAGCTGAGATGATTTAAGACAGCTGAAAAACTGGAATTGCAGATTTTTATACGTTACTTTAAAATCAATATAGAAGAATTATTGTGTTCACTTAAATTCTATAGGAATGATCTGTAACAAAAGGAGACTTATTTATAACAATATAGGACCAACAAGCCCATCCCTCCTGAAACTAAGAAATATGAAAGTCTATATTAAAATATTTTCCTTTATGGACTGTCATTTCTGTTGTATTTTCAGTTGATCATGCTTTTTTGTTGTTTATCATCTCAAGGTTCTTCTGATGACATTTTGGTTATGTAGGGCCATTGTAATTCTTTTACAATTACAAGAGTTTTAAACTGTGATATGCTTTTTGGTTATAATGACTATAATGATTTTGAGCATAATCTCACATTGCCAAAAAACCCATTTACCTGCTTTATAAACAAGTTTTTATTACAGAATGCTAAGCAGTATGCAGGTATGTGCATTTGTGAGGTCACCATATGTTGGCATATTGAGGCTTAAGTAAATAGTAATGAAATGAAAATTCAAAAAGAACTATGGGGAATGGTGGGGAATCCTAAAATATTCTGTCTCAGCAACATAAAGAGAAAACCAACACATATGAGGACAGTACACACAAATCATTGTGAGAATAAAAAGGAAAGTGTCACCTTGGCATGCAGGGTCATAGAAATATTCATACATTAGATTATGAATGAGAAGTGTTAGTTAATATTTCTTCTGCCAATCTCCATTTCATCTGTTGTACCAAAAAATAAGCATCGTATTAGCTTGAGATGGCAAGGCATGCGTTCCCCATAACTGACTCTCAATCTTGTGTAGAACAATAATAAATCAAACCCCTTGTCATGTAACTCTATCTCCTTTTAATGTCAGACATTCTTTCCTTTTCTTTAGTAATGCAAGTACACAGCCAGAATAAGACACAATCCCGGACTCATGAATAAAAAAACACCTTTGGCTTTGCTGATGGCCCTAAGAATTCCATTGTGTATACCAGGATATGAGCATGTAATCAACAGTAATATCCTTGTTTTATGACCTCCAGTTTTCTCAACAGAGAAACACCTAACAGAGTTATAAGCTAAAGGTTCAGAATGATTTGAGGCTGTAAGGCTTTTGAAAGTCACTTTCACTTAGTTATTAATGGCACAAGAATAAAACAGGAGCAACACAGGTGCAATAAATGATGTTGCAAAGAATCTTTCCTGATCTCATCCTAGACTCTCTGTCATGATTACAATTCTAATATTTTTATTCCTTATTTTACCTTTGCTAAAACTGATCCTGGTTTTTTGAGGAAAGTTATTGGTTTTGGATTATTTCTTCTAAACTCGGAACCTTATCTGTTTAAGAAGGTTCTTGACTAGCTATGACTTCCTTGTCAATCATTACGTCATGAACTAATTTTTTCAGATTTTAGATCAATAAAAGTAATTGCTTCTGGTATGAAATTCAGTCTCCTGTTAGTCACATTATTACCTGGTGATAGCAGTTTTCAGCTTCTGTTAAGCTGGAATCACTCAAATTCACCAAGAGATGGGGCTAGGATTAAATGTTTTGACAAACCTCTAGATGGAGCAATTTTAATTTAAAAATCCTACCATTTAATATAAATAGATTGAGCTATCTTAGTTTAAATTATTAATAGTAAACACAAGTGCTTTTTTTTGTTAAAAAAAGTGCTGGTACTCATATTTTGATAGTAAATTTGAAAAATGCCTTTCCCACCCCCTTTCTTTCTGCATTATCCCTCTTTTTCCAGCGGCCCACTCATTTTCCCTGCTGATCTCGCTCCCTCAGCTGTGTAGCGGGGCCAGCAAAAGCGGTGCCTGTACTCCGTACCCTGCGTATCATCACAAAAAAAGCACTGGTAAACAACATTTTTGTTGTGCCATAATTTTACAGTAGAATAATAGAAGATGACACACTCCTTGTCTAAAAACACACAAGAGATCACTTCAGAGAGAGAGATTTCTGGAAGAAATGGATTTTAAGCAAGGCCCTGAATGAGAGGTGGAGCTGGCAACCAGAAGGGACCTTTGTGATAATCTAGTCTCACCTCCTATACATTGCAGGCCACAGAACCTCATCAATCCCTTTCTGAAATGAACCCATAACCTCTGGATGAGTTACTGAAGTCATGATTCATGTCAATCAGTGAATGAAGTCAAATCAATCATTATTTAAAGAATTCAATTTACTGAGAATCCATCCTTTACTCTAGTTTAAACCAGCCAGTGACCCATGACCCAGGTTTCAGAGGAAGGTAAAAAAAACCCCAGGGTCTCTGCCAATCTGAACTGGGGGAAAATTTCTTCCCAACCCCAAATATGGCAGTCAGTTGAACTTTACTGGAAATCGCATGAAATATAAAAGCTTACTTGCGGTCACACAATTATACTCCCTCAAATTCACTCCTTTCTAAAAATAAGACATGCTCCCCTCACAAACCCACTGGGAACAGGATATTGAGCATGTTTCAGATCCAAACTCAGCTGTGTAGAAATGTTTACTTCTCATGCCTCTACTGCATCCTGTTTCAGACATCATGGCTAGGTCATCACTTTGGTAAAAACTATATCAGACTATCACTTATTTTTTTAAAAGCTGTCATGTTTCAGTTTAACTATTATCCCTTTAGAGATGGTCACATCACTTCAACAGTTTCCATGCATTCTGCTTCTAAAATTTAAAAAGCTTCCATTCTAAGGCATGAAATTGGGATGTATTCATGAAAGGATGGCCAACTGATTAGGGTGCCTACCCAATCTTTGCTCTATCAAAAGCTTCTTGTGTGACCTGGGGCAAATCACTTAGCTTCTCTATGCCTCAATTACCCACCTGTAAAATGGGGATAGCAGTATTTTTCTAACTAATAGAGGTTTTATGAGCAGCAACATATTAATAAGCCACAAAAAAGGACACCAATCTAAAAACAATGAGGGAAGATAGCTGAATATCTAAACAAATACTTTGCCTCCCTTTTTAATTAAACTAAAGATGAGCTTGGGGATAGTGGCAGAGGGGCTAATGGGAATGAGGATATGGCGGTAGAAATCACCACAAATAAGGTAGAAGGCAAATTCAAACAACTTAATGGGACTAAATTGGGGAGCCCAGAAAATCCCCATCCAAGAATACTAAAGGAACTAGCACATAAAATTACAGACCCATCAGCAAGGATTTTTAATGAATCTGTAAACTAAGGGACTGTACTGTATGACTGGAGAACTACTGAGTTTCTATTTTTAAGAAAGGGGGAAAAAGAGATCTGGGTAACTGAAGGCCTCAGTATTCTGCAAGGTCTTGGAAAATATTTAGAAAGAGAAAGTAGTTAAGGACATCAACGTTAACGGTAATTGGGATAAAATACAACATGGCTTTAGAAAAGGTAAATTGTGCCAGACCAACCTGATCTCCTATTTTGAGAAGATAATGGATTTTTTAGACACAGGGAATGGAGTGGATCTAATTTACCTAGATTTCACTAAGGCATTTGATTCGGTTCCACATGGGGAAATATTAGTTACATTGGAAAAGATTGGGATTGATATGAAAATTGAAAGGTATATAAGGAATTGGTTAAAGGGGAGATTACAATGGATTATACTGAAAGGTGAACTGTGAGGGTAGGGGGAGGTTTCTAATGGAGTTCTTCAGGGATTGGTTCTGGGTTTAATGGCATTTAATTAATGCATTTTATTAATGACTGTTATTAATGACCTTTTGATTAATGACCAAAAATTAGGAATGTGCTAATAAAGTTTGAGGATAACACAAAGTTGGGATGTATTGACAAGACAGAGAAGGATTAGGCTATCATACAGGAAGATCTGGATGATCTTGTAAACTGAAGTAATAGCAATAGAATGAGATATAATAGTGAAAAGGGCAAGGTCAGACATTTAGGAACTAATAACAATAATTTTTGCTATGATCTAGGGACATATCAGTTGGAAGAGACAGAGGAGGAGAAGGACCTGGACGTTCTGGCTGATCACAGGGTGACTATGAGCTGCCAAAGTGATGTGTCCATGAAAGAAAACTAATGCTGTCCTGGGATGCATCAGATAAGGTATTTTCAGTAGAGATAGTGAGATGTTAGTACCATTATAAAAGGCACTGGTGAGATTTCTTCTGGATTACTGTGTGCAGTTGTGGTCCCCCATGTTTAAGAAAGATGAATTCAAACTAGAACAGGTACTTAGAAGGGTTACTAGGCTGATCCATGGAATGAAAAACCTACCTTATGAGAGGAGACTCAAAGAGCTTGCCTTGTTTAGCCTAATTAAAAGAAGGTTGAGGATTGCTGTCTATAAATACATCAGATGGATAAACATCAGAGAGAGAGAGAGGAATTATTTAAATTCAGTGTCAGTGTGGACACCGGACATGGATGTAAACTGGCCATGAAGAAGTTTAGACTTGAAGTTAAACACAGTTTTCTAACCATCAGAGAAGTGATGTTCTAAAATAGCCTTCTAAGGGGAGCAGTGGGGGCTGACTTCAAAACTGACTGATATATTTATGGAGGGGAAGGTATGATGGGACAGCCTACTTTGGAAATTGACTGATTTTTGACTACTGGTGGTAGTTATGACAATGGCCTGTAATGGGACACTTGATGGGGTGGTTCTTGAATTATTATTTGGGTGTCTGGCTGGAAAGTCTTTCACACATGCACAGGGTTGAACTGATCACCATATTTGGGGTTAGGAAGGAATTTCCACCCATGACAGGTTGGCAAAGGCTGTGGGGATTTTTCACCTTCCTTTGTAGCATGGGTCATGTCTCACTTGCTGGTGGATTCTCTGTACCTTAAAGTCATTAAACCATGATTTGAGGACTTTGATACCTCAGTCAGAGGTTTATTACATGAGTGGGTGGGTGAGGTTCTGTGGCCTGCATTGTGCAGGAGGTCAGACTAGAAGATCATATCGGTCCCTTTGTACCTCAGAATCAATGAGGTTATGAGTGACCTGAGTAGAAAGATACTGGAAGGTGTGTGGAGCACTATGATCTAGAACTCACCCATCTGTGTGTGTGTGTGTGTGTGTGTGTCAGGATGCCTCATTTGTTTGACTCTCTGCAAAACTTTTCTTGTAACATCCTTTGAAACAACTGGCGCTGGTCACTGCCGGTGACAGGGTATTAGTCTAGAGATGGACCACAGTTCTGAACCAGTCTAGCACTTCCTATGCATTTCTGCAAAACCCATTCAGCTATAGTTATAACAGAATTTATATTATTTCCCCCCACGGTTAGTCCCTAATTCTATATTAGAGACAGAAAAAGAAGTTTTACAGTAACTTTCAGAGGATTGTCACTATATGAAACCGAAAAAACATCTAAGCACCAGAGAATGCTAGCTTTTTTCTGCCACTGGGCCAAAGAGCAAGAAAATGACTGATTGTATTTCACTGCTTATTCTGGTTCACGTTTTACACAAACACAGAGATCTAAGGAAAAGGGCATTGAAAAAAGATGCATGAGTTTAGTTGCACAAAGTCACCCACCTGTCATTTCCAAAGTGATCCCAAAAGATGAGTCTTTTATTTTTGTTTATATATGAGCTGAGTTGTTTCCTTGGGTTCTGTGTTTTTAGATAACCTACAAATTTAAAATGGCTATATTTCAAGTCTGAAAAAGCTTTGTCTGATTACAAAATTTAGAAGACATATTTTACATGAAAAATAAAATGACAACATCCTCCAGAGATGGATTCCACAATGGGCTAGTATACATTACTGTTCTTTCAAAATCATTTCTCTTTCAACTTGCTGTCTTTTGGAACAGGTTGTGTGGGGGGGGGTGGGGGGGGGGGGGGGGGCGTTCAGTAGTTATGGTGTTCATTTCAGTCCTTGCCTGCAAGGAGCTTTGGTGCTAGCGATGAACTTATCCAGAGATATTGTTAGATCCAGAGATATCATCGAGGTTCAGGATGAAGAAGATAAATATATCAAAGCTGAATAAAACATCAGCCTATTTTTAAGTTTGCTCATTCAGATCTTTACTGGAAAAAAATCTGTGGCATGATGGTGTTAAGTTTGTCCTAGGAGTCCATAGACTCTAAGGTCAGAGGGGACCAATATGATCATCTAGTCTGAACTCCTGCACAATGCAGGCCATAGAACTTCACCTACCCTGTCCTACAATAAACCTTTAACCTATGACTGAGTTATTAAAGTCCTCAAATCATGATTCCATCACCTGCAAAAAAATAATGCCTTGAGTATTAAGACCTTGATTCATCAGGCCAACCTTATTCAGCAAAATACTTAAGCGTATGCTTAAATGTTTTGTTTATTAGAGATGGACTAAAGCACATGCTCAAATGCTTAGAACTGCATTCAAAATGAACAAAATAAAAAAGCCTCCCCCAAATCTGAAAGAGATCTCATGGGAGTTTTATTATTACTATTATAATTTGCATAGTGATTGCAGCTAAAAATCCCAGTCAGGAATCAGGGCACCATTGTGCCTACACTATACTCACAAATAATGATAACGGAATCCCAGCAAAATGATATCATGGTGGTACTGTACAACCAGAGTTTGTTTCTTTGCTTGTTTTATAATGACTTTTACTAGTATAGTCTGTATTATGGTATCTCTTAGAGGCCCCAGATCAGTGATCAAGGCCCATTCTCCTAGGAAATGTACACATATATAATGAGAATGAAATCTCAATAAAAGCATCACACTGCTACCATACAGAGAGAATATACTGGTGATATTTAAGATTGCTAAATTATCATAATTTTTCTAAAGTAACTACAACAGAGTGTTTAAGCATGCACAAATAAGTCTTTCCCACTATTAACCATAAGCAATGTTGCTAGTGATGTGAATGTGTCTTGTATACTAATTGAGTTTAAAGGTTCCCACACTCCTTTTTTCTTCCCTACTCAGTGCACCTTTTAATCAGTATGACAACTACTGCTGTATATCCTTTAACAAGACCTTCCAAAAGTTTATGGCTCACAGGCAAAAGTCCAGTATTTATGACATTTACATGAAATTACTTCTACTAATGCTTAATGTTCCTTACCTTTTCTGTAAAATTAATTTCAAGGTAAAAAATAAAAATATTGGTAAATAAGTGATGACCCCTTTGTTGACCATGTATCATATAATTAACACCACAATGTGATCTAACATGTTAAGGAAATAATAATTTGTTATCCGTAGGCTGAGAGGAATTTGTTTATTAGTTTACTGTGATTCAATTTACAAAAATGTGCTTCAATGATCTTTGCAAAAGAACTTGAAATGAATATCACCATCTATTTACTACACCACTAGACCCAAGCTGCTGCTGTTCATTAAGGTCTACACCTGCTACTTAACTTTCCTTGGGAATATTCTTGATTTAATACGATAAGGAGCAGTCGAGCAAGGGGGTTTAAAAGACCAATGATTTCATCAAGGAATTCCTTTGCTCCTGAAGGCTCTCATGAAAATGTGGAAGTTTCTGGGTGAGATTTTCTACCCTATTTATATCACAACTTGTTTTTAGATATTGCCGGTTTCTGAGTGCTTTCAGCATGCCCCATCATTCCATCGGCTGGCAAGGTCAGAAATAAGGGAATCCATATCTAGCATTCAAGATTCAGAAGTATTGGAACACTCTGCCATGCCCTAGAGCAAGGATGCTACATGCCCTAGAGCAAGGATGGAAGGTGATTCTCCTAATACCAGTATACCCTATACAGAGGCCAGAAACAATTGTAGCACCCAAATTTGGAGTAACGTGGGCATTATTTCCCTCCTTACATAACTGGGGGTGCAAATGAGAGCAGAGAGGGAGAAGGCAGAGCCATACTCTTCCTCTCTGCTTTGACCCATGGGACTAGCTGGGTTTGTTAGAGACACAGAGTACACCACCCCAAGGGATGGAACAGCATGTGTTCTCACTGCAGGATGTGAGAGAGCTTTTGGAGCTATTCTGTCTCCTGATGAGTCGTGCTTCGCCTGCTGAGTTGATGAAAGTTCTCATGAGCCCCTACTCAGGGGCTAAGTTGCCATCCAGTGGGCAAGCAAAGTTTTATTGATAGGGAGATGGCATGGTGCCTAGTGCAACAGACTGGCCTGATACCTCCTGTACCTTTTATGATGGGGCACAAAGCAGAAGCATGCTGTGGCATGAAGAGCTGGAAAGGAGAAATGGCTGACTCACAATCCAACGGACACATAAACTACCTCAGCAGTAAGCCCATTAAACAGACTGCTTCCCTGCAAGAAATAGTTAGTGTCCCAAACCTGGATTGCCAACTCAGTATAAAACATTTTGCAACGCAACAGCAGTCCACTGTGATATTAGACATGTAGCTGGTTATGTGCTGCTACATTGCACATCTCTTTTGTTAGAGATGATAGAAAAATTCACTGCAAATAAAGGAGGTGAGTCAGAGCTCACTTTATACCAGTTGTACATCATTACGTCAGTGGGGTTATTCCTGAATCTCAATATCTTTGGGCAGGTCTTCGCTGATGGCAGAAATTCGCCACCATCAGTTCAAACTTCCTGATTGACTGTTTGAGTCTGTGAAGACACGCTCAGTCGATGAGGAAGTTTGATCCCGGATCTCCACCCCAGCAACTGAATATTGCTGAGTAGAGGGGAGGGCCTCCCTTTGACTCAGCACAGCGGACAAGCAGGAGTTAGGCATTCGAACTGTCGTACGCAAGTTATTTTAAATAACTTGTGTATCTCAGTTTGACTGCCGCCGAAAAGGTCAGGCAATGTAGACCTGTGTAAGTGAGATTGTAAGGCCCCAAACTATACAGAACTAGGGGAATTTTCCATTGAATAACTACTCATGAATAACTTTATCTCCATTTTTTCAGCCATTTCTACTTTTGGCTGCAAGGTTAGGATTTAGTCTTTTATTTACTATTGATCCTCATAAGTTACTTTGCCACAAATTTATAGCTCTCCCTGATGCAATAGGTTTATCCTGATTAAAAAATAAGATGACAGCAAAATACTGTGCTCTTCTCTATAGTGTTATATTTCATTTTAACATTCTGCTTAATTAAAAGAATCCTATTAATGCATTTCTCTATTGCATAATAATTCAGAAGACTTTGAACAAATTCATTTTCCTATAGGTGATGGACAGAGCATTATAAGCGTACACAGGAGTGGAAAGGCGCAACAGCTGTTCCGCGTTAACTGCTACCACCCTCGTCGAGGTGGTTTTTGTATTGCGCTACAACAAGGCAGTTAATGTGCAACAGCCCTATTGCACGTGTGTACGCTGTTGTTGGTATCGCGCGGTAATGATTGTTAATGCGCAATAAAGTGTTCATGTGTACAAGGCCTGAGGCATTTGTCCAGAATGACACAAGTTAAAGTATGGATATAACATCAAATTCTTAACTTCTAATCGAAATAGAATTCCTAGACATAAACTATATAATCATTCCCAGCAAATTACTACCTTTCTATTGATACCAAACATGACATAGTTCTTATGGATTAGAGCATTTATGAGATATCCATAGAAAATAATATCATAAATGCTTCCCTAAATCCAGACAGCATCACACACAGAGCTCTGACTTGCCAGGGTTCCTGTACCCCTTTGCCCCATTATACACAGGGGGTGCCCCCCCACCACCATGGACCTGCCCAAGGTCCCCCTAGCCCCACAAAGTCGAACTAGAGCATCCAGTGTGGACACTCTAGGTCGACTTTGTAAGTTCCCCTTTAAGTCGACTTTAATTTTAAGTGTAGACACTTTAAGTCGACTTAGTTAAGACGACTTAGTTAAGTCAACTTAAAAGTGCAAGTGTAGACATAGCCATTGGGAGCATGAAGTCTTTACGTTTGTCATAGATTTCAAGTGATTCATCAAGTCTTATAAAGATCTATGAAAATTGCTGCAATATTATGTTAATTCTGTGTCCAGGGCTTTATAGATAGTGCTGGTTGCACAAACTATTCTGACATAGTGGGACAATCCAGCTGTAATATGATAAATATCTATTATTTTCTAAATACTGAATTTTTTAAAAAAGTCTGAGAATAAAAATGATAGTCAGAGGACAGCTGTTATTGTTTGATATAACAGCATTAATCTGGTAATTTTTGAGGAAACACTGTAGTTTGGAAATTAAAAAATCCTGTCAAAAATAAAATTGGAGCTGTCTCTAACTATGATAATACAGGTTTAGTACTGTCCTTTTTCATGTATCTAAACAGACTCATACAAAAGACTGCTTTCATAACCACCAACAGATTCAGTTTTGAGTAACTGACTTCAAAACCACTGTACAACAAGAAATGCAGCTTTAATCAAAGAATCAGGACAACAAAATTCAGAAATATTCATTTAGGAAGAGTAAGTAAGGGTTCTAGTCAACATATTGAACTTGAGATGGTTCCCCAGGTTTATCTATCTGGTAACAGATAGAGATACCTGTGGCAAGTAATGGGAAGCTCTACCATACCAAATAATGGTAGTGGAAGATTTCTTTGTCATTCAAATCAGCACACAAACAAGAGGAAAATAAATGATGCTTGAAGGAAAATAAATTATGATTCCAACTCAAATCTGAATGAAGCCAGGGATAGCGAGAATTTCTGATTTACCCAACACTTCTGATCAAGAGAATTTCCATTTACAAAACATAACTCAAACTAAATGTACATAGCATTTAAATTTAAAACAGTGCCAATTAAAATTGTCGAAAGCAGAAATGTATTTGCTATCAAAGGTCCAGATGCTGTTTACGTTACTCATGTTGAATAGTACTTTCCTCCACAACTAACACATTTGAAGTCAAGGGAACTACTTATGGAATAAGGGTATCAGAATCTGACTGAAATTACTTACAACAAAATATGAACATTTCACAAATGTTTCTCTGGTAACGATTTCTCTCTAATCCATGCACCTATGCAATAATGAGTAGTAGTCATCCTAGTTTTGAGTACTACTCAGAACTGAGGTTGGTGTCAAGAAGAGGTCCTCATGAAATTGCCAGGTGAAATATGGCTTTCATACTACCAGTAAAATAATTTTAAAAAATGAAAAACTTATCTGCTCTGGATGTCAACATAATGCTACCTCCGTCTTGGTTTTAAAACCAAGACTTAATGTGGATTTATTTAAATTAAAGTACTCACACATAAACTGATGGGTTCTAAATTAGTTGCAACATCTCTAGGAGTCATTATAGAGAACTTAATAAATGTCTTGGATCAACTCACAGCAGAAGTCAAAACTGCAAATCAGATATCAGGCTGCATGATAAATTGAAATACAAACATATCAGCAATGAACATATATGTGTATATCTTGAACGCTACATTCAGGTTTGGTCTCTTCATCTGGAAAAGATTGCAGTGGAAACAAAAATGCTCCAGAGAATACCAATGAAAGTGATTTAAGATATGGGCTATGTGAATTCCTATCCCAAAAGAGATTTTAGATGCCAGATCCTAACAATAATTTGGAATAAGAGTATATGATGGAATTATACAAAGTAATGAATACAAAATTAATTTCTGGGTAAATGATTGCCACCTGCATTTGCAGTCCTGCTTCGCTGACCATATATTCATCCCAGCAGGCATAACTACCAGATTCTCTGGAGGAGAAATTTTCTAAGTGCTTTGTGTTCATGTAATTCTATTCTTATTCATGGTGGTGGGTTCAAAGCTAGGCCAATGCTGTGTGCTTCTGAAAACTCCACCCTAAAAACACAGCTAGCAGTCAGTACAGAACACTGTTTGTGCTTCAAAATACCATGGCTGGGCGAAAAATGAAGAGAGCTGCCTAGAGGGAGAGTAACAAGGGGAAAGAGGATGTGAGTTTGCCACAGATTTATAGCTCTCCCTGATTCAATATGTTTATCCTGCTTAAAAGAAAAATAAGACTATGGCAAGATACTGTACCTTCCTTTAGAATGTTCTATATAATTTTAACACTGTCTAATTAACATAATCCTGTTAATATAAATATATGCTGCATAATAATTCAGAAGACTCTGAACAATTCCATGTTTTCTATTGGTTATGCACAACCATTACAGCTCTTCAGAGAGGTAAAAGAAAAGGAAAAATATAGGTGAGAGCCAGAGAGAGGGGGTCAGAAACTATCTAGAGCAAGGTCCTCAAACTACGGCCCGCGGGCCGGATACGGCCCACCAAGGTCATTTACCCAGCCCTTGCCCCTGCTGCAGCCGCAGGCAGCGCTGCGTCCAGTTTCCCCAGGGTGGAACAGGCAGGCTCAGGGCTGGGGCATGTGCGCGCGCCTGCCTGCCTGCCCCATGCAGCCGGGGCAGCGGGGTGGCCGCGGCCGGGGCAGGCTCCCGGGCTCCCACCCGCCGGCTGTCTCGACTTCCCGGCCCAGGACCGGGGTTGGCTCCGCTCCGCCGACAGCCTTGGCCTCCCGGCACAGGGCCAAGATCGGTCTCCGGTGCCGGGGTCTGCTCTGCCCTCCCGGGGCCGCGTTCGGGTCCCTGCCGCCAGCGGCCTCGGCTTCTTTCTTTCTTTTTTTTTTTCTTCTTTCTTTTCTCGGCTTCTTTCTTTCCTCCTTTCTCTTCTTTGCCTTCCTTTCTCTTCCCTTCTTTCTCTTCTTTGTCTTCCTTTTTCTTTCTTCCTTTCTCTTCTTTGCCTTCCTTTTTCTTTCTTTCTTTCTTTCTTTCTTTCTTTCTTTCTTTCTTTCTTT
>ML685817.1:10760807-10783068 GCA_007922175.1 Pelusios castaneus | reverse complement strand
TTTCTTTTTTTTCCTCTTCTTTCTCTTCTTCGCCTTCCTTTCTCTTCCCTTCCTTTTCTCTTCTTTGCCTTCTTTTCTCTTCCCTTCCTTTTCTCTTCTTCGCCTTCCTTTCTCTTCCCTTCCTTTTCTCTTCTTTGCCTTCCCTTTTCTTTCCTTCCTTTTCTCTTCTTTGCTTTCCCTTTTCTTTCCTTCCTTTTCTCTTCTTTGCCTTCCCTTTTCTTTCCTTCTTTTTCTCTTCTTTGCCTTCCCTTTTCTTTCCTTCCTTCTCTAACTTCTTTCCTTCTCTCCACCTCTCTTTTCCTACCTTCTCTTTTTTCTTCCTTTCTCTTCCTTTCTTTCTCTTGTTTGCCTTCCTTTTTCTTTCCTTCTTTCTCTTCCTTTTTTCTTTCTCTTCTTTGTCTTCCTCTTCCTTCCTTCTTTCTCTTCCTCTTCCTTCCTTCCTTTCTTCTTTCTTTCTCGTCTTCCTCTTCCTTCCTTCTTTCTCTTCCTTCTTTCCTTCTCGTCTTCCTCTTCCTTCCTTTCTTCTTTCTCTTACTTTTTTCTTTTTCTCCTCCTTCCTTCTCTCTTTTTTCTTTCTCTTCCTTCCTTCCTTCTTTTTTAAAAAGCTTTTTAAAAATTAATTTTAAATAAAAACCTTTCTAAAAATTAAATTTCAATTCAAAATTCATTCAAATTCAACTAATTAAACACAATTAATTAATTCTGTTCTACCTTGAATTAAACTAAACCTTTAATGTTACAAAGTTTAAATTTAATTTATATTAGTTCACACAAACACCCCATCCATCTGCTCTTGGTCCGGCCCCCGGTCCAATATACGAACCCATTGTGGCCCACAAGTCAAAAAGTTTGCCCACCCCTGGGCTAGAGGGAGGTTACTAGTGGAGTTCCTCAGGAATCGGTCTTTGGACCACTCTTATTTAACCTTTTTATTTATTGACCTTGGCAGAAAAAGTAGGAATGTGCTAATAAAGTATGTGGATGACACAAAGTTGGGAGGTATTGCTGCTCCCTTCTCCCTGGGACCCAATCGGTCCCAGCCAGAAGGGAGCCCCACGCTTCCTTTTCCCTGGGACCAGCGGGGTCTGGGCAAGAAGGGAGTTCGCTACAGCTGACAGAGGAAACCTCCAGTTTTCTATGTTAGCTGGAGTGTGGGGCTGGCAATTGCCAACCCCGTGCTCCAGCTGACCAGAAACCCCAGGGTTTCCTCTGTCAGTGGGGCTTCCTTCTCCCCAGGACCCCATTGTCCTGGGCAGAAGGGAGCCCGTGCTCCTTTCTCCCTGGGACCTGAGTGGTCCCAGGGAGAAGGGAGCCAGGAGAACCACCCACCACTTCTCAGTCCTTGCAGCTCTGGCTCTCCCGGGACGAGCCGCCCGGCTTCTTGTCCCAGGGAGAGCCAGCTGGCTCTCACCGGGACAAGCTGCCAGAGGCTTCCTGGTCTGGGGAGAGCCAGCCCTGCGAGGCTGGCTCTCCTTCCACCTATCAAGTCAACTTAGAGAGTCTACTGTAGACTCTCTAAGTCGACTTAATAAGGTCGACTTAAAGTCGACTTTAGAAAGTCAACTTAAGAAAGTCAACCTAACTTTGTGCGTTTAGACATAGCCATTGTGATTCTACCCCTAGCTCTATTCCTCCTGCGTGCTATCCAGAAGACCTGGCTCAGTGCGTAGGAAAAGTAAGGTTCTTCATGAAAAAGAGCTCTGGGCAGATTGAAAGTTTTCTCTTTCACAAGCCAAAGTTGGTCCAGTAAAAAGACATTACCTCACCCACCTTAACTCTCATTAAAAAAGGATGAAGTAATTTATTTTTCCTGGGCAAGGGTGGAACAAGGAAGGGACTGGGATTCTGAGTCACAATTCATTCTCCAGTCGGCTTTTGGGCCAGTACAAGTACCTTCCCAAGAGCAAATAGTATGGTCCCAGTCTAGCACATTATGAAATAACAGATAATCCTGTATAACTTTATGTGAAATGTCTGGTTAACCGTGCCACAACCATCACTTTTTCCAAACATGTGTCAGTTTGAACCACCAAATCAGACCAAAAATGAAAAGCTGAAATACAGTGCATGAAATGTGGTATGATATGGCTCGGTGACCTAATTAAAATATTGCTTGTCAGCTACAACTACAACACCTAGCCAAACTGTAATTATGAAGGTTTGTCTATACTTTCCATGTAAATTCCTGTTTTCTAGACTTATAAAAACTGGCCTCAGGTGAAACTCACTATGTAGAGCTGAATATTACTAGGGTAGATAGCATCATGTTACTCAATAAGCATGCATTTCAGATGTGCACATTTGAGAAGTTGAAAAATTGACTATACTGCAACTGACAAGAAAAGGGTGATGAAAATCCTCATGCAGAGCATAGCCAGGTTTACTGCAACCTGGCATTTCCTGCATCTTGTATTCTTCAGGGAAAAGGCAAAAATCTTATTTTATTCTTACATCTTTTCAGATCTCAGTCACATTCTTCTCTATCATAGAAGTTATTAATATATAACATTTTTTAAAATCCCTTTATAATGGGAGTGTTTAAAACATCTTTTAAATATATTTTGCAGTGGCTCTCTGATGTATGGCCCTTTGTAAAAGGTATAACACAGAGATGAAACCATGGGCAACATGTATTTGATAGCACAAAGTGCGTGTTTAGGAGCAACCCTACCCTTATGTGGCATGTAAAAACACACAAGAGGTAGATTTAAAAAAAAAAATCTTGAACTTCTAAGTTACAGACGCTTCTAAATTACAGACACTAATTGACAGGGATTATTTAAAGGAGAAGATTTCTGCAGTTGCAATAGGAAGCTCTTCATGTAATTTGAATACAACGATTACGTTATTTACATTTTTCTAACTATAGATGTACCCATACAGATAACTGGCTCAGCTTCAAAATTTGATGGGTGAGGGCAGGTCTGGATGATTAAGGGGCTTGGTACTTGAATTACGGAGCCTTTCTTCTCTCAGGAACTGGTCCAAAGTCCATTATAGGCTATGTCTACACTTACTAAAGTTAGTTCGAATTAGTTAATTCAAACTAACTAATTTGAACTAATTTTAGTTAGTTCGAATTAACTTAATTCGAACTAGAAAAATTTAGTTCGAACTAAGCAAGTGCCATTCATGGCACTTGCTTAGTTCAAATTAGCGAATTGCATTGAGTTCAATGTGCTGGCTAGTTCGAACTAAGCAATTAGTTCGAACTAACATGGCCAGATTGGTTATTCAAACTAACTAGTTTGAATTAACCCTTAGTTCGAATATCATATTCAAATTTATTAGTTCAAATTAAGGAAGCCCTTAATTCGAACTAATGAAAGCCTAGTGTAGCCATGGCTTTAGTTAGTTCGAATTAAGCTTCCTTAATTCGAACTAACTTGCCAGTGTAGACATAGCCTTAGTTAGTGCACAGAGTTCTGTTGACTTCAATGGCCTTTGGACCAAGCTGTTAGTCACTGGTTTAAACCTTGGTCAGGTGAGTAGTGAAGTACACTGGCAAAATATATGAAATGGGTTGGTGGTCTCACTCTAGTTCCTCGTGGAGAAGCCTCCACAATCACAAAGATATAGTGGGTACTAATATGCACGATTGAAGATACAGAAAATACAGACTGATTGAATGGATGCAGAGAATAAAATTCAGCATGTCACATGCAGACCACAGATCCAGATGCTTCTCTGCCTAATAAAACCCAAAGAGAAACTTCCAACTGAAAGCAGCAAAGACAGAAATAGATTACTTACTTAAGCTTAGTGTAAACTCTTGGATGGAAAGGGGTATGATCCCCATTTTCAGTGGAGTGTGGAAGTGCTACTGTAACATAAATATAAATACCAAAAGGCAAATCTTTTGACCCGTTCCAATCACTTTGCCCTCTTCTAGCCCCACAAAAGGGATGTAACCTTGTCAGCTTTCCCTAGATGGGGATTTCTCTGCTACAGAGAGTCCTCCAACTGATGTATGGCTGACATAGCTGGCCTACAACAGGGGAGTATGTCAGAAGCAGGAATGGACAGAGCTAGAGTGTGTTGCACTCAAGCCATTCCTACAGGGCTGAAAGTCCCCTGGGGGCTCCCACTAGAGCTGGTGTGCTCTCTGGTAACTGCAACTGGCTGTTTTTGCTTCTCCCTTCCACCGGGGAGAGCTGAGACTCTGAGTCCATGTATGATGTTGATGATATTGTTATAACTTATAGTTCTCTTAAACAAGTCACTCAACAGTGGGTTAGCGACAACAAATCATTTTCCTGGAGCTGTATGACACATAGCTGTCTTAATACAATCCTTCAGGAAATTTTCTTTATACATTTCATGTTAGAATGTTTACACCTGTTAAAAACCAAAATGAATGCCTACTATTGTATTATCAGGTAAGTACCTCAGAATCCCCATCAAGTTCAATCATTATTTGATGTGAGTGAGAGTGTATGTGAGTGAGTGAATGAGTGTGTGTGTGAGAGAGAGAGAGAGAGAGAGAGCGTGCAAATAATCTTTTGCCTTTGAGTCACTACCGTGACTCTAAATTTTATTTGCCTTCACAACCTTGCAAGAAAAGTATGGAAAGGTTACTCAAATAATTCACTGTATGTATAGTGGCCATGACTAAAAAATTCAATATACTGTAGGCCCTGAAATTTTGCAAGCTCTGTGAAATGCCTGCTACGTGTACTGTAACTCAAGAGCTATTATGATTTCATTGTTGGATTTCACAGATTCTTAAGTCTCTCTCTGGGGGGAATTGCAATTTTCAGGCATTGTCACGTGTTTCAATATTAAATAGAGTAAACTATTCTGAGTGCTTTTCTTCCTGTTTTAACTAAGCTCAAGATTTTATCTACTTACATTTTCTTAAAAAATGCATAAAACTATGAATTAAATATATGCATCACTACTCAAATTGTTTATCTACTGTGCTAATTTTATATATACACAATTAGATTAAATATTCATGCAATCCTTCTCCCTTTCGAAGTACTATAACTTTCAGTTACTTATTCTCACATATTTTTCTATTTGCTTTGAATAAACTGAAGACAGTATCTCAGGGGAATTTGGCCTAAAAATTTAAAATTAAAATATTTTTAAACTAGCAATCGTGAGCTGTCCATATGTTTGCGTTAAGCCTGAAAGATCTTTGATTACCCCTCAGTTTGTAGTTATGCAGTCTTAATGAAGTTTAGATACATTCCATAGCTCAACACACTAAGACCTTGAAGAATAACAACCAAGGTTATTTAGCAATGTAATGCAATAAAATAAAACAGACTTCACCATCTATGCAAAAGTAGTCAGTAACCGCATTGCTGATTTTAAGACATATGCTTCTTTAAAGTGCTCAGAACATAAATGATTCAACTGCCACGTGCACACCCACCCCATAAGGCAATTTTATTGCAGCTTGCAAAGTTTGCAATGAGCAGGTAAAGACATAAATAGTCAGCAATTAGAAATTTGCTGAAGAGGATAGTTCAGGGAATTATGTTAATTTAGAGAGATGAAATGCAAATACATAATCCTTGCATGTACAGAGCCACTGCACCTGTGCCCTCACGAAACACTAAATCAGCAAGCATGAGTCAACAATCAAATCATGAAGATGCAGATCACAAAGGAGCAGTTCGAATATTGGGGATTGATTTTGAGGGGTGCTGAGCTCCTAAAGTGCCCACTGACTTTAATGGGGTTGTGTGTGGTCTGCAACTCTGAAGTGCAAGCCCATGGTAAAAGACTGGATTCTTTAAGCTAGAACAACATGCTAACAATCAGTGAACTCCTCCAAAAGTCCCACCAACTGCAAGACTAAGAATTTTGTAAAGGGTTGTTTGACAACCGGAGACTGGAGGGTTGCTAAACACCAGCTTGCTAAACCTCCTCAAGAGTCTTCTCAAGTGTCCTGCACTCTCATTATACTGAATGGTTACCGCTGTTAGCTTAAGAAATCCTTAGTACTTTAAGAAAGGGGTGGCTTCCTATAACTGAATTATCATTAGCCAAAGTACCGCTTCAACTTCTGAAAATTGTAGAGGGGTGCCAGTAGCCCCTCCCTCTCTGGGTTTAAGGGAGGCCACACCATCTTATTGTCTACTGACAGGAAGAATTAGCCAATAAACAATAAATCACCCTGGCCCACGGGAAGGGCAGGGCTGGCAAGCAGTCTGTGTCCCTGGCAAGGGGGATGAGGATCAAAGCTGTCCCAGGGCCTCATGTCATTGGTGGGGTGCTGCCATCCCAGAGGTGAAGTGACAGGGTAGGTGAGCGCAGGACCACATGACTTCACAACGTCCCAGTCCAGGGTCCTAACAACGTGGGAGTATTCCACCACTGAGTCAATGAGGAATCCAGCTGTAACACACTGACCAGGGCTGTACCTGTGTCCACAGGATATCCTCAGTTACCCCAGGAGAGATGACCAGCAACAGTCCCAAAGGTTTCCCTGCAGTTACAGGATTCCCAGTGGGCAGGATGTCTCTGGGCTCGTCAGCAAGGGCAGCAGCCCGCCCGGATCCACGGGGTGTCCTCAGTCACTCCAGGGTAGGTTGCCAGCAACAGTCCCAGCGGAACAGGCTCTCCAGCAGACAGAGTGTCTCTGGGCTCATCACCAAAGGCAGCAGCCTGGAGCAAGCTAGATGCATCTGTCTCCTTTGCTGTCTTGGCCCCAGATGAGCTGGAGGCCTGCCTTTTATGCTTCCTGTCCTGCATCTCCTCTTCTGGTGGGGTTGGGAAAGCGAGGTTGGTCTGGCTCCACTCAATTGGGTAAGAATGGTGGCTGCTCCCCCTCTAGCTTAGTGGGAGGCCACACTGACCCACTACAGAGATCATGACTGAACACAACGCTTCCTAGAGGGGAGTTATCCAAATTCCCACTTTGCCTATGATTTAGCAAACATCCACACTTAGTTAGATCTTTGCCAGTATATTTAGAACAGCTTGAAACATTGTTTCCCTAAGGGCCCTTCGGGTCAGCTAAGCAGTGGCAAAGGGGCTATAAAACAGGAGTAAGGTCCTTAAAGGGCAAACATAGCACAGACGGGTTCTAGGTATAAGCCCAGAGCAGACTTTATTGCACCTTCACAGCAGCCCTTGGCTCAGGGAGCATTCTGGGCAGGGTGGGGTCAGTATGGAAGAGCAAAGGGACGGACTGAGAGATAGGAAGAGGTACGTGTCTTCCCTGCAACAATCCCATAGGGTAAAGTGAAGCAAGGGCACAAATTAAGTTAGTCCTAGACTGTTTCAGTCACCTCAGTCACCACTTCAGCCCTGCCTTCCTGCCCCAGTGCCTGAGTCAGCACAGGGCCAAATCAGGCCCAGCATCTCCTGTTAAATTTCGCAGATGAACTTCTGTTTGATTGCCATTTGATTAAACCTCTGCAGGATGAACATTGTATAAAATAGCTTCCACTCTAGTTTTTGCTTACCTCTTTTACAATATCCCAGCATTTAACTTGTCACAATGCCACACTATTCATGTTCACTTCAGTCTTTATAAGCTTATTCTTGCAGGGCTTTCTCATTTCAGATGGAGTGAGACGTGGCGTTCAAAGGAAGCAGCTTCTGAAAATGTGCTAACTATGATTCTGAATCTTTGTGTAGCTAAAGCAAGCTGTACTGCCAGGCAGACATGGGAAAAAATCCATCCAGTGAGCCCTTCGAACAAATCCATGTTCAATTAATATGGCTCGTCTAAAACTCTGACAGTATCTGTGTTCTAACAAGATAGTTAAGACACATCACTGCCACCAATCATTACAATAAGACTCTTATCCCTTGGGAAGTAGTGTCAGTCTAGGAAGGCAGCACAATCATCAGCAGGAAGAAAGGAGAGTAGGAGAAAAGGAGCGAGATCAGAATTAGTATTGAAGAGCTCAATGGAACAAAGAGAATTTGCTGGGAGAGGATGAAGACATCAAGGTGAGATGCTGATGGAGAAGGAAAGAGAAAAGCTTAGTAGACCCAAAAACATGAGGGAGAGGCAAAAAAAGAGAATTCCCAGGGGAAAAACAGAGTACAGACTTGAAGGAAAGCAGAATCCAACCTAGCGGGCAGGAATCACGTTGATTGAAAAGAGCGGATGGTTGGAAGAAAACAGAGGGAAAAAAGATAGGTGTAGACAAAAGAGAGAGGTCTATAAAGGTCTGAAATAAGAGGGAACACAGAAGGCTAGTCTTCACATGCAGCAGCAAATTCGCCACCATCAGATTGATCTTCCCAATCGACTGATCGGGTCTGTGAAGACACACAGCCGGTCAGGAAGATGATTGCTGAAGATCACTCTGGCAACTAGAGTAGTGCTAAGTCAAAGGGAGGGCATTTCCCCTCCACTCAGCACACTGAAGACACCACAATAAGAAGGTGGTAGGCAGTCAAAGGGAGATAGGCAAAGTATTTTAAGTAATTTGCATATCTCCCTTTGACAACTGCCAAAAATCTCGGCATGGTGTAGACCTGCCCAGAGAGAAAGAGGTGGTTATGTTACTAGATAGGATTTGGAGTCACAGACCAGAGGAGAGAGATGTGTTCTAAAGGGACAGGGAGTCAATTAGGAAATAAAGAAACTGAACAGTAGAAGGATCTATTCCTGATTATGGAGAAAGAAGGTAGAGGGATAGCCACAGAAAGAAATTGTGGAGGAAATAAAGAAAAAATGAAGCCAGAGAGATGGTGGGGGAGAGGCAGGTTAGAGAGGATCTTAAAGCCCAGGAGGAAACAAACAGATGAACAAATGTCAGACCCTTAACTGGTGAAAACTGACATACCTCCATTGAGTTCAGTGATTTACACTAGCTGAGGATCTTGTGCAAATTACTTTACACACACACACACACACACACACAGACACACACACACACACACACACACACACACACACACTATTTTGTTTGTTTTACTATATAAATGCTCCCAATCTCCAGCTTACTCATACGTTAGCCTCATCATTCAGAATTCTGCCTCTGTTTGACAGATGATCGATGTACCCAAACCTTTAAAGTTGGTAGCAATTGTAACTGGGAACTGCAATTAAGAAATGTATTATGAAAGAAATGCCCTCCATAACCTGGTTACTATCTGCAGAAACTTGACTTATTTAATAGATATCTGAAAGAAGAAAAAAGGCTAAATTGAATTTTAAAAGGTTCTTTCCTCAGCAGCAGTGGAAAAAGGAGGGGAATAATGAAAATCTGGAGACTCAACAGTTATAAAGAGAGCATAAAGTTGTCTAGTGCTTATAGCAAGGGACTGAAAGCAAGGTTCAGCTTTGCAACCAACTCATTATGTGATATTTAGCACATCACTTAGCCTCTCTGTGCCACCACTTCCCTGTCTGTACAATGGATAGAACAATACTTACCTTCAAGATGTATTTTGAGGCTTATTTAAGAATTGTAATGTACTCTGAAAAGTGCAATACTCTGTCAGTGAAGAATGTTATTGACATTTTGCTTCAGAAACCGATTATAACAAGGATTCTATCCACAGCAATTATTATTCCAAATTCCAAGACCATTATTTAACCAGCAGAGCTCCCAAACACTTAAATGGACTGGGATGGGATTATGGAAAAGATCAGAACAGAAGCTGGTAGCACTGCTGGCAGGGATAGGTCTAAGTATGCCGGGTATAGTTAAGCAGTGTACCCATTTCCTGGCCCGGTTGCGCCCACTGGGTAAAGATTTTGTTTGGGTCTAACAGTCTTGGTGATTTTGTCCCTTAATGTGCTTGGAAGTAGAGAGGTTCAACTTTGTCTAGGGATTTAGGATGCAAAATAAATACTGTAAGAGTTTATGTTTCTGGTTAACTTTAAATCTAAATATAGTTGGGGCCAGGCATCATTGGCTATGTCTACACTGGCAAGTTAGTTCAAATTAAGGAAGCTTAAGCCTTGGCTACACTAGGCTTTCATTAGTTCGAATTAAGGGCTTCCTTAATTCGAACTAATAAATTCGCTTATACTTTTCAAACTAACAGTTACTGCGAGCTAGTTAGTTCAAATTAACCCAATGTGGCCATGTTAGTTCGAACTAAGTGCTTAGTTGGAACTAACTGGCACATTGACCTTAATGAAATTGACTAATTCGAACTAAGCAAGTGCCATGCATGGCACTTGCTTAGTTCGAACTAGCATTCTAGTGGGGCCATGCTAGTTCAAATTAAGTTAATTTGAACTAACTAAAATTAGTTTGAATTAGTTAGTTCGAATTAACTAATTTGAACTAACTTTAGTAAGGTGTAGACATAGCCATTCTGTTTATTATATATTTACACATATACACATATACACATATAGAGTGAAATTAGGGAGTAGATGAACTTGGGACTCTCAGTGACAGATAGGTTGAAGAGTGCATGTTTGAGGTGGGCTGGACATGAAAAAAACCCAACAATAAAAAAAGCATGGAAGGAAGGAGACCATTAGACAAGACATGGAAGGCCAAGGATACCATGAAAAGAATCTATCAAAAGAAGTTAAAAGAGAAAAGGACTGGAAAGTCAAGAACTATGAACCTGTGTCATGGATTGGAAGGTGTGGCAAAAAAATTTGGAGAGCTCTGACTCCATGTAAATGGGAAAAGGAGAAGTGAAATTTTTACACACACACACCCACCCACCCACACACACAGACTAGGAAAATAGGTTGTATTTAAAGACATGTTAGTACAATCAACCATACCAGGCAATATACTTTAAGAAGTGTCTGCACTAGTTTACACCAGTGTTTCAAATATTTTGATTTAACTAACATGTTTTTAAATGTGCTATTTTCCTAGTCAGGATGTAGCCCATGTAATGAATATATTCTGGTTATTTAGGTGGTGCCTTTCTAAATAACTGTGGCCTGAATACTGTGATTATATATGACATATTGGAAATTCCATGTATGTTTTACAAACTGTTATGAAAGTGTATCCAGCTCCATATTTGACTGTGATTAAAGCACATATTCTCATCTACTGAAAGGCTATGTTAAGAGTGTCTCATTTAGAATCCTGAAAGAACCAAACATTGCGGTGGATTTGGCTTCTAATGAAACATTAGCCCAAACAATGATAGGAAGTATTCTACAGTGGACTAGGCACTGGACTGGGCGTCAGGAAACTAGACTTTATTCTCAGCTCCACTTCTGACCTGCTGTGCGAGCTTGCACAAATCACTGAATCTCTCTGTCTTTCAATTTTCTGGGGACAAGGTCAGTCTCTTATTATGTACCTAGCCTAACGACTAGTTGAGGCCTCCAGGTGCTTCTCTAAATAAATAATATGTGCATAATATTTGGTAGATGTAGATAAATATTGTTCCTACAGTCTCTACCCTAGCATCTTTTAGGATTTGGTTCCATACTTTTAAATTTAAAAAAATTCATGTAAACAAAGCTTTCTTTGCATTCTGGAAAAACAGAGTATAGGAAAATCCCTGCAATCAAACTGAATTTCCTCCCCTTAAAATCTAAGCTAGTCTTACAATTTTGTTTTGTTATTACCCATCTTCATTTTGCATTATGCTCTTTCCCCACAGATCTATTTGGGACCTTTCATCAGCCGCAGCCCCTCCAAAAGTTCTCCCACACTCACAATATTTCAAGTAGGTCACCTGGGCTGCATCTACACTGGTAAATTAAGTCGACTTAAGCTTGGCTTAAGTCGACTTAATTTGCCCTGCGTCTACACTACACTTTGCTTAAGTCGACTTAACAAATAAAGTCGACATAATCAGGATGAGCCATTAAGGCCATAAGGAATACAAGCATTGTGTCCTTAATGACTTATCAGTTTACTCCCTGGGACCATTCTACCTGGAAAATTCCTAAACATTAAGGAGACAATGGTTGGTGACATCCTGTCTGGGGCGTTCCCATAAAATCACACAAGTTAAAGTATAGATAGAACACCGAATCCCTAACTTCTAATCGAAATAGAATTCCTAGACATAAACTATATAATCATTTCTAGCAAATTACTACCTTTCTATTGATACCAAACATGACATAGTTCCTATGGATTATAGCATTTATGAGATATCCATTGAAAACAATATCATAAATGCTTCCCTAAATCCAGACAGCATCACACACAGGACTCTGCCAGGGTCCCTGTCCCCCATTGCACACAAGGGGTGCCCCCCCACACCCGTGGACCTGCCCAAGGTCCCCCTAGCCCCACAAAGTTGACCTAGACCATCCAGTGTGGACACTCTAGGTCGACTTTGTAAGTTCCCCTTTAAGTCGACTTTAATTTTAAGTGTAGACACACTAAGTCGACTTAAAGTCGACTTAGTTAAGTCGACTTAGTTAAAGTCAACTTAAAAGTGCAAGTGTAGACATAGCCCTAGTGCTTCCTAACTTAATGCCCATTTATTTTGTTTCACAGATTTTTAAATGCACATTTTGTGGTCAGGTGCATTAATGCTAGATACAACAGAAATGCTCCAGATATGTGGCTTTAGAAATATGTTATATGAATGTGGGAACAGATTCTGATACCTGTCTTGGACTGAATAGTACAGTATGTCAAGTTTAGTCCCACTGAAGACAATAGGCCAGATACTGATACACTTATATATGAATAACTCCACTGACTTTTATCTATACTGGTATTTATAAGGTCCTATCAGTGGAGTACTTGAGTGTCTCACAGTTTGTAATGTATTAAAACTTACAAGCTCCCTGTGAGGTATGGAAGCTCTAGTGTCCCCATTTTACAAAGGTACGCAGAGGGCTTACTGACTTGCCCAGGTTTATACAGGAAGTCTACAGTAGAGCAGGGACTGGAACCAAGGTCTCCCCAGTCCAACACTAATGCTCTAACCACTGGACAATCCTTCCCATTTGTGGTGCCTTATTCTACAAATAGCTCAATTCCATGACTATTTATGGAGTAAATAAATGGATCCAAAGCCTACTGAATGAATGGAGTCTTTCTACTGATGTCAGAGGATTTTGGATCTGGCAAATGGATGTAAAGATACCATCATCTGTAGCTTAGAGTCAGAATATCAGGAATAAGAGTAAATTTTAAAAAATAGATTGACAACTTTCTTTTGAGATGGCAAAATTTAAAGCCAAATTTCTCGCTTTTTCAGGGACTTCACAATATGGTCTGCCAATGTAATGACAAGTGACAGGCCATTTAAAGAAGCACAGCTACAAAGATATTTGTTTTGGTAAAAAAAAAATAATCAAGCTTTTACCATCCTAATCTTCACAGAAATAGTTTCCTTCCCATTCCTGTGTATTTAAAAACAAAAACCAAAAATCTTTTAGCAAGGCCGTCCCTGGGAGGGGGAGGGGGGAGCGAAGGGGGCGATCGCCCCGGGCTCATGCGCGCCGCAGCCCCTCCTCCCACAGCCACCCCGCTGCCTTTAGCAGCGAGCTGAAGGCAGCACGATGGGCCAGGAGGGCTATGCCTGGCCCCTGGGCTGGTCCTCCCCACCCCGCAACAGACGGCCACTGGGGCCGGGGTCTGGGCCAGCTCCCCATGCCGGCAGCCTCTACCTCCTGGCCCAGGGTCGACTCCCTGGGGGGGTGGGGCCCCGCTTCGGCCAATTGGCCCTGAGCCCCGCTCCCCCCACGGGACGGCCCTGTCTTTTAGAACTAGCTGAAGTATGTAGATCATTTTTCTGTGGCCTGAATTTTTATTTATTTTATAAGTGACCAGGTGGATTTAAACCCAGGTTACCCACACGAGAGAAGTAACTCCACATATGGAGATTCCCTTGTATAGAGTCTATGAAGTGGAACAGAAGTAACTGATTCCCTTTGCAAAAGGTGAATAATGCAGGGACCCTTAAAATCTTGACATTTCCCACAATATAGTATTTACTTTTCCTGTGGTGTTTACAGATATTCCCTAAACTTAGAATGCGGAACAATGCAAATGCCACAGTGGATTTATGCAGTGCTTTTTTTCATTTTTTAAAAAAAGTGCAGGTACTAATAGCTTGATAGTAAATTTGAAAAATGCCTCTCCTACCCTTCTTCTTCCTGCGCCATCCCGCTTCTTCCAACAGCATGCTCCTTTCCTCTGCTGACTCCACCCCCCAGTTGAGCAGCAGGGTCAGCAGGAGCCAGGAGCAGCGCGCTCCTTTTCCCTGCTAACCCCGCCGCTTCAACTGGGCAGCGGGGCTGGCAAAAAAGGTGCCAGTACCCCATACCCCTGTATACCATCACAAAAAAAGCACTGGATTTATGTACTGCAAGCAGTAAATATCAAGAATTTCAGAGCACCCACTGTACAGATGCTTCAAACAGTCATCAATGTGTGTGCATTCTAGCAAAGGTCTGCTTTCCCGTTCACACTCTGGTCATACCAAGAGCTAAAATAATTTCCACGGGGGACAATGCATAGGGACCATTGCTTTGTCTAGGTATCCATGCATGTGTGTATGCATATGCAAGCGAGTTATGCTCAGTTACTTATGGCTAAGGCCTGTTAACGTTCCCCATCATGTTAGTCATGGGTGACCGAATGTGGCAGTCTTTTCGTGTCTTTCTTGAAGGCACAAAATTGGGATGGGCATCTTTGGCAAATTTGTTCACTATAGTGTGGCAGGGTGTGGGGGAGGCAGTTTTGGTGAGCAAACGTGTACAACCAGGTGGAATTTAGCTCAGAGCTTTGTTTCTCTAACCTGAAGCTCTTAGTTTCTCAGAAGAGTACTGACAGCATTTTTATTTATCAATTTTGAATTGCTCAAATCTATTTGAAATTACTGTCCTTCAAAATATTCCTAAACCGGGGAAATTACATACTGAAGGAGACTTGTGTATCAAAAATTGCACAACTCCAGCACTGTCAATTTCACAGATCTATGAATCCTAACTTGCTACAATTTGCTTTTGTCCAACCCAAGGACCTAACCTCTCTCAGTTATAACAGAAGAACAAATAGCCTAAATATCATTTTAAGTCAATTGAACATGATGCCTTTCACATTATATGAGTGATACTGTTATGCGGGCCAGTCCAAATTTTGGCCAAGGGATAGGCCATGGACTCAGGCTAATTCTGCCCTGTGGCAGGCCCCTTTGGGGACTTTCCAAAGCAGCCTGAGCTCAGCAAAAATTCTGCCTGGCAACAGCCATTTACTTGTAGCACTACGGTCGAAACTGCTTGGGCAAGATGTTCCCTTGGGAGGATGATGTGTGGGCCTCCCAAGAGTGAAGAAATCCCCTCAATACAGAAATGCTGGAAGCAGCAGCTTTTGTGAAATCTTGATTATTTGGCAGTTTTTATGGCTAAAACTGCTCAAATTGCTAAGGGCAGCAAGAATGATTGAGAAAGGGTCGCGTGGGGAATGGCTTTTAATGGGATGAAGGAGGATGGAAGAGGACTAGGCAGGCCCGGCCCCCGTCAGTCAATTCATCCATAAAATCATTCAGCTCAGAGAAAGTAGTGGGGAGCCTTACATCGACGCAATTGGGGTTGGTGTGCACCAGAACTTCCTTACCCCTTCAATTTTGGCACCTGAGATACTTGGACCTGGCCAGTCTAAGTGAGCCCTGCGTCTAGCAGGTGTGAGTGGGTTTCAACAATGGATGTGTGAGAGCCAGTGCATTTTGGTTTCTGTTTTATGCTGCTTCCTGTGTTGTTTTTCTTAAAAGCACCTGTTGCTTCATGCTGTTGCTCCATGCATCAATTCATTGCAAATTGCATTTGCTGTGCACTGTTTATAGATGGGTTGGTCATTATAATAGTAGAATTGCGGTTCATGTTTTTCTGAACCAAATTTGTTCTCATAAACTGTCAATAAAGGTCACATAAAAGGTGAACAACACAAAAGAGGTGTTCAGAGTCTTTCTCCCCCCCTTTTATCCTGCATAACAATACCATAAACAATGATAATATCACAAGGAAGGAATCAATAAACTTGTATAAAATTATACAGGCATGAGTAGCTGAAGAGAAATAAAAAATGCAGTTCACTTTGGATTCATTTTCTATATTAATCTGTTTTTTAACCCAGTATGTACATAATACTTTGCTCCTGTCTATTTCCTGTAAGCATATGATAAAAACTAGATTAATTTCAAGAAATGAATGCCAATCCTATAATCGCAGAAGAAATGTCCTAATTTACCATATAACACAGCTAATCCATGTTTTACTTTTTATATGTAGCATAACTTTAGCTCGCTTGATTTCAGTATCTATTACATATGACATGTCTGCAACCACATGCTTGCTTTCCGTAAGGCGTAAGATAGCGGAATTAGCTCAGTGGGATGGTTATGGATTGGTTTGAGACTAATGGATAGATATGAACACTGTACAAATATTTAATGTAAACACCTTTCTATATCAGGGTAGGTTTGTAGCCAAACTGACATACATTAACCCTCAGTCCATGAGTGTTTGGCAGATTTGGGCTAGTTTCCTATAGCACTTCTCCCTTACCACCATTGTTCAGGCCCCTGGGTCCTCCCTAGCCTTTGTTTCTGTCCGTCCCCTTGCCCCCTCCTCAACGAAAAGCCTGATCCAAAGCCAACTGAATCTGCTGAGAGTTTTTCCACTGACCTCTTTGTGCTTTGGAGGAAGCCTTGAGGTATAGGACCTCCCTAAGTCACCCAGAGCCACTTGGTGGCTGTTTTGTCAATTTCTCCAAGGAATCAGCGATTAGCACAACTACCTTTTTCCAGCCACAACATTTCCCAGGAGATCAGGAGCTGGCACAATTCCTCCTCAACCCAACAGGCAGCAGCAGAGTAGAAGGAAACTCCCTGTTTACTATCTGCCACCTACAAAAGGCAGAAGGGCAGTAGCCGTATATCAGATCACACAGAACTGATCAGTTGTTCAGTGGGGTAAGCAGTGAAAAAAGAATATTTCCTTTCAATGATCTATAAAGGAAGGAAAGTTACTTCCCCTCAGAGAGCATGTGGCACTTGTCCTACCTGACTCAAAAACAATGAGAGAGAGTGAGAGAGAGAGAGAGAGAGAGAGAGAGAGGGAGAGAGAGAGAGAGAGAGAGATTGGACCTGGCAAGGGGGTAATAAAATATCCTGAATGTGGTATATACATTCAGCAAAAAATATCATGTGAGGTCTCCAATGAAAGTCAGGGTCACACTGGTCAATAATATTATTGTGACATGCATGTACATATATTATGTAAAGAAACTTGGGCTGAGAAAAACTTCTTTACATAGGAAGTTAGCCTCTTAAGTTTAGTCTCTAGTCATTGTGTTATGATTTTGTTTTATCTGTCATCCTTTTGTTTCTATGATCTTTATTCACTTTGTCTTCAATCTTTGATACTTAACATTGTTTTCACTATAAATAAATCGCACTGTTGTGATGGTGTGACACAAGGAGCTGATCCTGAGGGGAATCATACAGGCTAGTGTGTACTCTGTTCTCTTGGGGACAGCAAACCTAATATTTCTGTGAGCATCCAGTGGAGAAGAGGCTGAACTCTATAGGGGAACATTTCAAAGAGGTTAGGGGCCTGGGGTGCACCTGCTATTAACCTGAAAGGCAGAGTAAGGGTTGGCATAGCCCAGAGGAGAGTGCTTGGGTTGCTAACTGACTAGTGGCATCAGGAAGCTGACAACCAGTTAAGTGTGTCTTCCACCTGATGAGGCAGGTAATCTGCTACCCTGAGAACTGGCACAATGGGCCAAACGGATCAGAACACCCCAAGCTGCACAGACCGCTGTGGTTAGGAGGATTCCAGGGGGACGGGTTCTTAATGGCTTAGGTTCTGAAGGACTTCTACGTCCAAGCAAACTGTGGGGGTTGGTCTAGTGTTAAACCCTCCAAACAGCCCTTTCACCCTCATGGGCCAGGCGCTGCAGAGTTCATTCAACTTCAGTATGGAATACAATGCCAAGTGCTTTTAATGTTAAGAGCAAGTGTTGCCCAGCAGTCACATACTGCGTGATAAAATCTGAATAGTGGCTTAGGCACATGCTTGATGATATTTTATATATTAAATGTACAAACTACCATATGAAGGAACAAACTTCTTGAACTTTCCAGTAAAGCATTTTCCCCCTATAAACAAGACTAATGCTGCAGATTTTCTCAGAAGTTACTTTTGAAAGTCCAGACTACAACAGTTGTGATCAATTACTTCCCCGTTTACTCTTTTCTCCTTTGGGACAACAGCTTTCCATATTGTAGATTTTAATATCTTAATGATATTCGTCAATAACAGAGAGTGTCAACTAGAAATTAGATGCATGGTCATCTTCCACCACGTTTTTCGTGTACAATTAAGCATTGCAGAAATCACACAGTGCCTGTGATCATGACAATTCTATTCATTAGTTACACTCTAGTAAGTAAACTTAAAGCCACAGTGCCAATTAAAACTACTTAGTTGTGTTTGAAAGTTAATTAATAGTAGATTAAAGTTCTGATTATCATAGGGATTTCTGATCCATGCTGTTAAATACACTGAATGTGTCTGATGGTAGGCATTCAGGGAACAATTTTCTGTCAACTTATTTTCATCTCAAAAGCAAGCTACTAAAATTTTCTTTATGCCTCATTTCTTGGTGACATTGAAAAAGGTTGTTTATGGGATTTTTTTCCCAAATATTTTGAAGGTGTTCTTTTCCCCCATTCCAGTAAATGATTTTTATGTTTTAGTTGATGTTGGATAGATAGCGCTATCATTAAAACTATGCCCATAAAGAATTTAAAAATAGCTACTAAAACTTCTGATTTTCTCTCTCTCTAAAGCACTTTGAGCTCATGTTTTTGGCATAATACCATTTTTTTTGTCAGCAATGGGATTTCAAGGTACAATGTAATACAATGAAATGGGATAACTTAGGATGAGGAAGAACCTAGAAGCCAGTTAAGTATATTTGAGGTGCATAGATTAAGATAATAAAATCTTTATAATATATGGTAACAGGAAGCTGGGATGACATATGAAATGGGACACCAAAAATGGTGAAGAAAAGTCAATGAAATAACAAGGGCTATGTCCACACTTGGCCAAATAAGTCGACTTAGCATGTCTACACTCAAAAATTAAGTCGGCTTAAAGGGGACCCTGCCAAATTGACTTAGAGCATCCACACTGGATGCCTAAGTCGACTTCTAGGGGCTAGGTGGATCTGGGACTGGTACATGGTGGCAGGGGGAGCACCCCTTGCCAAGTGCCAGGGGGCTCAGCAGTACCCAGGGCATAGGAGCATAGGAGCAGGGTGGGCAGGGCTCTGTCCTGCCCTGTGGGGGGGCATGCCAGGCTCTGCCTGTGCCAGCCACCCTGGCAGGGAGGGTAGTGGGGGATCCCTGGAGCCCTTTAAGTTGACTTAAAGTCGACTTAGGGCTTGTCTGTGTCTACACTGGCTAAGTCGACTTAGCCAGTAAAGTCAACTTTATTCTAGGTTTTATAAAGTCGACTTTAAATTTCCTTAAATCGACTTAAGCTGCTGCTTCAGTCGACTTAAGGAAAATGTAGTGTGGACACAGATTAAATTAAGTCGACTTAAGCAAGCTTAAGTCGACTTAATTTGTAAGTGTAGACGCACCCAAGGAGAGGATTGCAATTATGTAAGATTATGTAAAATGTTTAAATTACAATTAATTGATTCAAAATTGGTTTCAAAAGCTTTTCATAATCCTATTTGGGACACCTATTAGTCACTTATTGTTAGTCATATCTCTCAGGAACTAGTTGCCCATATATAAGTTTGAAGCCAGTGAATATTTTATTGGTTCCAAACCAGATTCTTGGCTCTACTCTGGCAACTTTGCATGACTCAGACACCATTAAATGGCTCAGTTGTGGCCAAAAGTGATCGATGGAGAATCCTCTAGCGAAGGAAAACTTTCTACTGCCATAAAGCTGATTGAGCTGGCCCCTTTCCCAGCTGCCCCCTACATCCCCAAAGCAAAGAATACATTTGCAAGCTACGCTGAGCCTCCAGTGGTGACAGGCCTTTTAGTGATCTTATACTAGTGGCGTACATTAGAGCAGCCTCTAGGTTTATGTGTATACATAATGCTACCTAGTTAGTTTACTCAGTTATGGAAATTTGTCAATATAAGGGGCAAAATCAATGTAGTTAAGTGTCAGAGTGCTCAACATAGCTCTCAGTTATACCCACATAAACCCAAAATAGAATCATAGGGCTGGAAGAGACCTCATGAGGTCATCTAGTCCACCCCCCTGCTAAAAGCAGGACCACTCTACTAAATCATCCCAAATGACTCAATTTAAGTTAATTCTATAATGCAACCTCATTGGATTTAAAGTCAACACTACACATTTACCCCACAGAGCCACTATATGTGAGGCCATTGACTTCAATAGAGCAGGATGGCAAATGAGAGCAGAAGCTAGCTCAGTGGTCATAAAATTTGAATCAAGGTTGAAAACTGCTAGTTATTTCATTTTGACATAATTTAAAACAGATCCCAATGAGGTAACTAATCATGCTCCAACTGGAATCAATGGGAGGAATGAGAGATTACAAATGGAGCAGGATCAAGCCGCTATTGATAAAATTATGTTGTCATTCAGCATTTGGTTTAGGTTAGCTGTAAAAGCAGTCTCAAGCTTTTTACTAATGTGTACTACTAATTCTAAGTAATCTGTGCTGAAAACTGTAGTTAAGGAAAGAAATGTTAATTTAGGACAAAATTCTCCTCTATGTTCAACAGCATGGCTCTCTGTTTTAAATCTTGCATGCATTCTATGCCTGGGATTCCTAATGACATCAGTGGGAGTTTTACATGTGAAATGAGTGTAATCGAGATTCACAGTGAAGATGGCAGAGGAGAATTCTGTCCTTAACTTTGACTTGCTTTGCACATGTGCTTTTCTACTGAAAGATATCAGGTGGTGTACATGATTTCCTATGGCAGTGAAATATACAGCCATATATAATCAGGGCAGAACCTACCACAGAAGTCAGTTGCCAGTTTGTTTTACCTGTTGCCCTCTGGCTTATGTGTCTATCATCATTCATTAGCTCTTTAACAACAGCATATACTAAGCCCTAGTCTATACTTACCGCACTTTTCGGGGGCAGTTGATGGGAGATACACAAGGTATGTAAAAGACCTTGTGTATCTCCCAAAGACTTCCTAACTACCCCTTACACATTGCACGAAGCTGATTGGAAATGGCATTCAGTCAACATAGTGCAGTTATGTCCAGTTATGGAGTTGGAGTTACAGCTCCGGTTCCGTGTTCGATTGTGTGCGTCTTAACAGACTGCTCAATTGAACACGGAAGAGCGCACTGGTGGCGGTGAATCTGCTGCTGTGAGTATAGACATAGCCTAAGGCTGCAGCCCTGCAAGCTGATGCATGCATAGAATCATAGAATCATAGAATAATAGGGTTGGAAGGGACCTCACGAGGTCATCTAGTCCAACCCCCTGCTAAAAAGCAGGACCACTCCCCCTAAATTATCCCAGCCAGGGTTTTGTCTAACCGAGCCTTAAAAATCTCCAAAGATGAAGATTCTACCACCTCCCTAGATAGCCCATTCCAATGCTTCACCACCCTCCTAGTGAGAAAGTTTTTCCTAATATCCAACCTTGACCTCCCCAGCTGTAATTTGAAACCATTGCTCCTTGTTCTGTCCTCTGTTACCCTCGAGAACAGCCTACCTCCCTCCTCTTTGGAGCAACCCTTCAAGTAGTTGAAGGTTGCTATCAAATCTCCTCTCAGTATTCTCTTCTGTAGACTAAATAAGCCTAGTTCCTTCAGTCTCTCCTCATAAGTCATGTGCCCCAGCCCCCTAATCATTTTTGTTGCCCTCCGCTGGACTCTTTCTAATTTGTCCACATCCTTTCTGTAGTGGGGAGCCCAAAACTGGACACAGTACTCCAGATGCGGCCTGACCAGTGTCGAATAGAGGGGAATTATCACATCCCTCGATCTGCTGGCAATACTCCTACTGATGCAGCCTAATATGCCATTGGCCTTTTTGGCAACAAGGGCACACTGTTGGCTCATATTCATCTTCCCGTCCACCATAACTCCCAGGTCCTTTTCTACAGCACTGCTACTTAGCTGATCGGTCCCCAGCCTGTAGCAGTGCATGGGATTTTTCCGTCCTAAGTGCAGGACTTTGCACTTGTCTTTGTTGAACCTCATGAGGTTTCTTTCGGCCCAGTGTTCCAATTTGTCCAAGTCTCTCTGGATCCTGTCCCTGCCCTCCAGAGTATCTACCATTCCCCCCAACTTGGTGTCATCCGCAAACTTCCTAAGCACGCAGTCTATTACATCATCAAGATCATTAATGAAGATGTTGAATAGAACCGGCCCCAGGACCGACCCCTGGGGCACTCCACTC
>ML685817.1:10702028-10736325 GCA_007922175.1 Pelusios castaneus | reverse complement strand
AGACAAAGCACAGGACCCACAGGGACAGAGTGGACTGATTTGCCACAATGGGTACAATGGGGCAAAGGGGGACAGGGACCCTGGCAGGGCATAGGGGCAGAGTGGGCAAGGCTCTGCCCTGCCCTGAGGGGGAGAGGCATGCCAGGCTCCCCCTATGGCCCCCCCCGGCAGGGAGGGAAGTGGGGGTGTCCTGGAGTAGCCCTAAATCGACATAGGGCTACTCCAGGTCTACAGTGGCTTAAGTCGACTTGAAAAAGTCGACTTAAGCCCAAAGTCAACCTAAAACTAGGTTTAATAAAGTCGACTTAATATTCATTAAGTTGACTTTATTTTCCTTAAGTCGACTTAAGCAATTTGCTTAAGTCGACTTAAGGAAACTGTAGTGTAGATGCAGGGTAAATTAAGTCGACTTAAGCAAGTTTAAGTCGACTTATTTACAAGTGTATATGCACACTATGTGATCTATTCATTGAATCTGCAGTAAGTTGACATGACCTACCTTTGCCTGATGAAACAGTTTTAGAATAAAACCCATCATGGTTATCTCTTAGTTTAATCAAGGTTTGTGCTCTGTTCCTGCTGCTTTCAAAATTGTGGCATTTTGGGAACATCATATAGTACGAATGTCCATTTTTCACTGCACTGTCAGTGTGCACTGGCATAAAGAGTTAATATTCATACACGAGCACACATGCACGCGCACACACACTCCCCTCATTTTTCTTCATTACAAATAATCTATTCTTATACCGCTCACTGGAAACAGCTCATCACTGTTTTAAGAAATGAGGGTGACAGAACCCCCCCCCCAATATTTTATTCTTTGATCATTCCAAATTGAAGACTGACAGGCACTAATGACATTCTGGTTTCCAAATGAGCTCTTTGACTCATATACCTTGCCATTCATTCCATTAGAATAGCTAGAAATGAATAATTTAGTTCAGTAATACTGCAGGCCACACTAGGGTTATCTTTTGAATAAAACCCTAACCAGCATGACCCGCACTTAAGTTGCCAGAAGGCAGTTGGGCTTATGAAGCGCAGTGTCAGCCAAATAACTAACCAGTCTCAACTAACTGTAATAACTGGAATTTATCAAAACAGGCTGAAGCCTATCTACTAGCATTAGCTAAGCTTAGGTGTTTTCATTTGTTCTGTTGACTTGCATAGGATTTTATGTCCTCAGGAAAGAAAAGCCCAGAAAGCATCATTTGCAGGATCCCCGAACAGCATTCTAACAACGCTCTTTGTAGGTAACTAAAACTCCGAAGATTACTGTCCACTCTGGATACTTTGTTATATTGTGTTTAATCAAAACACCTTAGAATTAGCAGCTCACCTCTCACCGATGGCCTTAAGAACATAAGAACAGCCAAACTGGGTCAGAGCAATAATCTATCCAGCACAGTATCCTGTCTTCTGACAGTGGCCAATGCCTGGTGCTTTAAAGGGAATGAACAGAACAGGTCATCGTCATCAAGCAATCCAGCCATTTCCCCATTTCCAGCTTCTGGAAAACGGCAATCCTTGCCTATCCTAGCTAATAGTCATTGATGGACCTATCCTCCATGAACTTACCTAGTTCTTTTTTAAACCCCATTATAGTCCTGGCTTTCATAACACCCTCTGTCAAAATGACATAGGTTGACTGCGCACTGGATGAAGAAATACTTCCTTTTATTTGTTTTACATCTGCTGCTTATTAATTTCATTTTGTGATTCCTAGTTCTTGTGTTATGAGAAGAAGTAAATAAAACTTCCTTATTTATTTTCTCCACACCAGTCATGATTTCATAGATCTCTATCAGATCCTTCCTTAGCTGTCTCTTTTCAAGTCTAAAAAATCAGTCTCATTAATCTCTCCTCATATAGCAGCTTTTCCATATCTCTAATAATTTTATTTGCCCTTTTCTGTATCTTTTCTAATTTTTTTTTTTTTTGAGATGGGGTGACCAGATCTCCACTTAGTATTCAAGGTACAAAGGATTTATAAAGTGACAATATGATATTTTCTGTCTTATCATCTATTCCTTTCCTAATGATTCCCAACATTCTATTAGCTTTTTTGACTGCCACAGCACATTGAGTGGATGTTTTCAGAGACCTATCCACAATGACTCCAAGATGTCTTTCTTGACTGGTAATAGCTAATTTAAACTCCATCATTTTAAATGGATAGTTGGGATTATGTTTTCCACTGTGCATTACTTTGCATTTATCAACATTGAATTTCATCTGCCATTCTGTTGCCTAGTCACTCAGTTCTGTGAGATTCCTTTGTAACTCTTCGAAGTCTGCTTTGGACTTAAGTATTCTGAACAGCTTTGTACCATCTGCACATTTTGCCACCTCATTTTTTACCCCTTTTTCCAGATCACCTATGAATATGTTGAACAGTACTAGTCCCCATACAAAACCCTGGGGGATACCCTTATTTACCTCTCTCCATTCTGAAAACTGGCCATTTATTCCTAACCTTTTGTTTCCTATCTTTTAATCAGATACTGATCCAGGAAAGGACCTTCCTCCTTACCCTATAATTCAATGGTTCCCCACCTTTTTAGTTTGAGGGTCACAGATATAATTTTTACAACCCTGATTGGCCACCAGCCTCTGCTAGCAGGCAACCCCCAACTGCAGCCAGACAGAAGGAGACAAGTTAGGAAGCTGCCTCCTTGCTGATCTCTTGTCTCTCTGGCTGAAGCAGGGAGTCATCTAGCCCTGCATGCTCTACCTGGATCCCTAGCCAGAGGCTCTTTTCTGCAGCAAGTAGAATGGAAGATCAGTGGTCCCCTCCCTTTGGCTCCAGCAGGGATCCCAGCACCTATGGACATATATGAAAAGCTTTGCCATACTCCCGGCCACAGACAGGGTAAGGGGAGTGCTGATCTCCCATCCCCTTGGCTGCAGAAAGGACCCTGCACTGGCAGGGTCAAATTATCAAAGGGGCTTAAGCCCTGGGCCCAGGCAAAAAGGGGGCCCTGGGCTCCAGCCCCTAAAACCTCTTTGCTAATCTGTACCAACCCCCTTCCCTCCCCCCACTCAGCGCTGACAGGGCAGAAGTGAGGGAGCTCCTGCCCTGTCAGTGCAGGCCTTTCTGGAAGAGGGGGGCGGGCCATGGAGCCAGAGGATGGGGCTCTGTGCTCCCACCCCACTCCTGGGCTGGCTGATCCGTCCCTGGGGGGAGGGCAGGCTAGAGGCTGCTTGCTCAGGGAATGACCAGGATGGCAGACCAGGCACTGCGCACCTCCAGGGCAAGCCTCTCCTCCAGCCTGGGGCGGCGCACAGCATTTCAGGGCCTGTGGCCCTGGGGAGACTCTAAGGGGGCTGGGGCTCCTATGCCGTGCACCAGCTGTCCCCCTCACCCCCTCACAGACTGGCTGGGAGTGCTCTCAGGCCCCAGGGCCCCCTCAGCAATGGGAGGGCAAGGGCCTGGACCCTGTGGTTGGGGGGCCCAGGCTGGAGGCCCTGTGGTGGAAGGCAGCCCGGAGTCCCCGGGCCGGTTAATCCAGCCCTGTGCACTGGTGTTTAAGTTCCATGCTAATGCACTCTACTAGAGTCTTTAGGCAGTAGCTCCCTTCTGTAGCAAGCAGGAGGGGAAACACGAACCACTTTGAAAGGCCTCAAAGGCCACTTTTGGCCCCTGGGCTCCAGCTTGGGAACTACTGCTATAATCATTTACTTTGCTTAAAAGTCTTTGGTGAGGGAGCTTGTACATTATATCTACTAGGTCACTCTTATCCAGATGCCAGCTGACTCCCTGAAAGGATTCTAGTAGATTGTTGAGTATGATTTCCCTTTACAAAAATCTATGTTGACTCTTTCCCAATAAATTGCATTCATTTGTGTGTCTGACAATTGTGTTCTTTACTATAATGTCAACCAATTTCCCTGAATTGAAGTTAGGCCTATCAACTTGTAATTGCCATGATCGCCTCTGAAGCCTTTTTAAAAAAAATTGATCTTACATTAACTATCCTCCAGTCATCTAATACAGAAGCTTATTTAAATGATAGGTTACATACGAAGTTAATAGTTCTGCTATTTCAAATTTGAGTTCCTCCAGAACTCTTGGGTGGATAGCATCTGGTGACTTATTATTGTTCTGGTGACTTCTTATTGTTTAGTTTATCAATTTGTTCCAAAATCTCCTCTAGCAACACGTCAATCTCAGACAGTTCCTCAGATTTGTCACCTAAAAAAAATAGCTCATGACTGGGAATCTCCTTCACATCCTTAACCATGAAAACTGATGCAAAGAATTGATTTAGTTTCTCTGCAACATCCTTATGTTCCTTGAGTGGCCCTTTAGCATAACGATCATCCAGTGGCCTCACTGGTTGTGTAGCAGGCTTCCTACTTCTGATGTAATTAAATTTTGTTGTTATTTTGTGTGTCTTTGCCTAGCTGTTCTTCAAATTCTTTTTGGCCTTCCTAATTATATTTTTACTCTTCACTTGCAAGAGTTTATGCTCCTTTCTATTTTCTTCAATGGGATTTAACTTCCACTTTTTAAAGGCTGCCTTTTTGCCTCTAATTGCTTCTTCATTGTTTAGCCACGGTAGCACTTCTTTGGTTCTCTGACTATGTTTTTTGGTTTTTTTTAAATTTGGTGTACACATTTAAATTGAGCCTCCATTATGGTGTCTTAAACAAGTTTCCATGTAGCTTGCAGAGATTTCAGATTTCACTTTGGCACTGAACCTTTTAATTTCTGTTTAACTAACTTTCTCATATTTATGTAGTTCCCCTTTCTGAAATTAAATTCTACCGTAGTGGGCTGCTTTGGTGTTCCTCCACCACAGGGATGTTAAATTTTATTATATTATGGTCACTATTACCAAACAGTGCAGCTATATTAATCTCTTGGATAAGATCCACTTAGGACTAACTAAGATCTTTGACATAAGAGTCAAATTCATGCTAGCCCTAAGTCATCACAATGGCTAATGCTAAAAAAGAAAACAGGCATTTAAAAATGTTGAGTCAAATTCAGCATAAGTATTTGCCAGTCACTTGCATCAATACATTTCCTCCTGCTTACATCAGAATACATCTTAGTTCTCTGTCTTTCAAACTTTTTTTTGGTAATGGATCTTTAACTCTTGACAGCCATCAGCCCTTTGCCCATATGTATATAGAAAGAAAAGCTGGATAAAGAGAAAAGTAGAGAGAGGAAAGAAAGAAAACATTTTGCTGCCTGAAAGCACTACAGAAAGATGCTCCATATATTACCAGCTAAATTTCCTTTGAATTGAGGTTGGAGTGGGGAAAAAAAGAACCCTCCCCCCCCCCCCCCCCGAATCCCATCCCCTCTGCAGTGATTTGAATGTAGCACGACTGTAACTTCTCTTCTCCTCCCCCCCACCAAAGGAAGACAGCACTGAATGACCCTGAAGGATTTAATTCTCAGGAGCAAAGGAGTGGTGTCCTGCAAGTCAATGAAATCTGCTTAGCACAGCTTGCACTGAACTCAGCCTGCATATTTCTCTCTTCTGAAGTCCTGTTCCTAGGTGTTTACAAGAATTAAATTCCCCACTTTAACAAGACGGCATGGAATACAGAATGGCTTAGCAGTTATAACTGTAGACCCCAAGTGTGACATTAACACCAGAAACATGCACAAAATGTATGTAGATTTAAAGTGGTGTTTTTTGTAATGATCAGGTAGAAAGGAATCTGACATCTCAGACACAAAGGCATCTAAAACGGGGACTATAGAGAGTCTGTTATATGCCTCCAGGTTCTCAAATGCATTACATTAATTTTGTCACTTATTTCCATTTTTCTTTTCCTGCTTATTCCCAAGGCCAATTAAAATGCAAACAGGAGATTTTAAAGACTTGAGTTTGATAACAGGCAGCAAGACAAGTGAGGCCTGGGACAAGACTGAAATATGACTGTTTAATGTGAGCATATTAATAGAAATAATTGGATTTCTAAAGTCCCACAATTGCAAGCTTTACCTCCAACTGCCCATTAAATCAACTGACGAATTACACTTGTGATTTCAGAAGTGTCATTCTTCCTTCAAAAAGTGTTATTCTCATTCAGTTTTCAGCCAGGAAAGTTTCTTAAGCTTCATATTGAAATAGGTGGCAGTCTGACATTCTGGGGCACTCCTCAGTATTCTTTAATAAAGACAAAGGGTGAAATCCTGGTCCTAGTAAAGTCAACGGCCAAACTCCCATTTAACTCAATGGACCAAAATTTTATCCAACAGATTTTAAGACTCAAGCAAAGTTCATAATACGTCAGTAGCTTTCCTGTAATCATTAATTTAATTTATTGTACAGTTAGCCTGAGTTTTTCAAAAGAGCCTAGGGGTATTAGGAGTCAGAATTTTATAAATTTTAATGGGTGTTCGGTGCCTAACTTCTTTGAAAATCCCCCGCTTGATGTTTATTACTGATTTCTGAAGATTAAAAGCTCATCATCTCCCATTCCATTCAAATTCAGGGCCATAATTCAGATTCACCCTTTTTTGTTTTTCAGCAGCATCCTAAGAACAGCTAGGTTGCTCAAAGGGTGGGATTTTCAAAAGATGCGCACCCACTTTGCAATCAAGTTTGGCCAACACTGTGTTGTTAAGTGCTGAAGGCTGGAAGGTAACTCTGTGTAAGTCGCTCGGTGCTTCTGTTCTTGGAGCATCAGTGTTATCAGGACTAACAACAGATAATGCAGCCTGTTAATTCAGCAGACTATAGGCATGGTTCAGGGACAAAGGCTCTCAATCATGTTTACCTCCCTAAAGGCCCGGTCCTAGTGCCCCACAGTTACAGGTACACTAACACATGAGTATCCAGTGGCAAGAAGTGGCTCAGTCAACAGCAGAAATTTTTGCTGCTCACGAGGCCATGCAAAGGTTTAAGGTGAGGAACTCCTACATTTATATATGGAAACAAACAACTAGAATAAAAAAATTACATACCACCGTATGTGTTTCATGACATATGTTTATCATCTCCTTTTGTTCATGGTATCTGGGACAAAACATCCCTAAACATTATTTTGTCAAGCCATCTTATCATGTGCTAAATTGAGGTGTATCTGTACTAGCTGGCATATATTTAGTATCTAGTACACTAGTAAAAACTGCCAAATTCATGTACCAAACAGTGAACTTGTAACCACCTGCTTTGGTACATGGCCTGACTTTGATTCCCAGCCTCTGGTTCAGGCCTTAGATCTTCCACCAGACCCAGTGCTCCAGGCTCGCTCTTTCTCTCTCTTTCTCTATTACACTGAGCACTTCTTAAATTCCACGCTCGAGAATTTAAGGCAAAGATTTTCAAAACTGGGTGCCTAAAATTAGGTTTCTAACTAAATAGCAGCCTCTGGGGCTGCTTATTAGCTGCCTAAGCATGGATTTAGGACCCTAAAGGTATGTCTACACTACAAAGAAAAACCTGCAATGCTGAGTTTCAGAACCCAGATCAAGTGACTTGGGCTTGTGTGGTTAAAAATAGAATGTAGATGTTCCCACTCAGGCTGGAGCCGGGACTCTGAAACCCTCAAAATGGAGGGGCTTGGAGCCCTAGCTCCAGTCTGTGTGGAAACCTCTACCCTCCTATTTTTAGCCGCACAGCCTGAGTTACAGTAGCCCAAGTCAATTAATCTGGGCATGGAGACTTAGTGCCATGAGTTTTTCTTTGCAGAGCAGATGTACATTGGGTGACTTAGAAGTAGAGCTGAGTGAATAATAGATTTTTTGGTTTTAACAGTTTGACAATTTGTTTTAAAAATTATGTTTTGAACTAAATGGTCAAAATAGTTATTTTTAAATACATCAAAATGAAAAATATCAACATTTCCCATCATAAATTTCTTCTTTCTCCTCCTGCCCAAAAAAGAATCACTGATTTTTTAGAAAAAAAATTTGGTGCCCTAAAAAATGTGTTGTTTGGTGAATTTAGAAATTGCTGAAAACATTTGCCCAGCTCTACTCAGCAGCAAAGTTTCATTGAAGCTTCAAGTGAGGTGAGCTCCGAAATCAGTTAGATGTGTTTGAAAATCCCACAGCAAACGTTAGGCTCCCATTATTTTTTAAAAATATTGGCTTAAGTTTTTATACCCATTTATTTTCTTTTGCTTATTCCAACATTCATATTATAAGATTTAAAGGATGAAAAACAAACTTTTATATTTAAGCTTCCCTGAAAATGAGAGTCAGGTTTTCCATTTCAGCACCCTCAGGTACTGCCTTTTGAAGAAATGTTAAAATATCATTGTTCTAATTACAACTAATGTGCACTAAAACATTTTACCAGATGTAATTACAAGAGTTTCACAAAGGGAAAGGTAGAAACAAAAATGGTCCATTCTTTTTCAATTTAATTTAACATGTAATAAAGTAAACAACACAATTTATGTCATATTTCTTTACAAGGGCTGTCAATTGTTTTTGAAAAGCATTTATATATGACACAGTAATTGGTTGCTTTGAGCATTACACACACATAACAGGGTCCAAGACTAAGCTGATAGGGAAATTATTTCCTCTCCTTCCCCCCCCCCCCCCACACACACAAAATCAACACAAATTTATTATGAACATTTTGAGTTTTCATTTTAAACACAGAAAGCCTTTTTTCCCTGAGAAAAACCCAAATATTTTCATCAAAGACAAATTTATTTTGCAAATGAAATCGCATGTATTAGCTCTAGTCCACATCTTAATCCCTAATCACCTCACTTATGCAAAGAGCCATATTCACTTAAATGGGACTAGCTTGCTTAAGTACAGCAAGAAAGATCTGTCCACAGTTTAGCAGTGGCAAAATAATCTATCCAAAAAAAAAAAAAGTCAGAAGCCAGCTTCACTGGCATGCTCCAAGTGCTTTATTCCCCTCCAGTGAAGTAAAGCAATTGTAAGTTTGGTTTAATCACCTATGTTCAGGGCTGTTCTGCTTCATCACTGTGGCATCGTTTGGAGAAAAAGGAAGGTTACCCTCCTTGTGCAGTAACTGGAGTTCTTTGAGATGTTCTTCGATGCTCCACATTGGGTGCTGGCATGTTCACACGACATGAATCAGAGAACTCTCTAGCCATGCTTGTCATGTTCGCACGAGCATCAACAGGCCACCTCGCACTGGCACTGGCACTGGCACTGTCAGAGCGCGTGTGACCCGACCCACGCTCAGTTCCCTGTCAACCGGGGAGCGAGAAAAGGATTTAAACTCCGAAGCAAAGAGGGTGGGTGTGGAGCATCCACGGGGACAGACATCTCGAAGAACTCCAGTTACTGCACAAGGTGGGTAACCTTCCTTTCTCCTTCGAGTCATGTCCCCGTGGATGCTCCACCTTGGTTGACTCCAAAGTGTGCCCTTAGACTGGACGGGGGGCGGGGGGGGGGGGGGTTTGGAGTTGTTTTTTTGTATTGAGGAGAGAACAGACAAGCCAACTGCAGCATCTAACCTACAGGCCTGGTCAATAGCATAGTACTTAGTGAAGATGTGAATTGATGCCCAAGTAGCTGCCTTACAGATGTCAATGACTGAAACATTGCGGAGAAAGGCTGTTGAGGTAGATACTGCTCTAGTAGAATTGGAGCATATTGTTCTGGTGGAGATTCTCATGTAAATATGCTTGAAATCCACTTGGAGAGCCTTTGTTTGGTAATTGGTTGACCTTTGTTTCTGTCCGCTATGGAGACAAATAATCTGTTTGACGACCTGAATGTTTTTGTTCTTTGCAGGTAGAAGGCGAGGGCCCTGCGGACATTCAACATGTGGAGAACGGCCTCTTGTTGGTTCGAATGTGGTTTCGGCATAAAAACAGGTAAGTGAATACTTTCATTTAGATGGAAGGCAAATGAAATTTTTGGAGTAAAGCTAGGATGAGGTTTCAAAGTAATCTTATCTTTGCAGAAAGTTCTATAGGGTGGGGTTGCCATGAGAGCTGCGAGTTCACTTACTTGGCAAGCAGAAGTAATGGCAACTAAAAATGCAACCTTCATGGAGAGGTGAGAGAAGGAGCATGTTGCCATAGGTTCAAACGGTGGTTTGGTTAGTGACCTGAGTACTAGGTTCAAGTCCCAAGCTGACATCGGGGGATGAATTTCTGAGTATAGGTCCCAAATAACCTTAAAGAACCTCTTGACCATCGGGTGACTAAAAGGGGATTTGGATCGAGATTGTTTGTGGAATGCCGTGATGGCCACAAGATGTACTTTAATGGCATTAATAGATAATTTTGAAGACTTTAGGTGTAGAAGATATTGCAAGATTGAAGAAATAGGCACTGTCAATGGGTGAACATTGTTTTGAAGGCACCAACATCAGAACCTTTCCCATTTTTTGGAGGTAAGTCTTACATGTGGAAGGTTTTCGACTATTTAGGAGGACGTGTTAAACTGCCTCCAAGTATTGGAGTTCCTCAGGATGGAATCAACAAGGTACCAGGCTGTCAAGTGCAACCTCTTGGGATCTGGATGGAGGCCATTGTGAAGCCATTGTGCTGTGTGAGGAGATTCTTTACTGGAGGAAGTGGAATTGGTGGTCTGACAGATATGTCCATTATGACGGTAAACCGTGGTTGTCTGGGCCATGCAGGAGCTATCATTATCACTGATGCTGATTCCCGGCAAATTTTGGGTAAGGCTAGAGGAATCAGGGGCATAGGAAGGAAGGCATAAAGAAGTTTGTCTGTCTACTGGAGGATGAAGACTTCTCCCAATGAACCTGCTCCAGTCCCTGCTCTCAAGCAATAGTTTGGACATTTGCAATTGCTGAAGGTCACAAAAAGGTCTATTGAGGGGTATCCCCATAGATGGAAAATTCTCTGCAAGCGTTTGGGGTGTAGCTCCCACTCATGGTTTTGCGTGAATGAGCGACTGAGAAAGTCTGATATGATGTTTTGAGTGCCCGGTAGGTATGCAACAGAAATCATGGTGGTGTTGTTTATACACCAGGTCCATAGCTTGATAGCTTCCATACAGAGGGATTTGGATCATACTTTCCCCTGTCTGTTTATATAAAACATACAGGCTATGTTGTCGGTCATAATCTTGAAATGTTGTTTTATCAGGAGGTTTTGGAAATGACACCAGACGTACCTTACGGCTCAAAGCTCTAAGATATTTATGTGCAGAGCCACCTCCTGTGTGGACTCTTTGTCCTGAGTTGTATGTTTTCAGAGATGTGCTCCCCAACCTAAGAGGGATGCATCTTGTGGCAAACTGTCCACTCTGCTTCCGTGGGTCCTGTGCTTCACTCTGTTGTGGGAACCATGGCAAGCCCTGTTTGCCCTTGTTTCTGGGCATTTCATGCCCCAACTGGCAAGGGGGGGCACAGGGGGGAAGGGGCCCAGGCCCTCCTTCTACTCTGAGCCCCAGCCCAGGGGTAGCAGCTATGCACTGTTGACATTGCTAACAACAGTATTTCCTTCCCCTGGGGTATTTCCCCCTCTTTGTGCTCTTTTACCTCTCTTGTGGCTACATTCTGTTTCCTTTGCTTTCCTCCAACACTCCTCACTCAGTGAAACTAGTCCTCCTTACTCTCCACACCCTCTGGCTGGAGCAAGGGCTTTTTATCAGCTGGGCTTTAATTGGTCTCAGGTGTCTCCAATAAACCTGAAGCAAACCCTGCTCAGTCTGCAGGGAACAAAGCCCGGATCATTCTAGAGCTTATATACCTGCCTTCTAGGACTCTCCTGCTTCCCTCTGGCCCTGCTATCTCACAATCTGTAGTCATAATGAGGGTTGGGGGTTGTTCTAGAAAGGGCAGTCCACTTAGGTTTGATGGTATAGTCCACGGGGACAGGGAGTGTCTTATTTCTGGTGGTATGTCCACACTGCGTTTCATCGCACTGTGGTCTATAGATTTTGGCAAACCAGAGTTGAAAAGGCCGCATTTGCATTTCTGACTACAAAGGTCATAGAGACTATATGGTCTAGTAACTGTAAGCAAGTCTGTGCTGTAGTTGTAGGAGCGTGGATGAGTGATCTCATGAGCACTATGATTGTGTCGGCCCTTTTTTCTGGGTGGAAAACTCATGCTCTTCAGGTGGTCAGCTTTGCTCCTAGGAAGTGAATGTTTGTGTAAGTATTAGGGTTGATTTTTTTGGATTTATCAGGAGTCCTAAACTCTGGAAGAGTGAAATGGTAAGACTGACTGCATGGGATGTCCTTGTGTGTGAGGAAGATTTTAATCAGGCAGTAGTCTAGGTACAGAAAGATCGTTACTCCGTTCCTTCGCAGATGTGCCGCTACCACTGATAGGATTTTGGAGAATATCCGCGGTGCTGTGGAAAGACCAAAAGGGAGAACAGCATATTGGTAATGAGTATTATTTACAATAAATCTGAGATAATTTTTATGAGCTGGGTGAATGGAGACATGAAAGTATGCGTCCTGTAAATAGAGAGCTGCAAACCAATCTCCATGTTCAAGAGCCAGGATTATGGTAGCAAGTGTGACCATCTTAAACTTTTGGTGCAGTATGAATCCATTTAATTTTCTAAGGTCAAGAATGGGTCATGAACCATCTGATTTTTTTCTGGGTTAGAAAATAAGGGAACTAGAAACCCATGCCATGGAATTCTTCCGGTACTTTTTCTATTGCACCCAATTGTATGAGGCAAAGAACCACCTGCTGCAGGACTTGTACGTGAGTTGCGTCCCTGTAGAGGGACAGGGAAGGGTAGTGGAATGTAGGCTTTGATAGAAATGGTATGGTATAGCCCAGGGCAATAGTGTCTAAGACCCATCTGTCTGTTGTAATGGTTGCCCAGATGTGGTAATGGCATAATAATCAGTTTGTAAAAGTAAAATATGGAGTTGGCTCAAGCAGTCTTGGAGGAGTCCACAGGCCCTCGACCTGAGTCTCAAAATTGAGACTTTGGGGGAGGGGCTGGAAGTGTAGTGGGTTGGTTTGAGGTCTGTCTATGGCTCTGCGGGCGTTGTCTAGTGCGCCCCTGTTGGTCTTGTCTTCTGTACTGTGTTCTAGGTTGTGGTTGGAATTGGTACCTCAAATTGTAGGGTTGTTAACGATAAGGTCTGTGCCAAGTCATCGGGGGGGGGGGGGGGCAATGGGGGATAAATACTAAGAGCCCGAAGTGTGGCGTGTGAGTTTTTGGAGCCATGCATTAGTTGATCGGTCGTTTCAGAAAATAACTTTTTCTTTTCAAAGGGCTGATCTTCAATGGCCACTAGTAGTTGTTTTGGGAGATCTGCCGAATGCAACCAGGAGTGTCTGCGCATCACTACTCCTGTGGTGATGGTACCGGTTGCTGTGTTGGTGGAGTTCAAGGTGGCTTGGAGAAAAGTCTTCGAGATTAATTGACCCTCTTTAATTATTCAGTGAAATTGTTGTTTCTTTTCTTCTGGAATATGCTCAATAAAATCCACTAGCTTAATATAGTTGTTGTGGTCGTAATTTGCGAGTAATGCAGAATAATTGGCTACTCTTAATTGCAGAGTTGCGGAGGCATATACCTTCCTACCCAGAAGGTCTATCATTCTATCTTCCTTGTCCTGTGATGTGGTTCTGCTATACTGTTGCTTGTGACGATTATTTGCCACCTTGACGACTAATGAGTTAGAAGCTGAATGGTTAAAAAGATATTCCAAGTCCTTATTAGGTACAAAATATATCTATCGGCTCTCCTGGAGGTAGGCAGGACGGTGGCAGGGGTTCGCCATATGTCATTTGGTGGATCGATGACAGCATCATTCATAGGGACTGTGACCCTTGTAGAGGATTTCGTCTGTAAGATCCTCAAAAGTCTGTGTTGAGACTCAGGAACATCCTGCATGGGACTCTCGAGAGCAACCACAACTCTGCGGAAAAGATCCTGGAACTGTCTGAAACCGCCCGATGCAGACTGTGGTGAGATAATGGCCTCCCCTGTGGCTGAGGCATAATTAAGTGGTAAAACCTCTAACTCTGAGTCCTGTGTCTCTAACTCCTCCTCTGTTTTCTGACTATCAGTTGCAGCTGGTGGGAGGTGTTCGATTGGTGGCCTGTATTGACGTGAGGTAGATGGCCTGGTTGAGCATTCCGACCAGGTATCCCAAGAGGGCCCGTGATATTAATGGAAAGGTAGCATGCCATACCATGGTGGTGGGTACCAAGGATAGGGAGGCACGGTAGGCAATGGATGTGGTCTGTGCCATCTCTGTGTTGGAGATCTGGGTTGAGATGAGAAAGTGATCCTTTACTCCAACATGACCTCATCATCTGTATGCCCTGGAGAGACTGAGCCAGCCTTAGATGGCGGAGTTGGGGGACCCTCCATATTGGCACCGTGAAATGCAGGGATTAAAGTGCCTCTGTCCTCTGATGCATGTGTTTTCATTTTTCTGTATGCTTTCGCGGCACTGTCTGTTCGTGCAAGCGGGTCGGAACTGAAGGGGGCTGCTGGGGTTTTTGTGCTGTGCTGTTCCATCTGTGCAGTGTCGGCGCCGAAGTAGTTGTTGGTGCCGGAGTGTTGGGAACCGGTGCGGAGGCTGTCGGCGCCAGCGGCTCTTTCTGTGCTGGCGGTGGTGTAGTTGTTGTAGCAGGTGGTGGTGCCAGGGCAGGAGATTTCAGCTCCTCTGTGATCGGTGCCGTGGAATGTTTGTTTTTGGCAGCTTAGTGCTTGGTGAGCTGAGGAGGACAGGCTGCTTTGATTTTTCCCTATGGTCCAAATGTACCGAGGTGGACCTTTTCAGGGATTTAGCTGCCGGCGTACTTAAGGAACTGGTAGTCTCATTAGTATGTGTTTTCAAGCCAGGTGAAGGTGATTTTCTCTGCTTAGAGGCACAGTGCAGAAGGTCAGGTGTCTCTCCGATGTGTGAACCTTGGAGGAAACTAGCTGACCAGGGTCTGAAGCCAGACGAAGGGAGCGCTCCATCATTAGTAGCTTCAGGCAGAGGTCCCTGTCTCAGCGAGCCCTTGAGCTTAAATTTTGACAGCGGGGGCACTTTTGTGAAATGTGCTCCTCACTTAGGCATTTTATACACGTTGAGTGTCCGTGGGACGCTGGTATAGCACCCTGACAGGACTGACGTCACATAAAGCCGGGGAAACCCTTCATTTTAAAGCTGCAGCTTTTTAAATTTTTTTCTCTTCTTCTGGGGCAGAAGAAATAAGTGATGAGAGAAAAAGGAGAAAAAATGGAAGGAGAATGATGTTGAAGGTATTTAGACGAGCCGAGGCAAAGTTTGCGGGAGAGAGTTGAGCTCTGTCCGTTGCTGCGGACGGTTGAGAGGGAACTGAGCGGGGGTCGGGTCACGCACACTCTGACAGGGGGCCACTGACAGCACAACAGCTTGCACAACCCTGACGAGCAAGGCTAGAGAGTTCTCCGATTCATGTCATGTGGACATGCCAGCACCCAAGGTGGAGCATCCATGGGGACATGACTCGAAAGAGAAGGGCATTTAAAAAAAAAATTATATTATACTGTTCTGGGGCCACAAACACTGAAATGCATTAATCATAATTGTATATCTATGGCATGATATAACTACAGGACAGAGTTAAGCTGTTTGTATTGCCATAAATTAACATGTTTGCTTTTCTTTTATCTATAACAGTACCTCTGAATTATATGTGCTTCGTATGTTTAGTTTTGACATAACTACAAACATCCCAGTAACATTTCCCTCCCCAAATTACTGATATGTACTCTCAACCTTGATTCCATTTTAACACAGTTTCTGTTTGGGAATATATAGAATATATATAATGGTTCTGAATTAGAATTTTGATTGGAGCACAAGATTTAGTGAATCAGTTCTTATTGCAATTTGTATCAATAAGGCCAAGTTTTTCAGATGCAGACATCTGAATTCTGCAACAAACTTTACTTATAGATTAGTTACATATAGAAAGCATGTATTTGCATACACAAATGGGTAAACCTTCACCTCTGCATGGACTAGTGTTTTATTTTCTTATGCTTAAAGCCTCACCAAGTTTAATGGCCATGATAAATGTGAAACAGACTGTGAATTAAACCCTTCCCCATGAAATCTGATCTCCCCCCATGCTATGTAGAGCACCCAACTCATGGGCTCCTATCTGTGTGTCCCAGCTCAGCTGGGGATGGACAGGACTTGCAAGTCTTGAGATTAGATGCCCCGAACCATGGCAGACTCTGCGAGTCCTGGGAGAAGCCATGGGGCAGAAGCCTTGAGCCTGACTCCCAGCCAAGCTGGGGAGGGACAGAACTTGTTCTTCCCCAGCATGGCTGCTTTCTGGGGGGCGAGGGAAAGAATCAGACCCACCTCCAGGTACCTCCCCTGGCTGCAGAAAGCTCCAGATTAGATACTCTCACTTCTGTACTGTCTCCAGAATAGGTCTGATCTTCCCTCCTAGAGTTGTTATGCAGGAGAAGAGCAAATTCTATCCCGTCCCCAGCCCAGCCGGTGAGCCAGCTCTGAAGCAGCACAGAAGTGATGGTGACAATCCTGTGACTCTCCTACAACAGCTTTACAACACCCCTCTCCCCCACAGCGCCCCTTTGGGTCAGAACCCTCCCACCCCCCGGTCACACCACAATGAATTTCAGATGTAAATGTCTGAAAACAGGAAATTGGCTAACTTTCAAATTCTATGGCCTTGAATTGTCCCCAATGGACTGTGAATTTGGTACGGCCCTACTTATGCTACAGGAATGCATGGAAATTTCCCTTTTCCAAAATCAATTAATTCATCCCCCCGCAAATCAATTTGTTCTCCTTTCCTAGAACAGTCAGTGTGATGCCTCAAAATTATTCTGCCTTCACAAAAATCAATTCATTCTACATCCCGCGCCCCCTTCTTTGCAGGGCTTCCATGTAGATTGCACACACTTCTCCTGGGCTCTCTGCTTCCCACCCCCTTCTCCAGTTGGAGCTGCAGTTGTAGCTGCTCTGCCCCCTCCATTCCCCTCCTCTCCTGCAAGAAGGAAGCAGCAACCCCTAATAGGCAGCATGAAAAAGTCTGTGAGAGGAACAGCATATGGAAATCCCAGCTAGTGTTAGCAACATGTCACAGGGGCAGGGGTACAAAAAGCTAGGGGAGAATCGTTCCCCTCATAGCCACTGTGCTTTGGTCTGGTCACAACGAAGTGCAGGTCAATAATGCAAGAGGGACAGGCTCAGGATTCCTATTTCCCGACCTCATGGGTTCCCTCTATGGCCTTGGTAAAGTTATTAACCACTCTGCCTCAGTTTCACCATGACAATAATACTTGCCCTCCTCACAGGCCACTGTGATGATTAAATGGTTAATGTTTGTGAAGGGTTGTGTTTCTGCTACAAATCCCCAGAATGCATAGAGACCCCTCTGGCAGCTGAGAGTCTAGCATGCCCCACCTGCTCAGCTGAGTTGCATATTTTCCCCTTGCAATACTCTAAATTCAGGCAATTATGCACATACTGCTGGGATCCACTTGTCTTACAGTAGGAAGCCAGGTACCTGAAGATTCACTGCATCCATAAAGCCTACCATATGTGCACACAGATGAGCATCCACACACACAACTGTTACAAACGTTGAATGCTTCCAAAAGGATCACTTCACTAACCCCATAATTTTCATGCCTGCCCTGTACAGTACCAACGTGATCATGACAAACAGCAGTCAGTTGGATAAGACATGACAAAAAAAATTGTTTCTAATGTTCATTCCTAAGGTTGGTTAAATCTACATCCCAATGATTTCCTCTGCTTCAAGTTAATTCTCTATGGCTGACATTCCTGGCTATGGGCAAAGATCTCCTTGAATGAAGAAAAGTATTGCACTTAACCAAAAAATGTCAAATTCAAGCTGGCCAAAAGAATAAAAAAAGCAAATCTGTAACAGGCTCATAGACTCTAAGGACAGAAGGGACCAATATGATCATCTTGTCTGACCTCCTGCAAAATGCAGACCACCTCACTCACACATTCCTATAAACCTCTAACCTATGGCTGAATTATTAAAGACCTCAAATCATGGTTTAAAGACTTTAAAATACAGAGAATCCACTAGCAAGTGAGCTGTATTCCATGCTACAGAGGAAGGTGAAAAACCCCAAGAGGCTTTGCTAATTTGCCCTGGGGGAAAATTCCTTCCTGATCTCAAATATGGTGATCAGTTAAAAACCTGAGCATGTAGGCAAGACTTACCAGCCATAAACTCAAGAAAGAATTCTCTGTAGTAACTCAGAACTCACCCCTTCTAAATTCCCTTCTCAGGTCATTGGCATATCTACCACCAGTAATCAAAAATCGATCAATTGCCAAACTAGGCTGTCCCATCATACCATATCCTCTATAAAACATTCCAATGGAAGCACTTGAAAAGTAAGAAAATAAGTTGAAAATTAATTTTGTAGACTCAATGTACTTCATTTTCTTCCAATTATAATGTTTATTTGCCTAACTTTATGTTTTTACAGCTATAAAAATGAGCAAACATTGAATATGCTTGTACAGTAGCAAGAACTCAGAATATGAATTTTTTTGTGCAATTTATTTCCTCCTAGAAAATCTGTTGAGTGAAGTCAGGTTAATTGCTTCTGAGTCTCTTTGAATAATGCTCTAAAGCTCTGTATTGACAATTATACCATTCCTCTGTTAGCAATGTATCCGCCAGCCATGGGAGTGTATAACTGTTATTCATTTTGGTTTTTAGATCCACATGCTAGGTTAAAGGCCAATATCAAACCCTCTTGTTCTGCTTTAGATTTTTATCACCTTCATAACCAATGTGTATACATTTTGGAGTCATTTAATTTAATATGCGCAAAGAAGATTGCTGGCTTTACTTCCTAATATACTCCCTCCAAATTACTATTTTTCATGATGGCAATGATGTTGCGGCTTGATACACTACACTGTGCTTGTTACCCAGTACTCTATTCAACATTAATCAGTTGATTATAGTTAGATTAAAGCTTAAAGGTAAACAGGATTTTGAGTTTTACATGGTAGAGACTTAGCAGTCCATTTAAAAAAAATACCTATCCATTGAGATGGGAAAGTTAAGTTTGCACAATGAAATAGTCATAGACCAGCTGATAGGATCCACTGGTTTTTAAGTAGTTGTGATATTATGGGTTGTTCAGAATAGTCTGGAATCCTGACCTTCTGTCCTGGGAGGCAAGTGGAAGTGTATTTAGTTATAACTTAAAATTCTACTTAGAACAGTTACTGATGCCAGATGTTCAAAGTTTTACAAATGACCATTTAGATCACAGATGTAAACATTTTAAGTTCACTCTCAAAGTGTTTCCAACTTTTACTCACTATCCTATCAGTCAAAGATATCACCCAGCCAAAGAAACAATGGATTATAGTATACGCAAGCCTAATAGATTAAAAAAAAATGAAAGCAAACAAAATAATAATTAAATTCTGTTTTCTTTAAGCTATCTTTCTTGTGCTCTTCATACTCTGCATTTTTCTACATTAACACATTCTTCCAATGGAAGGGTCTTTAAAACAATGAAAATATTTTGAAGAGTGGTCTTTTAAAAGGGGGGAGGGGGACATTATTTGCATAATTGGCATTTAAAAACAGTATAAAAATTCTTAGTCTGATGGACAACAATAATATTTACAGCCTGAAAATCATAAATGCCATGGAACTGATAATGATTGCCCCTCTACTGACATAACGAATAAGATATATTCAGTTTTTAATGACTTTCGTGATTTTTCTTGTGTGAGCTGCATACAATGTAAAATGTATTTTAGTCCCCAGTACTTGGAAACAAGATCTCCCATTATTATTTCACATTAGATCCATTTGCTGATTTGATGACTAACAGTCGATTAGCCAGATGCAAATTCTGCCTTCTGATATTAATCTGACAAACACAGAAGCCATGAGTCTGCCATTCTACAGTCAAAAGCTTGAATGAATCAGAAGAATCATTTTGTAAAGTACAGTGTAAAGCTTAACTAGATGCAGTAATTATCTGGAGGAAGTTCACAGGTCTGTATGAAAACAGTTATATGAATAAGAAAGAAATGGTCTAATTTATTAAGATAAGTCACTTCACCATAAACATATTCATTTTTTTCTTAGTCAAAAAATTTTGTCAGAGGGCTTGATCCTACAAATTGGAGAGCACCCTAGCCTGGAGCCACTTAACACAAAGTACGTATGCAGTTTTAGGGAAGTCAATAGGGCTACACATGAGCTTAAATTTAAGCATACGCTTAAATTCTTTACTGATACAGACTAGAAACCATGCAACACTGTTAATTCTCACCACACTGACCACACTTGTATAAGCTGGTACGCTCTAGTTCAGAAGGATGAGAAGTATTGATTTAAAGCTGAGAGTTTCGCCTGTAGCTTCCTGGTAATAGTTATATATAGAACAAGAGAAGTGTGTTTATTATGGATTTGCTAATAATTGCTAGTAAGAATTTGGGTTTTAGTTACATTATTTAATAGACTTTCACCTTTGAATAATGAGAGCTGAAGGAAGTAGAGGTGAAAGACTATTAAAATTAGCATTCAGGACCATAAATGTGTAAATATATTGGTAAAGACACCTGTATTTACCTGAAACCCAATAACAACCATCTAAAAGTAATTTTCTGGGTTTAATTATATGAATTAAAGCTGTCTTATTGTTGGATACTGGTGAAATTTTAATTATATCTGAATAGAGCATGCATTTAAATGATATTACATATGGTTCAAAAGTCATAATATTTTTAATCAAATAGAGAAAAAGCTTCAAATTCATTTAATTAGCTATTATCCATATCATTTAATTCAATATGTTTATTTCTTCCTAAAAATAGTTAAATTAAAAAACAATAGATTAGACAGACAGACAGGCAGGCAGACTCTCATTGCTTAAGTGCCTGAACCAACCATGAGCTCATGTGTTTAGAAAGAAACTTGCAAATGATCAGAATGGGGTTTCTTATACTTTCCTTTGAAATAGCTGGCATGGTCACTTTTCTAAACAAGATGCTGGACAAGATGAGACATGGATTTGGTCCATTACAACCCTTTCTAGGATGCCCTGTTGTGCAATCCAATAGGATCCAACAAACTCCAATTGCTGAAAATCAAAATGTTTCCCTTTAAAATCCAAAATCTTCTGTTAATTTGGAAGAAAAAATTGACAAAATGAAAACATTTTTATTTTCACCTTATTTTTTGCCAGATAAACAAATAATATTCCAAACAACTCTGTTATAGATATAAATATTCATGTATACATATGTACACACACACACACACACACACACACACACACACACACACACTCTTCTAATTTTGCCAACATCTAAAATAAAAGAATTCAATCTCATCATGTTTTATTTCAACCTGCTGTGGATAATCAAAAAGACATTTTCTACTAATAATAAATGCCTGCACAGGTAACATGCAGAATGATTAAAGCTTCACATGCAAAGTCTCCTTCTACCACCCCCACCTGTTTTTTTCTGTTTGAATAAGCAAAGGAAGCTATGTTCATAATATCAAGACAATGAAAGTATCTCAATAAAATATGGTTAGATCCAGCAAAAGTAGTTCCATCTCCTGGCATGTCTTAGAAGTGACTGCTTGCTAGCATTCTTACATAGAAATAAAAAAACACTTTAGTGATAGATGGAAAATTGTCCTAATTTCTGCATAATATCAGTCGTAAATATACTGCTAAATACTGCCTCATAACAAATAATTCTATTATTAGCTTCCACAGGCAACATGGAAGAAGAGTTAACAAAACAGATTGAAATATTTCTATGAGCTCCCTTCTTCTGCCTAAAAATATTATTGAAAATCAAATAAGTGGTGGGGCCTAGAAAGAGGTGAATTTACTTGCTGCTTGGCATTCTTTCTGAAATAGGGATGATGTGGCCTTCTGAAGATCTTTTAGTTGTCTCTCTAGATCAGATGCAGGGGAATAAATCAGAGCCAACACCTGATCCAATCATATTCAGGCTTTAGTTGCTATTGATTCTAAAGTTGCATGGGTGTTTGTTTGTTTCCCCTCTCCATTCAAATTGATGAAATACAGAATTGGTGTTAAAGATTCCTAGTAGGCCTGAAACTTTTATCCACTGATGGTCTGGAAATTATAGATGATATTTCTCCCATTGCAGCTACAACTATCTTGAAAAGTGCCAAAGGCCTGTCTCTACAGGGAATCTCACAGATTTAGGAAATTTCCTTACCTCCTTATTAAAAACCAGTCCATTAGTCCTTGCCTTTTACTGCTAGAGTCCCTGGATAGTTCTGGCAAAGTCGCTTCTTTTCTGTGTCTACACTTGTGAAAGAACACTATAGCCAGATCTTGATGAAAATAAACTATCTCTGCAGAAAATGTACTCAAGATACAAATAACTGACACGAGCAAACAAAAATAAAGAAACTACTTACACGAAGTGCCTAATTAACCCCAAATTCCACACAATAATGGAAACCAAATGGAATGGGTCAAGAGGCAGCTCAAGTTTCGCCACATAACTATATCTAAATAACATTAGCACCAACTTTGACAGCAACTCTGTTTAGATAAAAAACTGAGAGAACAATAAAGTAGCCTGTATGCCACCAGGATTTCTACATACATTTTATCCCAGGTTTCACATATTTTGAAATGTTCACGTCAGTATTGTGCACCACTTACATCTGATATGCTGAATCTAGCACACAGATGGAGAAACCTGCACCAACAGCTGAATGATACATGCAAAGTCAGGCATTTTATCCACAATCAAACTAGATAAGGTGATGGTTTTAGTAACGGCTAATCTTGCATTACTCAATATGGCTATGTCTACACTTGCACTTTTAAGTCGACTTTAACTAAGTCGACTTAGTTAAGTCGGCTTAGTGTGTCTACACTTAAAATTAAAGTCAACTTAAAGGGGAACTTACAAACTCGACCTAGAGCATCCACACTGGATGCTCTAGGTCGACTTTGTGGGGCTAGGGAGACCTTGCGTAGGTCCACGGTGGCAGGGGGGGCACCCCTTGTGTGAAATGGGGTAAAGGGGGACAGGGACCCTGGCAGGGCATGTGGGCAGGGTGTGACGCTGTCTGGGTTTAGGGAAGCATTTATGATATTATTTTCAATGGGTATCTCATAAATGCTATAAGCCATAGGAACTATGTCATGTTTGGTATCAATAGAAAGGTAGTAATTTGCTGCGAATGATTATATAGTTTATGTCTAGGAATTCTATTTCGATTAGAAGTTAAAATTTGGTGTTATATCTATACTTTAACTTATGTTAAAACCATTGTGTCCTTAATGTTTAGGAATGTGCCAGGACAATGGTCCCAGGGAGTTACCTGATGAGCCATTAAGGACATAAGGAATACAACCATTGTTCCTTAATGGCTCATCAGGTAACTCCCTGGGGCCATTGTCCTGGCACATTCCTAAACATTAAGGACACAATGGTATTAACGTAAATTAAAGTATAGATATAACATCAAATTCTAACTTCTAATCAAAATAGAATTCCTAGACATAAACTATATAATCATGTCCAGCAAATTACTACCTTTCTATTGATACCAAACATGACATAGTTCCTATGGCTTATAGCATTTATGAGATATCCATAGAAAATAATATCATAAATGCTTCCCTAAATCCAGACCGTGTCACACCGTGCCCACATGCCCTGCCCTTTGGGAGGCATGCCAGGCTCCCCCTGTGCCCCCTCCGGCAGGGAGGGCATTGGTGTAATCCTGGGGTAGCCCTAAGTTGATTTAGCGCTACTCCAGGGCTACACTGGCTTAATTCGACTTTAAAAAGTTGAATTAAGCCTTAGGTCGAGTAGAAAGGTGGTTTAATAAAGTCAACTTAATTTTCATTAAGTCGACTTTATTTTCCTTAAGTCGACTTAAGCAAGCTGCTTAAGTCGACTTAAGCAAAGTGTAGTGTAGACGCAGGGCACATTGTCGACTTAAGCTAAGCTTAAGTCGACTTAATTTACCAGTGTAGACGCAGTCTATGAGCTGAAGTTTGGACTCATTGTCAATTGCTATCTCTGCTTCAGAGAGGAAAGATACCATAGGCATATCAAGAGGGAAGAAACAAATGTCTATAACCTGACCTACACTTAAACACCCATGCTGCCATGATACAAAACCAAAATTATCTATCCTAGAATCAGTCATCATGTTGGTTCATTGATCCCTAGCAACCAGCAGCATGGCTCTACCCGCTAACCCTTGTAGGGCTTGCTGGCCTGAAGCTTTTACAATTGGAAATACAAATAATGTATCCCAGGGCAAGCTTCAGAAGAAAATGGCAAGATACAAAACTTATTTAACTTTATATGCTAAGTCTAGATACTTTATCTTTTAAGAAACTATATATGGATAATAATAATTGTATAGTTTCTTAGGCTATGTCTACACTTACTAAAATTTGTTTGAATTAGTTAATTCGAACTAACTAATTCAAACTAATTTTAGTTAGTTCGAATTAACATAATTAATTAGTTTGATAGTTAATTAGTAATTAATTAGTAGCTATGTCTATACTTACTAAAATTAGTTTGAATTAAATTAATTCGAACTAGAAGAAATTAGTTCGAACTAAGCATGTGCCATTCATGGCACTTGCTTAATTCGAATTAACAATTTACATTGATTTCAATGGGCCGGTTAGTTTGAACTAAGCAATTAGTTCGAACTAACATGGCCACATTGGTTAATTCGAACTAACTAGTTCGAATTAACCCTTAGTTCGAATAGGCTATTCGAACTTATTAGTTCGAATTAAGGAAGCCCTCAATTCAAACCAATTAAAACCTAGTGTAGCCATGGCTTTAGTTAGTTTGAATTAAGGAAGCTTAATTCGAACTAACTTGCCAGTGTAGACATAGCCTTAGAAAGGCAGGAGGGAAAAATAACCAGGAGAGCAGCACTTTTGTGTGGTAAGAGGTCTATGACCTCTAGTGGGAAATCTTCACACAAGATGTATATTGCTCTTTGGGGAAAAAGAAATAGTTTTGAACAGATGGGCTTGTGTAAGTAGAAATGTCAGTTCCACTGGTAACTGGTTTCTTTAGTACATCATGTTTCACATCCAGTAGGACAGTTGGCACCACAGTGCTTAATTATTCCTGACACTTGCCCATTTCATACATTCACAATACAATGGCCAAATATGAAAAATAATTGGACCAAATGGCAGTATAATCCTCAAAGGAAACAATATATTTTTATGCAAAATAAACCACTTTCTTAAGGGGCTGGTTTGCTTTTTTGGTTTGTTTGTTTGTTTGTTTTTAAATGAATACAAGTCCATCTGTTCACAATAGCTCCTTGGAAAATGTTTGTTTTGCCTACAAAAACCAAGATTGACTGTGTTCTGTGGTTTCTTTATGAAACTGTGCAACATATGAAATTAAAGCTATTTAGGTTGTATTAGGACTCAAAGAGCCAAAGCATAAAACTTTAAACTGCATTTCATTATGTTACAATGTGCTCACGTTATGTAGGGCAATCCTGGGGGGAGCTGCCAGACAGAGAATGACATTCTCAGTAATTGTTTTCTATCCATGATGAATGTCTGGGATGTGGCAGAAATGAGGTTCACATTTCTCTTCCATGATTATGAGGACTCAGACAGGCATCATACCAGTTAGAGGCTGGCATAGAGAACTCTGTCTGTACAGAGTGCAGAAGCAATAGGCCACACTGTGCCCCCAGTGAAGCCAACAGTCATACTATTTACTCCTGTGGGAGCATGAGCAGAAAATAGCCCACTGTTCTTGCTTTTTATGATGGCTCAATCGAAGTCCTAATGATCATTATGAGGTGTCTATATTCAGCAAGCATCTCTGCTCACCTAATTGGGTAGTTTCTTGTGGTAAGAGCTTGTTAGTCACTCCCGAGCAGGGGGTCAAAAAAAAATAACCAGCACACCCAAAATGTTTTCCTAGTAAAACATTTGCTCTTACAGCAAAAATACTCTGAATATTATTGTGTATGCAACCATACATGCATTAGCATCTATTCTTTATTTTATAGATACTCAGCTATTGGGTCTTTGCTTATTAAATGTCCCCGCTTTTGCCATTTTTGATCCCCTCCATAACGTTACTGCAAGGTTGACCTCTCTCTGCCTCTGTACCTTGTAATTCTCAAAGGAGAAGGCAAAACAGAAACGTGCATGTCAAAAATTATTAGAAGGATTTTATAACAGAAAAAGAAATGAAGTATATTTTAAAATATAAACCCAACGATAAAAAATGGACTATTATAAAAAATGTAGCAAATCTTTTCCAGTTGGGGGGGAGTTGGATGGGCAGGTTTGGAGAAAAAGCGGCTTCTAGGTGCTCTCAGAGATAGCGGAACTGGGAGGATTTAAACTGAAACAGGCTGCTAGCATGTTTAAAAAACAAATGACCTCTGGGAGCTGGACCAGGAGCCTAGCTGACAGTTGGGCCAACCTACTGCAGGACCCAGACATCCTGCATGTGATTGGGACCACCCGGGCACGTCAGCTGAGCTCAGACATCAACACATTTTGTAGAAGAAAGTGCTGGAGGAAGGGACCAGCAGGGCAGAATGCAGTTCCCAGAGGCTCATTCCTGCAGCAGGCCTGAGACACCAGTTTGTCTCCCAGGGGCTGCATACCAGCTGAGCCATGTAGGCGTCCCCTGCACCTGTATCAAAGAGCCAGTCAGGTCTCGAGACTGACCAGGAGCATCCTGCTCCACAAATGGGTTACTGAGGCCCCCAAAGTGTTTACCTCACCACGAAGACCAGACTTCATCTAGTCATCTTTTGTCCCAGGAGCCAGGGGATGCCCAGACTCCAACTCCAGACTCCAACCAGCTAGTGCCTGTGGGTAGACTTTAGGAGCATCCTCTTTATTTTTTATGGCATTTCCAGAGTTTGAGGGAACAAGAATTTACTTCTGCAGGATTGGTTGGTTGCTTATTTGATATCCCTGTTTCCTTGACCTGTTCCCTTTTCTTTCTTTTAATTTACCCTTATTCTTTCCAGGAATAAAATGTTTGTTCAGCCTGATACCCTGCTGATCCTTGATTTCCTGTAATTAGAAACTGTAAGGTCTGAGAGTTCGTACAAGTTATCTGTTAATTTATACATCTGCCCACTAGGTGTAGGCACCAAGAACAAAGAAACCGGGGTCCATTAACTCTAAAGGGTACCACTGATACTTTGTAGAGGGAAGAATTAGGTGTTCAATGATGCTTTCTAGACATTTGCCCTTTATATAAAAATGGTTAGTAATTTAAAAAAATATATAAAGGCTTTTTAGACATTTTAATACTCTGGTGAGGGTCAGCTTTAGTGATGTTCTGTTCTTTTTAGTTATGGTCTCAAATAAAAAATATTGGGCAGTGACTCAAAACAATATGGTTCATTACCAGACAGGGTTAGAAATATATGTTGGGACATTAAAATATGTAATTAAAAAGACACTTCAGGGAGTTATAGACAGAACCAATGGTCTTATTTTGTGCTGGCACTGAGATTTTCAGGAAGGTTCAGAAAGTTATTAATAGTAATGGAGACTTCACAGCAGAAATCACAGTAAAGGCATTGGGGACCTGATCCAAAGCCTGCAGAGGTCAACAGGTATCTTTTCAGTGATTTCATAGTGGTTTGGATCAAGTCCTAACAACAGATACTTGTATTAATAAATGACCACTGCATGGGGAGGCTGATCTAAAACTTGTGCACTCACTAAAGCAATTAGATGCCTTCTTTGATGAAACTTTAATAAGAACTATGTTTTCTTCCACACAACATCTGTATCCCCTGTGTCCTTTGGTTTTACCTTTTCAGATACAGCCTTTACAGGTACAGCATGTGCAATATGCTCTTCAAAACAGAACAATACAAAATGAAAGGTTCTCTCTATTTTTGCACGGTTAAAAGGGGCAGAGGGAGCTTTTCTTACAATGCTTTCTTTGGCTACTGAAATGAACTAAAAGACTCCTGCAATTACCTGAAACTCAATAATAACAATCTAAAAGTAATTTTCTTGGATGAATTATGGACAGTAATCAATATTCAGAAGAGATGAGGCCAGATTCCATAATATACACACTGATTCATGTTGGGGCACTGTAGAGCTGTGCCTATAACATCACTTTCCTTTCCCCTTGGGTGGCTTGCCTTTTTGAGGTGCAGTTGCTGTTCCGGTTAAAGCTTGATCACTGAAGAGTTTGCTTGGCTTTTATGCAGGGGATGTCAAGGTTATGAGAAGGATCCTTGCATATTTTCCCTCCCCAGTACCTTACCAAGGACCAGGCACATGCACGTTTTTAGAGAATAAATCAACAGATTTATGGATGCCATTGTCCCGTAAGTACAGAAGTATCTAGAGACACACTCATTTCCCTGTCCCACAGCTCTAATGGAGACAAGAAGATGTGTCAAATTTAAAAAAGGAAATGGGACTGCGGACTAGGACCTAACACACCCCTGTCATGTGTTATCTCGGTGATCTGCAAATGCTCCTCTTGTGAAACAATTGTGATTGAAAAAGCATTGCTACTCTGCCCCATGGAAGTTTTCAGTAAAGGATTCAATGCTTTTATCAAGGGCAGGTGTATAAGAAGAGCTAAAATAATACAAATAAACAAATCACCCCTGCACGGTGTGTATTGTGTTATCTGGAATATTTCAAAGGAGAAACTGGCAGAGATTGGCAGATTTATTAAGGTGAAGGAAGGGATGTAGACAGTAGGAATTACCAGTTATATTTCTTTTATTTCTTTCCTTTCTGAAAGGCCAAAGCAAAGGGTTGTTTTTCTTTGTATGAAAGAGGAGCTTTCATTTACTAAAACTCATCTTTGAGATATTAATTGACCAGCAGAATATTTAAAATAGACAACTGCAACTCCAGCATGGAATACCTTCAGGAAACAAAAGCTACAAAGGAGCCTGAAATAAAACCCTAGTATATGAACTACCACTCTGTTTGCCAAGGTGATGAGGAAAAGAAAGAAGTTAAAATCCAGAATGGAGGATTTAACTTTCATGGCAGGACCATTCTGTACAATGGACCACATCAAACCTTGAATTAAAAAAATGCTGTATTTTAGAGACAGGGTTCACCTTAACTCACAGCTAAACTTTGCATCTCATACTCACATCTAAGAAAAATAAACCAGATCATCTTACAGTATAAGGACAGACAAATCTGTTGAGGGGAATAATAACACATTCTCCTACTAGTCAGTAATCACTTGGGCCTTTAAGATGAGGTCATAGAATCATATTAAGTGGAAGGGACCATGAGAGGTCATTGGCTATGTCTACACTAGGGAATTAAGGTCGACTTTAAAAAAGTCGACTTTAATAAGTCGACTTTAAGTCGACCTTATTAAGTCGACTTAGAGAGTCCACACTAGACTCCTAAGTCGACTTATAGGGGCCCTTACTAAATCGACTTAGAGAGTCCACACTGGACTCTCTAAGTCGACTTGTTTGCTCCAGGGAGAGCCAGCCCCACATGGGGCTGGCTCTCCCCGGGGCAGCAAGCCCCGGACCACTTGACTCCCTTCTGCTCGGACTTCCCACGTCTTCTTCTTCAGGGTGGTGGGTTCCTACACAACTTCCTGGTGCCCCCAAGCTGAATTCAAAGCCCAAATGAAAAATGAATATTGTCTGCCTGCTCTGATCATAACAAAAATGCTAAGTAATCTAGATCCACCCAGCCTCAACTTCAGGTCTGATTCCTTTCTTAGTTGTCCCCGGAGCTGGATTATTCCCTTGGACCTTATACGATCAGATTTATTTGATACTTTATTTTATAAATCTCTACTTATTAAATTATATAAATAAAGGCAATATTGATCCGTTTATTTAAATATAATAGAGTAAGCCTTACTCAAAGCACAAAAACTGACTAAGCTGTTGATCTCTAAGAGAAGCTTTCATAGAAGAATCAATAGGATGACCTTCAAGGATCTTTAGTGCCTGATTGTCTATAGGAATAAGCTAATCAGGAGATGAAGTCTTGTCTCCAAGCCAGACTTTAGATGGAACAGTGAGTCTTCCAGAATAAAAGAAAGGGGTTTTCATTAAATAATTGCAAATAAATTTAAACTGGAAATTTACTAACTGTACCTTTGTGAACTGGAATTAATGTAAATTAAAGAACACATAGACCTAATTAGGTCATAAGGGCAGCCAGTGCTATAGGAAAACATTTGAGATGTTGAATAGATTTATATTTTGAAATGCTTGCCCCAAGTTTAAGGGGATTTAAAAAAATGAAAAATAATCTGGTTTGTGGGTAGCTGCTAGAGAATCAAAGTTTTGAGGAGTTATGTTCCAGTTTGGAAATGCAAAGCTCCAATTACTTTCAGCTTGTGTTAACTGAACACAGGGACTGCAAAAATCACGTAGACATTTCTGACACTCACTTTCAGAACAAACGGTTCCCCTTCATCAGGTTATGGGCTTAATGCCAATATAGGTGAATCCCACTCTTCCTGAAAGAATAATCTCTAACCAGTCAGCTAACACCTCATTCAACCTGGGCTATTCGACAAAACTCTCAGACCAGTATATTGCGCCACTAAGATGCCACACTCATATCCAGAACTTTGTTTTAATGTTGGAGATAAGCAAGCTCATAAGAAGAGAATATTTAATGTGGTGTATCTACTTAACAAATGCTGGTTCTATTAAACAGCTGTCCGTCTTCCTGCACTCAGGCAAGGAAGCATTCCTCCCCGATGAAGATGAAGAGAATATCAATGGGGTTAATCTCTTCAAAAGTGGTGAGAGCTCAAAGCAATTGCCTGCAGTAGTTGGCATTCAGTCACCACCACATTCGCTCAGCAAACAGACACAAATACAAAATACAAACCTGCATTTATACACAGTATAAAAATATAAAGCACTGAGTTTCCAAACCATTCTCCCTCTTCTTTCCAAGATACAAATATTTCATATATTTGTAATCATATATATATAGTGTAAATGTAGTTAACATATTTAAAACCCCCTTTCCTTCCTTTCTACACATTTAAATAACATGGACTATGGTTACAGTGAAAAATATTCACGTCACAGCATAAATGTCATATAGCATAACTTTCCCTGGAAAACAAAGGAAAATTATTCACTGGCAATTCCTTCCCTTTGGCAGGCAGAGACAGTCAGGAATTGATAGTGCTATGGATTCACCTATAGGGATGCAAGGAAGCAAAATACCACTCAGCCAGATCTTATATATGAATGCCCTGGTCCACCCACTTCTGTCCAGTTACAGAATTCTTGAGAGAGAGAGAGAGAGAGAGAGAGAGAGAGAGAGAGAATCAGATGCAATTCAGGTGTCAGGGAGAAGGTTAGCTGATGGGAGAAGAGAGGACTACCACAAAAGGAATGATCACTGAGCAGTTTTGCCTTGTTTTACATCCCTATATTCCCATCTTATCCATTGAGTCAGTCAAGGACAGCCAGTAGATGTAGCAATCGATACCTGGAGGAGAAGGAGGGCTTATATTAATGTGTTGCTTGTAAATCTTTAACACAAAGGCTATGTCTACACTTGTTAATTTAAGTCGACTTTGTTAAATCAACTTAGCACGTCCATACTCAAAATTTAAGTCGACTTAAAGGGGACCCTGCCAAATCGACCTAGAGCATCCACACTGGATGCCTAGGTCAACTTGTAGGGGCTAGGTGGACCTGGGACAGGTCCACAGTGGCAGGGGGACACCTCTTGCCACGTGCCAGGGGGCTCAGCATTTGCCCCATTGTACCTTGGTACAATGGGGGCTGAGCCTGACAGGGACCCTGGCAGGGCATAGGGGCAGGGTGGGCAGGGTTCTGCCGTGCCCTGTGCGGGGGGGGCACACCAGGCTGTGGCTGTGCCAGCCACCCTGGCAGGGAGGGCAGTGGGGAAGCCCTAAAGCCCCCTAAATTGACTTAAAGTCGACTTAGGGCTACTCCACGTCCACACTGGCTAAGTTGACTTTCTAAAGTCGACTTAGCCAGCAAAGTCGACTTAAAATGAGGTTTTATAAAGTTGACTTAATTTTTCCTTAAGTCGACTTAAGCAGCTGCTTAAGTCGACTTAAGGAAAGTGTAGTGTGGACGCAGATTAAATTAAGTCAATTTAAGCAAGCTTAAGTCGACTTAATTTGTAAGTGTAGACGCACCCAAAGAGAGGCCTCCTGAGATACAGCAATACAGCCAGGCAGGACAAAGAAATAGGATTTAGCCATAGGCCAACAGGTGCAGAGGACATAGCAGCTTCCACATGAAGTCCACTAAAAGATGCATCAGCTCCAAAAAACAGAGCTGTTTGAGCACGAAGAGACAAACACTGCTGAATTACTCTTTGTTATTTTCCTGGGAATACTAGTTTTGACACCAGTAGAAAAAAAAATCTGTGAGCAGGGTTCTGAGCTTGATGTTCTAGGTGCAAATACAAGCAAGTTTGGATGATATAGCTAAGGTGTACCAGCCTATCATTTGTGTCACCAGCTTGTGGCACATTGGCTGAAAAATATGAAGCCTCCACTCTTTTCATTAGTGATGGCTGAGTCAATAAATGATTGAACTGAAGACTCTCATGTTAGTATACCAACCAGGCACCAAAATGACTTGCTACCTAAAAAAGAAGAGTGGTCCTTGTTGTCTTTATTCTATTCACATCCGTGACTGCTGACTGCTGGTAGTTCCACTATCATATACGGTTGTGGAATATTGGGGATTCTCAAGTTTGGAGAGCAAAGAAGATAGCTTGAGGTGATAGGAGGTTTATGGTCATTCTCTGTTGGTCAGAGAAAGATTATTTTCCTTGAACCAAAAGTGAATAGGCACAGATCCCTCAACTCTAAAAGCTGGAATCTATACAGACACAGATGGTAATGGGAAAATTCTGGATAGGAAAGAGAGACCAACTGAAAGTGGAGTTAGGGAAACCGATAGGCAAGGGAGGACTAAAGTGAATTGGGAAGAAAGGTTCCTGAAAGTAGTGGAGATTAACACCAGACTAATTGGAAGGATGTTAGAGGCCAAAGATAGGTCAGGAACTATGTCCACACAAGCTGCAAAATGACCCAGACTCTGAAAGACCTACTAAACTAGCTGGCGCTCTGGCTTGCTCCTTACTGGAGAGAGTGACTCATTAGCAACCAAGGACTCGGGGCACAGTTACTGTCTCTGCTGGATTTGTCTTTCATCCCACCTCAGATTCAGATTCCATATTTTGATTTGGATTTTTCCTTATTCCTTTGCTTTAAACAGGCCTAGAAGGAAAGACAGAAGCAGAATTATGGAGAAAAGGAGCTGGCAGAGGGATGAGTGACATGCACTCCAATTATTTCATATGGAAAAAAGCAAAGAAGCTAGAGGGAAGTGGATAGATTAGTTGTTAAATACACGGTCAATACATATCCTTTCTTCTTGGAAGTTGCAACTTTAACACTACATGCAAGACAGAAAAAAGAGAGGGTAAAATAGCCAGAAGTAGGGATTTTTGGTTTGTCTTAATTTTTACACCAAACTCGGAAAAATGTCAGTGGACTAACAAAGGATGGAGTCACATACAAGCTATATTTGTATATTCTCCTTATTTTTTCTTAAATGAGGTTGTAGCCCAGAGTTTGGACTATGAAGGAAAAATTACCCTGAAGAATAGCGTTGTTATATAATCTGCCTTTGTAATTAAAAGATGCAGGTCAGTAGTATGCTTGTAAAAAATAAAATAATATATATATCAAATAATCATGTGCCTTTCCATACAGAAATTAGAGGCATACTAAAAGTCCCACAAGTGTAGAATATTATTGTCTTATTTGGCTCTTACAAAGGCTAACACTGTAAATGCTGCACAAGGGATATCTTTTTTCAGGTACTACATTAGCCACAAGTAAGAGAGTCCTAAGCAAAGTACAAGGTAAAAACACTAGGAAAAAAAATAGGGAGATAATGGCCCAGATTCTATCCTGCATCTGAATACTAGATTGCTCCAATTTATGCCAGCTGGCTTTGGTCCCCAAAGGTTAAGGAATGATGGAGCGGAGCTGCATTCTGCCCCACCGCCACGGATCGGGCAGTTATGGTAGTAGAGCTGCATTAGACCAAGTGAGAGCTCTCCCTGGCTGGGAGACCCTCACCTGGCCAGTTAAGACCAGATTCCATTTTGTGCCTCTTGATAGGTGCAAAGTGGCCAAAGTCAGGAGAGCGAAGAATAATGTCAATGTCATGGCTGTTCATTGGCACCAATCTCTAGCAAGGATCTGGAGCAGCTAAAGTCAAGGAAATGAAAGTTTTGGGGTGTGCTTCCCATTGCAGGATCAGACCCTAAATACATTTCAGTAGAGAATATCAAGCAGAGGTAATTATTTGCGCTCTCTCTCTCTCTCTCTCTCTCTCTCTCTCTCTCTCTCTCT
>ML685817.1:10549887-10692028 GCA_007922175.1 Pelusios castaneus | reverse complement strand
TAAATTGGTTAGTCTTTAAAAGTGCCACAGGACTCCTTGTTTGTTTTGCTGAACTGGACTAACATGGCTATCCCTTTGAACTCATCTGTATACAGAGATTGTAAAGCTCCCCCCACTTTCACTTATTTTCCTGTGTTCTTTTCTGTTGACTACATCTCTTTGAAAATTTCCTATATACTTGAGCATCCATTGTGTTACCTTACATGCTTAATTTACATCAGACAGAAAGTAAGGTGACTGAACACCTTTTGTCTGACAGAAAACCTGTTTCTCCATCTTTCGTGTGATACAGAATCTAAGGACATATTTCAGAACAAATGCATAACTGTGTCATAATATCTCCACATACATTTCACAATGACATTACAAACCTGTGTGACCCTGGCTTTCATTTAAGACTTTACATGACATTCTTTGGTGAATCAGAATGTACATACCTGAATCAGGATATTTTATAACTCTCCTGCTAGTGGTCATTAAGGGGTTATTGGGTCATAGAAGGCCTACCCAAATAAATAAATACATAAAAATAAAAATAAAAAATTCCTGACCAAGGTTTCCAGTTTAAGAAGATTTTGAGTCAATCAAGAGAACACAAATCAAAGTCTCTGGCCATATTTCTTCATGAGGAAAATTATGAGTGGACCCCCACATAGTTTCAATTATTTTACTCAGCACAATTTACATCTATTATAAATGACAAACAACATAATATCTATATCAAGAGGGCTTCTCATGTCTATACATTCTCTGATTTTTTAATCAGCTATCAAAATAATCCATTCCCCTTTTTTCTTCAATACACTGAGGCCCAATATGTTTTACTGATTCAGCTCATGATGTACTGGTGGAGAGCTCAGGGCCATCTGATAGGACTATGCACCTCTTGCAGGGAGCATCTGCACATTTTATCCCATCTATACACAATAATAATGTTTTTCAGAAGAATATCAGAAGAATTCTGGATATGTGGCGGGAAGAGATTACTTGAGGTATATAGAAGTGAAATTATGTTAATGTTAAAAGACTTATGGGTTATGCATTTATTCAATGTCAAAACTCCTGGGGAAAAAATACTACCTAAAATCAACCTTGTGAATCTCAGGCAGAAAGTTGAAACTGCAGGGTAAGATAACTGGAACAGTGCAAATAGTGGCTCAATATTACAAGAGATAGACTATAGCATCAAAACAATGGAAAGAGACTGGGAAGAGCTGCCAAACTCCGAAGGACTTTTTTTCCCTGTACTCACTGAGGCAATGAAGAAAGAGCCAGAGTTTTGCACCATATACTGGGAAAATATGAAAGGCATATATAATGAAGTCTGGCATTAAATATATAAATGGTTTACAAAAGTCAAGGTGGTTTTCATGCCTCTGCTTATAATAGATTAAAAATTCTGATATAATATTTTCTCATTTTGGCTCCTCAGCAAATAATAATTCAATTTTAAAAATGTTGAGCCTGATCCTAGAACACTTACTCATGCATTCTTCTTAAACAGTCTTTGCCCTTGCAACTAGTCCCATTGACATTCTGACATATTGTAGCATTCAGCAGCCCAGAGTAGGAAACAAGATGGAGCTGCATTGCTCAGTGGAAGTTTCATGAGGGATTGTGCCTCAGAAAGAATGAGAATGCTCTATCATCTTTGGACTTCTCCGTTCAGTCACCTAGAAAATCTAAGCTAGATTCATAGGCCAGTGCAGAGAAGAGGGGGAAGAAAAAAAAATCCAGCTTACTTCCTACCCCATATGGGAAAATTTGCATCTTTGATCTCCCAGGAAATACTGGAAGTAGAATCCCTGTCCCAGATGCTGCTGGGAACTTCCTCTACAGTCCTCAAAGCCAGTAAAGACTGAACCTCTGAAGGAACAGTGTCTCATGAGACAGTCCCTGAAGAGGGGTGAGGAAGGGGGTGAGAGGAACGATGAAGAGGAAGTGTATGACATAATCCAACCAGACGGTGCTTAGGACCTAGCTGTCCATAGTAACTGAGTCCCAAATGCAATAAAAACGAGACAGCCAACTTCCAAACAGTGGAAATCATGATGGAGAGGTGACCTGAGGATCATGGCCCAGGACACACCTGTCAAAATGGGTTGGATGTCAGGGGAGGATGTGTTGACTGGCCAATTCCAGAACCAGAGAGCCTTTATGTCTGGGATCTATGTCTCTTTCAAGGGTCATCCTACTGCCTTGCAGGAAAGGAGGACTGTCTCAAGAGACACCAGAAGTAATATTGCTGCTGTCCACTACAATGGTGTCTCTTTACAACTAGATTATAAACTATCAGGCATTGCAAAGTAGCTTTAATTAAAAGAGTGCAGGGTCTCGTCCATCTTTTTTGAAAACAAAGCCTACTATCTAACAGCTAAGCCCTCAATGGTCTGCTGCATATTAGGTGCAAAGCACAAATTCTGCAGCCAGGAAGTCCTCCTCATGGTCATAGCTGATGCACTAATTCTGGTCTGAGCATGCATCATGCCAGAGCTGACACTAATGAAGTCTTGGCTACCAGATAGCCTTCTGCAATTAATGCCTTAAGCTCTTCCATGGAGGCTCCTGGCAACTTGTCTGCAAATTTAGACATAGCCACCCAATCAACTAACTTGTAACATCTGCTGGTTCATGATGCATATCTCCAGGGAAGAGGAGGTATAATATTCCTCCCCACCAATCTATCTCTTGGACTCTTTGTCTTTAGGTGTAATCTGATACCTTCCCTGTCATGCTCTATCATTTGCTGAAATTTCCACATGAGAGTTAGGGGACAGGTGGGAGTAGAAACTGCCAAAAACATGCAAGGGAACAAGGAATCATTTCACAAGATGCTTTGCTGTGAGAGGCAGTGAAGAGGGAGTATTCCAGAGGGCTAATGCAGACTCCAAGAGAATCTCACTTTTCAGGAGGGTTACTTTCCATGGAGCTGATCGCTGTAGAATATCCAGCAGCTTATGTATGTTCTCCTGCAAAAATCCAGCCTGGCTGCCTAAGATAGTAGCTGTATGCCTGTAGACATTTGCTAGCACTGGGATCACTTTACAGGTGCGTCCTGGTGATGGTGCTGGGGAAATGCATTCCTGTCTGGTGACCCATGCTCCCTCTCTCCCAGGCTCTGTCCAGTGCCTCAGAGAACAAATGATTGGACTTATCTGAAGCCCAGCACAAGTATAGCATCAGTGGGGAACTGGCATCGGTGGTACGGAATGAGATACAACCTACATGGTAAAATAGAGGCACAGGCACAGAAGTCAAGGGTAGCATTGACCTTGACAATGGGATATGCTGTCAGGGCAGTGATGATGCCAAAAGGCACATCAGCATTGTGGGGGCTTCAGTGCTGAGCACAGTGTCAGTATCCATTCTACAACTGGGGACCTGGGCACTGCAAATTGAGATGCTGATGAATCTGACAACTCTATGACACAACCAGACAATGCCCAGGGCACAATGGAAGATGAAGTGGTAGAATCTATGACACCAGAAAACTCCTGAACTTGTGGAGAGTTAGGGAATGAGAAACAAAGCAAACCTGATGGTGCCTGATACATTAGCAGTGTAGAGACAGTTAACGCTGGAACCAGCTTCAGCAATACTGGACTCAACAGAAGTGGCAGGTGGTGGGAAGTCATAGAATCATAGGGCTGGAAGGGACCTCATGAGGTCATCTAGTCCAACCCCCTGCTAAAAGCAGGACTATTCCTTCTAAATCATCCCAGGCAGGGTTTTGTCTAATCGAACTTTAAATATCTCCAAAGATGGAGATTCCACCCCTCCCTAGGCAACCCATTCCAATGCTTCACCACCCTCCTAGTGAGAAAGTTTTTCCTAATATACAACCTCGACCTCCCCAGCTGTAACTTTAAACCATTGCTCCTTGTTCTGTCCTCTGTTACCACCAAGAATAGCCTAACTCCTTCCTCTTTGGAGCATCCCTTCAAGTAGTTGAAGGTTGCTATCAAATCCCCCCTCAGTCTTTTCTTCTGTAGACTAAATAAGCCTAGTTCCTTCAGTCTCTCCTCATAAGTCATGTGCCCCAACCCCCATGTCATTTTTGTTGCTCTCCGCTGGACTCTTTCTAATTTGTCCATATCCTTTCTGTAGCGGGGAGCCCAAAACTGGACACAGTATTCCAGATGCGGCCTCACTAGTGTCGAATAGAGGGGAATTATCACATCCCTCGATCTGCTGGCAATACTCCTACTGATGAAGCCCAATATGCCATTGGCCTTTTTGGCAACAAGAGCACACTGTTGGCTCATATCCAGCTTCCCATTCACCATAACCCCCAGGTCCTTTTCTACAGTGCTGCTACTTAGCCGATCAGTCCCCAGCCTATATCAGTGCATGGGATTTTTCCGTCCTAAGTGCAGGACTTTGCACTTGTCTTTGTTGAACCTCATGAGGTTTCTTTTGGCCCACTGTTTCAATTTGTCTAAGTCTCCCTGAATCCTGTCCCTGCCCTCCAGCGTGTCTACCATTCCCCCCCGTTGGCGTCATCTGTGAACTTACTAAGCACGCAGTCTATCCCATCATCGAGATCATTAATGAAGACGTTGAACAGAGCCAGCCCCAGGACTGACCCCTGGGGCACTCCACTCGTTACTGGTTGCCAGCTAAACATTGAGCCATTGATTCCTACCCACTGAGCCCGGTGATCTAGCCAGTTTTCTATCCACCTTATGCTCCACTCATCCAACCCATACTTCCTTAACTTGCAGATGAGAATGCTGTGGGAAACTGTATCAAAAGCCTTGCTAAAGTCAAGGTATAACACGTCAACGGCTCTTCCCACATCCACAAATCCAGTCATCTCATCATAGAAGGCAATCAAGTTGGTCAGGCATGATTTGCCCTTGGTGAATCCATGCTGACTGTTCCTGATCACTCTATTTTCCTCCAAGTGTTTCAGGATGGATTCTTTGAGGACCTGCTCCATGATTTTTACAGAGATTGAGGTGAGGCTGATGGAGGGGGGAATGGCTAATGCCACCCTTAGGCCATGTCTACAATGGGGAACCATCTAAAGTCAATGTTAATACATCGACATAACAAAACTGGAGGAGAGTGTCCACAGGACCCTCCTGCTCCAGCTTCTTCTGACCCCCAGTATAGACACTGGGCTGGGGCTGCTTCCAGCTCTCTCAGCCCTGCAAATGAACTAAGGTGAGTGAGGTAATATATCTTTTATTGGACCAACTTCTGTATGCTTATAAAATGTATGGATAACACCAAGATGGGAAAACTGCTAGCACTTTGGAAGATAGGATTAGAATTCCAAGCAATGTGGAGCAGTTAGAGAGTTGGTCTGGAATCGACAAGATGAAATTCAATAAAGAGAAGTGCAGAGTACTTCACTTAAGAAGGAAAAATCAAATGCATAACTACCATATGGGGAATAACTGTCTAGGAGGTGCTAAAAAGGCTCTGAGATTTACTGGATCATAATTTGAGTATGAAACAAGTATGTGATGATGTTCCAAGAAACAGTTCATATTCTGGAATATTATAATATGAGAAGCATTGTATGTAAGATATAGAATGTAACTTTGCTGCTGTACTTGGTACTGCTGACACCGCAGGTGGAGTACTGTGTTCACCTTTTTAGGAAGAATGTTTACAAATTGGAGAGAGCTCAGAGGAGAACTACAAAAATTATGAAAGTTTTAGAAAATCTGACCTATAAGGAAAAGGTTAATCTTGAGAAAGAACACTGAGGAGGGACCTGCTAATTTACAGAGAGGATGGTGATCAACTGTCCTCCATATGCACCAAAGATAGACAAGAAGTGATGGGCTTAATCCACAGCAAGGAAGATTTAGGTTGGATATTAGGAAGAACTTTCTAACTGTAAGGATAGTTAAGCACTGAAATAGGTTTCTAATTTAGGTTGTTGCATCTCCCTCATTGAAGGTTTTTAAGAACAGGTTGGACAGAGGTGGGTCTTGGTAAGTCCTATCTCAGTTCAGGGGGCTGGGCTGGATGGCTATGTCTACACTAGAAAAAGTTTTAAGTCGACTTAATAAGGTTGGCTTTAAGTCGACCTAAAGCCGACCTTAATAAGTTGACTTAACCAAGTTAACCAACCACTTTGTTAAGTCAACCTAACCACCCTTAAGTCGACTTAATAAAGTCGACTTAAGGGTTACTCCCCATCCTCACCATCCTTAAGTTGACTTAAGGAGTCGACTAAAGGCTTAAGTCGAGTTGATGGGCGGTTCTTATTAAATCGACTTAAGCTTTCATTAAGTCAACTTAAGGAATTTCTTAAGTCGACTTAATGAAAGTCTGGTGTAGACAGGGAGTAATTTAGGTAGACTTAAGGGTCCTTAAGTCAACTTAAATTGCTAGTGTAGACATAACTGATGACTTTACAGTCTTTTCCAGCCCCATATTTGTATGATTCTATAGAATTTTAGAATACATGGAGTCCGAGTTCTGAAATCAGTTACATTAATGTAAACTTACAGTAATTCAACCTAAATCAATGTAGCTACTTTTGATGTACACTAGCCTGTGAGAACAGAACACAGCTTGTTGATTTCAACATGAATTACAGAAATTCAGGAGCAGGCCCCAACTTGAAAAGAGGTCAGATTCAGTGTCTAAGCCTTGTACCTTTAATTTTTATTTTATTCCTGGAGGTAATGCATTCAAGAAAAAGCACAGGGTCATCAAGCAAATAGAGGCATTAAGATCTAAAGACATCCATCGCCTTCCAAAGCAGAAGGTAATGACCTGCAAACCAGTATTAAGGTGTAACTATAATGAAATGTTTAGGTTCATTTGCAGGAGAAGTAATATTTCAAACCTCATTTCTGGCATATTACAAAGACATATTGGAAGCAAAATAATGAAAAACGAACAATGGTCAGTCATCATCTACATTTCTCAGAAAGCAATGAGGGCAACACTTCAACTTTCTGATTATGAGGCTTTGAAAAATTACTCTAATAACCATGGACTAGATGTTCCAAAGTATTCTGCACTACAGTAGGTTGGAACATTTGGTGAAATATGCTGTTTTGTCAAAGGGGCAACATTTTTCAGAGATATCAGTCTCCAAGAAATGCCATTTGGGAATATTTTTAGGTCATCGGGGAAGACTGTTCATACCTGGATGGTTAGAGTACTGACCTGTGGGAGATCACGTTCAAGCTGATTTGGGATGAAAAAAATGTGCTCTGAATCAGGCAGAGCAGGGATTTATATTCTGTTAAATTATGAAACCTGTAATATAATTGTTGTCCTCTGGACATCTCTACACAGTACTGATAGTTTAGGACAGGCTCTCAGAAGAGCTTATTAACCAAATTTACAAACAACCTCTCCATGTGCAGTATTGAGCACTGTTAAAAATCTGGTCCAATATGTGCTCATCTAATTCTCTGTAGATTCATTTGGTTCCTTTCACAAGCTTCAGTTAATATAAATTGCAAAGGCAAGTCAGTCACTAAAAAAACTTGCTAATACTTGACTATCCACGGATAATGGGTTTATTCTGAATTAAGTCTCAATGAAGCTAATTTTCAATAGAAAAAAATGCTGAGACTGGAATTTGGTATGAGGCAGCCACCACAGACTTTCATAAAGGCATTGGCCTCAATTTTCAAAAGTGGTACACTTTAATTGTCCAACATGAGACATCCAAAACCTGATTGTCATAAGTGCTGAACATCCACAACTCTATTGACTGGAGAGTTGTAAGAGATCCAAGTGAGATTATTACATGGTAGCACCTGAAGAGTAGGAGGTGATGGAGCATATGTGGATATGAGGGAATTGTCTTTTATATGGCCCTCTTCTACCCCATTTACAAGGGGAAGTGGTACTACATAGATCCCCCAATATAGGCTACTTGAAACAATAGGCTTTAGGAATACACCACCACACCTCCACTTCATCTTCCCTTTCTATTCCTGTAGAATACCCATCAGTATTGGCTTTTCACTTACAAGAATCATGTGAGAAGTGACAGTACATAGCTATACTTGTTCTGGGGAAAAATTGTATTCTATACCTGCCATAGTTTACTCTTTTTATAAGCACTGAGCAGCACAACGGAGTAATGGAGTAACTCATAATCAAGCGAGGGCGGCCAAATAGCAAGTATGAAAAATCAGGATGGGGGGAGGAGGGTAATAGGTGCCTATATAAGACAAACCTCCAAATATTGGGGCTGTTCCTATAAAACTGGGACAATCTGGTCACCCTAAATCGAGATCTTAGCTTCCAATTAATATAAGTATATCTAGCAGTCAACCTGCATCACTCCTGTTTTAAGTTCTCATCCATGAAGTAATCTGTAGGCATATCAAAATGGATAGCTTCAAGGGTTACCTGTAAGGATCATTACTACTGTTGTTATTTATTATTTGTATTGTAATAGCACCTTAATCATGAACCAACATCCCATTGTGCTAGACGCTGTACAAACAGAACAAAAAGATGGCCCCTGTTCCTTACAATCTAAGAATCAGAATCAAATACTTTCAAAGGTTCTTGGCAGACTTCTCACAGAATTCAGCACAAATATATGGTATAAAGAACACAGTAATAATTTACAATAAAAGTAAATACACAAAGACTTACATTTCACATGTACATGAAAATGAACCAGTTCTTTACCAAAAAAAAAAAAAAAAAAGATTTAAAAAATTTAGAGTGACTTCTGATACAAATTATTAAAAATTCTTATCAAGTGTTTTATCAGCCTCAGCATACCCTGCATGTAGCTGGTTATTAATGTATAAATCCATATTAATATTCAACAAAGCTGGTATGCTATGGGTGCCACTGAATGTTTTTTGTTGATGAACTTACTATTCCTTTCTACCTATTCATTGGCATAGTGTAATCTCTATTTATTCCTTTCTTAAATCAAATGAGTTGGACCCTGAAGTTGTGGGACAGCAATTTTTTAATGAGAGTGAACAAAATATTAGAAAAGGAATGGAGCTGAGCTTTAAGGACAGTTTTTGAAGTTACATTTTATTTAAAGAATGAGAAAAAAGTAAGTGACTGGCATGGCATATTAAACTAACGCATTCTGCCTCTGGCAGTGAGTCTTTTTCAAATGCTTTAAAGAGGAATCTGGTTTAATTCTCATGTGAGCTTTATATATCTTCATCCCTATTATTGTTATTATTTTATTTATTCATGAGTGAGCCCTCTGCCTTGCTTTGTTTTCTTTTTCTTGCCACATTAAAGTCTTTCTATGATATATTTATCACTAGACTGTCAAAGCAGTGGACCATGGTTTTCTTGCATGTAGGGGAAGAATTAAATATAATCTAAGGAGAAATGTTGGAACTTCAGTACATCAACGCAAAAATTGTGCTCCATTCTCTTTGTCATGCTCTATTTTGCACTTCAGTTGAGGAAGCATCAACTCTGTTATTTCATCTGTTCAAACAGATCCATCATCATCTGGACGAGTCACAAAATTGATGACAGATGTTGGAAATTTGCTTCTCATGTTTCATAAATTACTGTATATCTCTATTGTTCAATGGTAATTAAAGGAAGAAGGTGTTATAATTAATGGTCAATTCTTTGGCACTACCCAAGAACTCAGGAGATCGGGCTGAATTCTTGGTGCTGCTACGAACTATCTGTGTGACTTTTACAAGTCATTTACTCTCCCCTGTGCTTGAGTTCCCCATTTCTAAAATGGGAATAAAGCACTTCCTTCCCCATCTCTTTATCTTTCTTGCTTATTCAGACTGAAGTCTTTTGGGTAGGAAGCGTCACTTATTATGCATACGACTAACTGTCCTAAACCACAATGGGTTGACAATCTCAGGTGGCACTTCTAGAGGATACCATAATACAAATAATTAACAATTATAACAGCAAGAATGAGTCTACCAGTAATCACCAGCCATTTGCAGATATTAATGAACTGATCTAAATTGCTTTAAGGTTTTGTTAATTATGGTATCTCCTTTTCCATTTAGAATGATTGCTACAGTACACTTGTGAAAAATCTTAGTAACAATGATACTAATGTTATCCATTACACTGTGTAAAGACCATTTGATTATTGTTAAATCTCATTAAAGATAAAAAATATGAACAGTTGTGCCTCTCCATTAGTAACAGACCTCTAAATATATGCAAGGTAGATCAGTAGTGCCTAAAACATAATCAAATGGCTTTATCTAATTCTGATTGTATTAAAATCCTTTGGGGAGCTTTCTCTGCAAAGTCTTAACTCTGAAGGAAATTTATTAATTGCTTTGTGACATTCTGCAGATCTTTTAAAGAACGTCTAATGTAGGTTTCATTATGTTTTTATCTTGTAGAAAAATTAGACATTTGTACTGAATTCAGACTTGGAGAAGGCAAGTGCAACCCATTTCCAGTCAGTGGTGTGGGTCTCTCTAAGACCAGATCTGAGTTTGATCCTTTGTTTTCAAAATTAAAATTCTGTATGTGAAAAATAAATTTTATTATTAAAAGATTACTGTGATTGTATCACACTAACTTCAGCGGGAACTGGATCAAACTCTGTGACACACTCATGAAGATGAAGTTTCTTTTAATTCCTCCCTTGTTGCTCATTTCATCTTTTATTACTGAGTGTCTGACTGTTGCCTGGCATAATAAAGTGTTTATGGAATAAACAACCAAGAGTCTGGTCACCACAATATCCGCATGATTTAATGGTCACGTCTGCATGAGGGGCCAAGCAAATTCAACCCAGGTCCTACATGGCCATAAGTATACTCTGAGACTTGAAGCAATAAGGTTCCATTTCATAACAGGAGAGGAAAGATAGTTTTATGCATAAGGTATCTGAAGTCCAAAAGTAGAGGTTGTCCACTAACATACCCCTGCTAAATTCTAACACAGACTTTTGTTGTGACTTTTTGCAAGTCACTGGCTCTCTGTACCTCAGAGTTCTATCTGTAAAGTGGGGATAATTCTTCCATTCTTAAATGCTTTGTGTTTAGTGCAAGCTCTTTAGAGCAGGGATTGTCTCTTACCATGTCTTTGTACATCTAGCTGTGAAGCCTTGATCATTGTTAGTAGCTGCAGATACTAATATAATACAAAAAAGAAATAATAGACAGAGCAGAATTTAATGTAGGAGATGACAGTGGTACTTCCTTTGTACGGTGTGAAATCTGGCTTCCTGCACAGCAGTGAACAGGGGGGGCTGAGGCCAGAAGATCTGCTGCAGGGAAGTAGGGAATAGAGCTAATTTCTAATTAAATGTGTAAAGTATCATACGTAAGAAGACAAAATTCATCTGTAATCCATTATCAGAATTACAGATAATCGATCTTAGACCATTTCTCAGATATCATGATTAAATCATCTTTCTTCCAGTGAAAATATTTTTCCTAAGAACGACTCAGAATTATTTAGCAAGGATTCTGAGCTATATTGATTACCACTTCAAAAGAGAAGTGGCTCTATTGTGAATACATTGTTTTAGTCAAGAATGGGGAAAGACAGGGCGATTAGAGTTATTTACAGCTACACACTGCAAGTTTCCCTCTATTCACCTTTTCTCTTGCTTTTTCCTTTTACAGTACAACTTTTTAATAATCATCACAATAAGGTAACACCACTGATCTTATACAACTATGTTATAAAAATCTAGGACTCCAGCAATAAGGATGCCACCTCTGTCTTTTGGGATGTCCTGGACACTTTTAAAAGCCCTGAACAGACTAAGGCAATTACTGAGAGGATATTTCTTGCCAAAGAAAGAAAATCAGCCAAGAGATTTTCTTCTCATCATGGCACACATAATCATCTGTGAGACTATTACTGAGTTAGTTCCCAGAGATGAACCCTCTAGGATTGCCAGCAGCAGTCTGTCAGTGGACAACCCCTACTTTTGGACCACTTGGCTGTATATTAGTGCTAAAATATGGCAAGTGACAGAGCAAGACATTAACCTGATTATTTTTGTTATTTCTAATGTGGTTAATTACTCTACTCTCTTCACTGACAATATGGTTCACAGCAGCAGGTTTGATCAATGCTACTCACTGTGGATGCAATTTAGGACAGGGATGGCCTTCACTCTGTGCTCTTCACAGCACTATGCTCATCATTAGTGTTTGACACTCTATAGAGTGCTCATCACTTTATTACTGTTAACAATTACAGTGAAAATTAAGACCGAGAACTATGTTAAAATCCAGCCAGGAATCTATCCTAAGATCCCATTTATAGAATATTACCAGCATCTTTATCCCCAGCTCAGAGGGGATCTCCTGCCAGTAAGCTGGCTGACGTTCTGTGCTAGTGGGGGTAGTGAAGATCACTCTTGCTCCTACATCCGTTATTTTGCTGGATGATTTCCCTTCAAGTTTCTGGCAGTGGAGATCCATAAAGATCATACATAAATCAACTGCATCTTTATAAACCATTTAGGAGGATGATATAGCAATGTGCTCTTTTTTTTTTCTACATACTCCTATAACTGGGGTAGGAAACAGTCACATAGAACAGTGTGCTGGTTTGGCGAGTCATTCATAAAAATGCAGAGTGTTTCCATTGAGCCATCCTAAATTCAGGTGCTAGAACTTTCTATCTAGATGCAAAGCCATCACTGCTAGCTTGTGCTGGAAGGTGGATCTTCTTAGCTTCAATCTGTTAAAAGGGGGGTTGGAGCATCTGAGGGGCAGAAGGAACTGGACAGAGGAGATTCTGCAGGAAACCCCAAGAAAGAGACAAGTTTGGGGAGAAGCTTAGATTGAGGTTTGTTTCATTACTCTTCTTTGGATAGGCAATAAAACCAGACCCACAAAGGGGGGTTAGAGCAGGTTAAACATGCAATCTGCTTACAACAGGGTAAAAATATATTGAAACAGTTAGACATAGTGATCATTGGTGCGAAGAGTGTTCTGTATCAGCAATCTACATGCCTCAGGAATGAAATGAGGCTGGGGTAGAGAAGGCATCCTGCTACTAGGAAAAGTAGTGGGTGTGTTATACCATACAAAGGAATGAGATGAACTGAAAAGCTGAATAGTATTTGGATCAGTACTTCTTGCAACTGGCTTTATTTCCTCAGTGTTGTAGGACTCAATAAAACGTTTTGATATAGGAATGATGAAAATGCCACGATGGTATGATTTCTGATGTACTAATTTTACATTGTGTGTGTGGGGAGGGGAGGGGGGTGTTAATACACAGCACTTTTTGTATAACCTTGGGTTCTAGTGATCACTGAAAATAACAAAGACAAAGGGAGAACTTTAGTTTCAGCACATTTTCTAGTACTACCAACTTTCAGATAATGATAGATCATTGTTCTCTTCCTTTGTTTACATGCACTCCGCAGGCTCCCCTCTTGCTGTGTGAAACAGAGGGAATCTCTCTTCCCTTTGCCACATCAAGTATTAAGAAGTTCCTTGAGGTGTCTGAGAACAGCACAAGCTAGGCTTGCAGAAGGCCTTTGCATAAATTTACATAGAAAACTGAAGATCATTGCACTCCCTGCAGAGTTACTGCTAGCCATAGTTGACATTACAATTGAAACAGTACAGCAGAGAGCTGCTTCTTTTTTTTGTACAGAGACTTAAGATGATCAATTTTGTTTTTCTTTTTATCCATCAAAGCAGTGCCTTTGAATAACAGAAGATGTGCAACAGGAGAAGGAGGTGAATGCTAATTGCAATTACTTGCTTTTCAGAATATTTTGAAAGATATCATGCCTAAACTAAAGTTAGGTGACAATGTTACCTCATTAGGCATTCCCTCTGATAGCAGTTCATAATGAACTCATAGGGTATTACAATAGATGTCATCTGTTTCTCCTCAAGAGTTCTATTGAAATTCAGCTTCTACGTACCATTAAAGTAAAGGATTACACACTTAAAAATAAGTGGGCAGTCATTATTGATTAGTTTTGTATTCACTGTAATAACATTATCACCATAGCTTTATTTTGGTTACTGATGTCTATGTAATATATGATTCCATAAATTCACTGATAGTGGCAACATATCAAGTGTTCATTTTCAGTAAGAAGTTATCTATCCTAATGCTTAGCTCTAATAAATCAGAAAACATTTTCCATTGAAAGCAAACAAGCACAACTTAACTATACATAATGCATTCACACAATATAAAATAAAGCTGGCTGAATTTTTTCCACATTTCTTTTTCTTGAGAGACAGACATTTGCTTGAAAATTTTCCATTATTCTTGAAATTTTCTGCATTTTAATTGAAAAACCAAACAAAACTTTTTCAGTTGCTGAAAACAAATATTTTTGATTTTCAGGTTTTCAATTTGACAAAAAGAAGAAGAAAATCAAAGAAAAATGTCAGCAAAATTAAAAATATTTTTACTCTCACCAGAATTTTTCACCAGGACTTAATCATTGTGCTAGCTAGCAATTCTTAGCAGTAGCAGTAATAAAAATAATACAAAGATTTCCTTTCTCATTTCAAATATTTTTGAATGCAGTGGCTGATCAAACTAAGGAAACATAATCCCATCAATTCAAGGACTTTTTTCAGAAAGAGTAAGTGATAAGATTTGATCATTTATGGACATGATCTTCATTCTGATCCTGAATATACCTCAGTTTTGGTATCTACCACTAAACTCAGGCACTTCATTGCACCCACAGTTATTCTCAGGTGATATAATTTAGATGTTTACCTGCAAAATCTGATATTTAGCCAATCCACATGACTGTGACACCCGGTCCCCTATGTTCATCCGTTATAAGATTATGATATTTTATGTACAAAATATGCCTTGTAAGATATCATTTGAAAACTCTGCTGAATACTGTTATTCTGCTGAAATGTGTGTAACGATGTTGCATGTGAAATCAGGAGATTTTTGTAGATGTGTTACTGAAATATGCTCCAGTTCTGGATAACACCCTCAGACCATTTTCTCAAAGACAATGACACACTGTAGCTAGGTAGTAACAGGGCCGTACTTTTGACAGGACAGGGGCGAGGAGGGCGATCACCCCAAGCTCCTCGGTATCACGGGGCCCGCACTGCTGACCCCGCACTGCCGACTGTGCAACCCGCTCCCCCCAAGTCCCACTGCCTTTGGCTTCCTGCCGAAGGCAAGGGGCAGTGCAGGAGGACAGAGCCCGGCTTCTGGGAGGACCTCCCCAGCCCCAGGGTGGAGCAGCCAGCCCAAGGGTGGAGCAGAAGAGCTGAGCCCAGCCTCTGGGCCAGCCCACCCTGCCCCCGCTCCTGGCTCCTGCCACCTGGTTCACGGCCTCGGGTCCCATGCCAGGGCCAGCTCCTGCTGGTGGGCACCCTCAGGTTCCTGGCCGGGGCCAGGGCTGGCTCCTGCCTGTAGCGGCAGCTCTGGTCTGGGAGGAGGGCGGCCAGGGTCCCTGAGAGTGGAGCGGGCCAGCCCGCCCCCCTCCCATCCAGTATGTGGGGGTGGGGGCCCCCCAGGCCGATTGGCCCTGGGTCTCGCTCCCCCCAAGAGATGGCCCTGGGTACTAAAAGGCCATTATCCCGCTTAACTGGAGATTCACCACCAGGGGAGTTGTAAACAAGAAATTTATAATTCATCTAAGTTAAAAAGGGGTACCCAACTCAGTCTAGTCCAGCAAAACAAACAAGGAGTCTAGTGGTACTTTTAAAGATAAACAAATTTATTTATTATATGAGCGTTCATGGATTTTCCCCCATAAAAGCTCGTGCAATAAATAAATACACTCATAATTCAGCTAAATGACAGTTGGCAGCTCATGTATGCCATGGAATTGCCTGACCCCAGGATGCAGAAAAGATTTTTCCAATACAAAAGGTCAGAGATTAAAAAAATAAAAAAGAGACAGTGACTTCCTCATCATTTCTCCTCCCCATCTCTATTCAAAGCAGCAAGATAACTTGAAAGATAATAGGAGCATCATTGAACTGGGAACTGTATTCCTAAATGGAATGCTGTCCAGTTAGTATGAGTTGCTGAAAGTTTTTTGGGGGGAGAAACCTTTTTGCTTTCAAATCTTATTTAGCTTGGTAAAGTTTAGGAATTAACTTGTGTGTTTATCCTTTAATTTCTCCTGTTAAACTAACTCTGACTTATATGCCTTTTTACTTATAAACACTTAAAATCTATCTTTCTCTAGTTAATAGATGTGCTTTATTGGTTTAGCTAAACCTGTGTGTTTTGATTGAAGTATTTGGAGAATCTGTACTCAGTTTAACAAAGGCTGGTGCATGATCATTTCCTTTAACATGATGACGGTCTAGTAATGAGCTTCATTCAGTTCAGTAGTGCATAGACAGTGCAAGACATACATTTCTGGGGTGCAAGGCTGAGACTAAGAATTTATGGATGTCACCTTCCATGTAGTTCATGAGTGGCTGGGAGAGCACTGATGTAACTCACCCGGACTTCACATGCTCAATGTGTGAGCAGAGCCCGGAGCAACTGCTTTTCTCTAGCAATGCAGTATAAAAGGCATCTTGGGCTGGAGAGCTAAAGGAGCACAGTGATTCAGCAGTACAGATTTTACCTTGGGGGATGTCACAATGACTAATTGAACCTTCAAAAACAATTGCTGCATTTTCAGAATTTAGCCCTAAAGGCTCCATACAATTCTGAGACAGATGGGTTTAAGACAGGTGTATTCCTGTGTATGCTGTAAAATCATATAGCACACCTCCAAATATATATAGCATTATGTTTCTGTGTATCTTAGATTAAAAACCAGTTTGCTAGGGGCCTAATCTTATTCCTACTGAAGTCAACGACAAAACTCTTATTGCAGATCATAGCCTAAATCTCTTGCAGTTTACTTTGATGACTAGGAGGAAAGGTGATGAGGATGGGAAGAAATACTGTCTAGAAGCCATTGTTCTATCATATCTGAATATGCATATAACTTATAAAATTTAATTGAACAACAGCATAGCATCCATGCAGGAGCATCAATGCATGTGAATTTGCAGGTGTCAGTAGTAAGGAACCTGTCTGATGAGTGTATCAGTGAAACATATGGATCTTAGTATTTATATTAAATTTCGTTTGTTTAGCAAACGGTGAGTTAAAAAATAGCTGTTAAAATTAAATAGGTGGTGCCCTGGGCCCATAAAATAATCTGCCACAGAAAATCCCAGTATGTACTGCCAGGAGGTATATTTTAAAATCCTTATTCCTGCAGTTGCTGCTTGGGATATACAAATTAATTCTCCTCTGAGAAGCAAGGGCAAAGTCTTCTGCACTGCTTAAAGTTTTGCATGTTACACATCACTTGTTTTTTGGATTACACATACAGAGGGCCACAGTCACTGAAGAACACTTAATTAAGCTAACAAAATCACTTTAAAAGAGATAATCTTTTTTCCTTGTAAATATATTTAGGCATAAATTGGTATGACTGTTAACGTTTTGAAATATGAAGTTCAGATATATGAAGGGAAGTATGATCTATTATGTGTTTATTATCTGTTTCTCCCCAGAATCTCTTAAATCCTCAAACTAGCCTAAAATAAGTACAGCCATACAGAATCGTATTAAGTCAAGGTCAGTTACACTAGATTAGGTTTCAAATGTACAGTCAGTCCTATTAATAACTGTAGCTGATTAAAAACAGAATCTCCAAATAGAAGGAAATTCTGATAGTTTGACCTTTTTTTTTCAACCCTCTCCCTCCCTCCCCTCTCTCCCCCCGGCAAAAAAAACAGAACAAAAATTCAAAACATCAAACATTTTAATGAACAAAATGTTCTGCTTCTCTTCGGTTTTGAAACGTTGAAATATTCTGTTTTGGATTGGTTTGACATTAATCTGCATCTGGCTGAGCCACCGTTGTGTGGAATGAGTATTGTATTTTGGTACCTCTTGCTCCAGTTTCCTCCATTAGTGGTGCTCCTTGGCAGGCTACATCTCCCACAATGCATTAATGCAGCTCACCACATGGAGATGAGTGTATCAAGGGGGATGTAGTCCAGCCAGGAAACTTAGCCTCTACTGTAGAGCACATATATGAGGAACCCAAAGAACAACTTCCATGAGACACTATAGCTCCTGTTCACACCCTACACATTATTCTAATGTTTGTACAAAGCTATGCCTTGTGAGGTATGATTTAAAAACATAATTTGCTGCTCAATAATATCATAGCAAAATACAAGTAGCCACATTATAAACAAACTGAAATCATGACCTGTTTTCCAGATAAATATGAGGAGTGTTCAAATCAGTTCCTCAGAGACAAAGGGTAAACTAACATTTAAGCCAGGTATAAACAAGGCTGATGGACCATTACCTGCTAAATGGCTATTTCTGGTAGGAAAGGGAGCAGGGGCAAAAAAAATCTACATTTTAGCAAAGAAACAACATGGAATTCCCTTCCACACAGACAGCCTGTTGCCTTGCTCCCAGTTTCTTAAAGGGGGGAGAGAACTATAAAAAGAAGCATCAGACACCCCAACACACCCATCTTTCTCTCCTGCCAGGGCCATCCCTGGGGGGGGGGGGGTGAACGGGGCGATTGCCCATGGCCCCGTGGTTATGTGGGCCCTGCACTGTCCCACTCCCAGCAGGGCAGTGCGGGGCTCGCACTCGCTGCAGCCCCTCCTCTCACGGCCGCCCCACTGCCTTCGGAAGTGAGCCAAAGGCAGCGGGGCGGGGCGGTAGCGCTATACCCAGGGCGGAGCAGGCAGGCCCAGGGTCGGAGCGCATGTGTGGGGCCTGGGCGCTGGGCCGGCCTGTCCCACACAGCCGCATGCGGTCAGCTCCCCTCACTGGTGGCCTTGGCCTTCTGGCCCGGGGCCACAGCTGGCTCCCCAAGCTGGTAGCCTCGGCCTCCGGGGCTGGCTCCCTGGGAGGCAGAGCAGGCCAGTGGGCCCTCCATGCTCTACTGCAGCGTGGGGGAGAGGGGTGGGGGTGGAGCCCTGCCTAGGCCAATTGGCCCAGGGCCCTGCTCCACCCATGGGACGGCCCTGTCTCCTGGCCTATCATATTCACAGCATCTGAAGAGACAAAGGAAACAGTTGTTGGTATCTGAGGGAGGGGTCCTGATCTAAAGAGTGTGGTCAGTAAGACTGCTGAAAACATGCGGTAAGAAAACTTGGGTTGGAAACTACAGCAGCAAGGCATTGTAAATGGCACCCCACATGAGAGAGCAGGGAGGACACAGCTACTCACTGGTCTGGTTTGTACTCTGATATGTCACATGGACAAAGAATAATGCTGAACTCCCCCACAATCTTTTGGTTTTCTAAATGGAAAATAAATAAATAAATAATCCTGTAAAGTTAACATTTAACTGTAGTGTTATATCTGTGTAAATCTCAGGATACTACACAAACACAGTGGGTGATGTAATATCTTTTATTGTACCAACTTCTGTTGGTGAAAGAGACTCATAGAACCCTTTTAAATGAGTTTAGGAGTCATCTCTCCAGAGGATGGAAATGATGTTGGTCAATCGCAGGTATATCATTGTGTTCATGGTGCGGTTGACCAGAAATTCTTCCTCAAGGTATCCTATGTAGAGATTGGCATACTGGTGAGCCACCCCAGTACCCATAGCTATTGCCCTATTCTGGAGGAGGTCAGCTGTGTCCTGGAAGAGGCTCTGGTGAGTGGTTTGAGGCAGTCTTCTAGGTGTCTTTATATTCCTTCAGTAACAGAGCTATTGCCTTAATAAAGGCATTGGATTTATAGCTTATCACAACAATCTGTAACCCACTAACCCCACTTTTGTAGTCCTTATGACTGGAGTTCTAAGGGCACTTCTCCTTGAATGATCTCTTAGCATGTGTGTTAACTACTTATGCTAACCAATCTGTTCCATCTTGTGTTTACATGTGACACCCTTAGTACTTTTCCCAGATGTGAAGAAGAGCTCTGTGTAGCATGAAAGCATCTTTTCCAACCACAGAAATTTTTTCAATAAAATATTTTTCCTCATGTACCTCTCTAATTTCCCTATGAAAATTTTAATGATGCAGAAACCGCATTTTCCATCAAAAACTTTTGCATGGAAAAATCACAAAAATTCTAATAAACAAAGTTTATTTACATACAAAAGTATAGTTTAACTGATCAGGTCTGTTTTTCATTTAACAAGATGCCAATATTTTATTAAATATATTAAAATCGGAACAGTAAATATGAGACGATCCTGTGTGACCTGTAAATATATTTATATTACTCTTCTCAGAGCAAGTGCATTAACCATTCCAGAAGCACTTGGAAAATTACAGATTATATCATCCATAAATCCTTAACAAAAAGGCAGTTTAAGAGACATGTTTCAGGCATATGACCCCGTAGGGATCCAAAGAAATGGATGTATCACACTGGACACCACAGAGAAAGAAGACAAGTTAAAATTCATAGCAAGGATGGAGACTGTCTCCACAATGGTGTGTGTATTTACTCCAAGATAGCCAATATATAGACAGGGATTATCCCAGTCCCTTTTGTTGCATACTTACTGATCCAAGAACATGTAATACAAACAGCACACTATTTAAGGAAGAAAAAAAGGTATTAAACAGGGTAGAAAAGCGTATTAGCTTTCAGACCCTGATGCCCAAAGGTAACATCTGCAGACAAGCAGACATCAATCTTTTGTCTAGAGAAGAGGAGTATTGAAGCCCAAGAGGTGACTTTACAAATCTCATTATTGGAACCTGGTATTCCTTTTTTCTCCTGGAGGCTTCCATGTGAGCGTGAGATAGCTGTGAGTGGAGATAGCTGGAGGAGGAGCAATTTTAGAACTGATAGATTGCTATTTCTTAGTGGGACTGGAAGGCTTTCTAGAAAGTTTGGAGAACTTTATTGGGTTTACCATAAGGAATAAAGATAGACACATTTTCCAAAGAGACAATTTTTTTTGTGAAGGGTACCTGATACTCTTTTGAACTTCATTGAGTTACTCTATGATGACAACAAAAGAAGAACAAAAAAGTCTTGGTTCAAGTGGAAAGTTATGTTAATCTTGATGATGGCTGAAGGAAAAATATTGAGAATGTGATCATATCTTGGAAGAATGAGTGATTAAATTCAGTGAATTTCCAGTTCACCCACTCTACTGACTGAAGTAATAGCAAGGAGAGAGAATTTAGTGGCTGATATAATAAAGGATGAGATTGATGGACATTAACTTAACCAATAAATATTTTTTTTAAGATTGCATTTAAATATATAAATCTTGATAGGATTAAATATGGTAAAAGCCTTTAACAAACTAGTAATTTGTAGAAGAGTTGAAGGCTTGTTAAATTCAAGATTCCTAAGGCAACTTGCACCTTGAGAGAACTGACTTCTGTAGACTGAATCTTGTTGAATAAAAATTCTGTAGCTTTGTTCAAAGAATAAAGAGAGAAAGCCTTCAGTTCTGCCTTCCCACTTTAAGACAGAAAAGTGAGGTTGTTCTAGTTGATAGTTATATTAATATTTTCATCCAAGAAATGTAATCCTGGATGTTGAGTATTTCTTGGATGAAAATAGGAGTGCAACTATCAATTGGAAGAACAACATTTTTCTATTTTAGAGTGAAAAGGCAGAGCTGAAGGGAGGTTGTGTGCTAAATTAGGGCTCAACAAAGAAGGTATCTGGATTAACATAATCTGTCATAAAGAAGTGAGGGATGATCTTTCAATGTATGTATTTCAATGGCCTCCATCACCATAGCATTCAGCTCAATGGGTGCCAGACTCCCTGAGGCCCTGATGGAAAACCTACTTCATATATTTGGGGGTTGGTCATAGCTTTGTATTAACTATTTATTGGTATCCAGAGGCTGACAGGTCCAATACACTCTGCTATTTGAACTGAACCATAAGAAGGGGTTGCTTACCTGTAACTTCTGTTCTTCGAGATGCGTGTCCCTGTGGGTGCTCCACATCAGGTATCATCGCGTCCCGCGGCGAAGAGCGGAGTCTTCTTAGCAGTAGTGCTGGAGGGGGCTGCACGCGCTGGCCACGGCTCGCGACCATTGCTGCCTGCCTGGCGCGCGCAGCCCCCTCTCCCCTCAGTTCCTTTTCTACCGCAGAGCAAAGGTAAGTACTCCGAAGTAGAGGGGAAGGAGGGAAGGTAGTGGAGCACCCACAGGGACACGCATCTCGAAGAACAGAAGTTACAGGTAAGCAACCCCTTCTTCTTCTTCGAGCGATGTCCCTGTGTGTGCTCCACATCAGGTGACTTTGTAGCCGTTGTCAGTTATGGAGGAGGGACTTCGGTGTGCAGAGGAAAGCACCGCTGATCCTACTCTAGCGTCATTGCATGAGGCCCTGTCAATCGCGTAATGGGTAGTGAATGTGTGTGGCGAGGACCATGTGGCTGCCTTACAGATATCTGGGAGCACTATGTTAGTTAGAAAGGCTGTTGTAGCTGCCATAGCATGTGTGGAATTGGCTCTGACCCCATCTGGGGGTTGCTTTCTATTTATTCGATAGGAAGTGTGAATACAGTCCTTTATCCACTTTGAGAGTCTTTGGTTAGAGATCGACTGACCTTTGCATCTTTCTGCAAAGGAGACAAATAGTCTATTTGACTTCCTAAATTGTTTTGTTCTTTCTAGGTAGAAAGATAGCGCCCGCCGAATGTCCAGTGTATGGAGAACTGACTCGTGACGGGTGTTGTGAGGCTTCGGATAAAAGGTAGGTAAGTGTATTGGTTCATTTATGTGAAATTATGTGACTATTTTGGGTAGGAATCGGGGGTGGGGACGTAGTGTAATTTTATCCTTCTGGAAGACTGTATATGGAGGTTCAGTCATGAGGGCGTTAATTTCTCCAACTCTTCTTGCCAAGGTTATGGCAACTAGGAAAGCTACCTTCATCGACAAGTAGTATTCTGAACAGGATGCTAAGGGTTCAAATGGGTGTTTCATAAGCGTATTAAGGACCATATTCAGGTTCCAAGCAGGTGGAGGGGAACGAATGTCAGGGAATAATCTCTGAATGCCCATTAGAAAGCGTTTAATTATAGGATGACTAAGGATTGATGAGTCATTAAGGTGGTCATGGAATACTGAAATCGCTGCCAAATGAACTTTCAGGGAGCTAATGGTGAGACCAGAGTGTTTCAGCTCTAAAACATAATCCAGGACCTGTGGGACTGAAGACGACGATGGTGCAATATTATTACGCCCGCACCAGCTTTGGAATCTCCGCCATTTGAGCAGGTAAGTCTTCCTTGTGCTTATCTTTCTGCTATTTAGTAATATGTGTTTAACAGGTTCTGAACATTGCAATTCGTCCCGAGTGAACCATCGAGGAACCATGCCGTGAGATGAAGCTTCTTGATCTCCGGATGGTGAGACTGGCTAAGATTCTGGATCAATAGATTTGGCGTTGGTCGTAAAAGTATCGGTTTGCGTCATGATAGAGCGAGCAGGTTTGCAAACCACGGTTGTCTTGGCCAGGCTGGCGCCAGGAGCATGACATAGGCTTGGTCCATTCTGATCTTCTGGAGAACTTTGGGAATTAGGGGAATCGGGGGAAAAACGTACAGGAGAGATTGGGACCAGGTGATGAAGAAGGCATCGCCCATCAATTTGGGACCTATGCCTGCTCTGGAACAGAAACGGTGGCACTTCCGATTGAGGTGAGTTGCAAAGAGATCGATCATCGGATTTCTCCATTGGGCAAATATGTCTTTTATTTCTTTGTCGTCGATTTCCCACTCGTGAGTCAGAGGGAAGGTTCTGCTTAGGTTATCTGCTGTCACGTTCTGTTTCCCAGGAAGGTAGGATGCGGAGATGGTGACACTGTGTTGTATGCACCAGTTCCATAGGTTGACAGCTTCTGCACACAGGGACGATGATCTCGCTCCTCCTTGACGATTGACATAGAACATGCATGCCATGTTGTCTGTCATTACCCTTATTGGATTGTTGCGTATGACCGGAAGAAAGTGTTTGCAAGCATAACGGACTACTCTTAGTTCAAGAACATTTATATGGAGGGTGGATTTGGCTTTTGACCAGAGGCCCTGGTCAAGGTCCCTCACCAAAGGCTGTTATGTAAGTTAAGTTGTCATGGGATAAAAGGGAAGGTCCTTTCATGGATTGAGAACTGGTTAAAAGACAGGGAACAAAGGGTAGGAGTAAATGGTAAATTCTCAGATTGGAAAAGGGTAGCTAGTGGTGTTCCCCAAGGGTCAGACCTAGGACCAGTCCTATTCAATTTATTCATAAATGATCTGGAGAAAGGGGTAAATAGTGAGGTAGCTAAGTTTGCAGACGATACTAAACTACTCAAGATAGTCAAGACCAAAGCAGATTGTGAAGAACTTCAAAAAGATCTCACAAAACTAAGTGATTGGGCATCCAAATGGCAAATGAAATTTAATGTGGATAAGTGTAAAGTAATGCACATTGGAAAAAATAACCCCAACTATACCTATAATATGATGGGGGCTAATTTGGCTACAACGAGTCAAGAAAAAGATCTTGGAGTCATTGTGGATAGTTCTCTGAAGATGTCCATACAGTGTGCGGAGGCGGTCAAAAAAGCAAACAGGATGTTAGGGATTATTAAAAAGGGGATAGAAAATAAGACTGCAAATGTATTATTGCCCTTATATAAATCCATGGTACGCCCACATCTCGAATACTGTGTACAGATGTGGTCTCCTCATCTCAAAAAAGATATTCTAGCACTAGAAAAGGTTCAGAAAAGGGCAACTAAAATGATTAGGGGTTTGGAGAGTGTCTCGTATGAGGAACGATTAAAAAGGCTAGGCCTCTTCAGCTTGGAAAAGAGGAGACTGAGGGGGGACATGATAGAAGTATATAAAATTATGACTGATGTGGAAAAAGTGGACAAGGAAAAGTTGTTTAAATACTCCCATAATACAAGAACCAGGGGTCACCAAATGAAACTGATAGGTAGCAGGTTCAAAACAAATAAAAGGAAGTTCTTCTTCACACAACACACAGTCAACTTGTGGAACTCCTTACCTGAGGAGGTTGTGAAGGCTGGGACTATAAAAATATTTAAAAGGGAACTGGATAAGTTCATGGTGGCTAAGTCCATAAATGGCTATTAGCCAGAAAGGGGTTAAGAATGGTGTCCCTAGCCTCTGTTTATCAGAGGATGGAGACGGATGGCAGGAGAGTGATCACTTGATCATTGCCTGTTAGGTTCACTCCCTCTGGGGCACCTGGGCACTGGCCACTGTCGGTAGACAGATACTGGGCTAGATGGACCTCTGGTCTGACCCAGTATGGCCTTTCTTATGTTCTTATGTTCTTAAGCCCTGAATGGTCAACTGGCCTATATGAGCACCCCATCCTACGAGGGAGGCATCTGTAGTTAGCATTATTGTTGGTTGGGGTGGAAGGAATGGTATTCTGGGCAAGATGTTTTGTGGTCTGGTCCACCATAGAAGGGAGTCCCTTATGTGTGCTGGAACCGATACTCTTTTGTTTAGGCTGTGAAACTTTGGCTTGTACGCCATTGCCAGCCAATGCTGTAGTGCCCGCATGTGGAGTCTGGCATTTGGGACCACAGACGTGGAGGCAGCCATGTGCCCCAGGAGTTGTAACACTGTACGAGTAGTGACAACTGGGGCAGTTCGTAGGGTGCTGATTAGATTTTGTAGTGTAGTGAATCTTTGTGGAGGCAGGGACGCTATGCCTGACACCGAGTTCAGAAGGGCTCCGATGCAAATAATATGTCTGGTGGGATCCACTGTTGACTTCTCTGTGTTTATGCACAGACCCAACTGTTTGAATAGAGTGATGGTTTGAGTGGTGGCCTCGGTGGTCGCTTCTTTTGTTTGTCCTGCTATTAGGCAATCGTCCAGGTAGGGGAAAATCTTTATTCCCTGTGTCCTGAGGAAGGCAACAGCTTGGAGAAGGTTCGGGGCACTGTCGAAAGTCCAAAGGGCATCACCTTGTACTGGTAATGGAGGTTGTATACCACGAAACGAAGGAACCGTCTGTGAGAGGAATGGATGGTGACGTGAAAGTACGCATCTTTGATGTCGAGGGATGAAAACCATTCTCCTTGACACAGCATGGGAATTATCTTGTTTAAAGTGACCATCTTGAACTTCTGCTTCCTGACCTGCCTGTTTAATGATCTGAGATCTAAAATTGGTCTCCATCCGCCTGACTTCTTCTGGACAATGAAGTAGCGGGAGTAAAAACCCTTGCCCCTGTGTTGGCTTGGAACGGGTTCTATTGCTCCCACTCTCAGGAGTTGTCCGATCTCTTGATGAAGGGCTTGTACGTGAGTGTTGTCCCTGAAAAGGGACAGGGAAGGGAAATGTGGAAGTGGACGGGAAGTGAATGGGATGCAGTAACCCTTGGTCACGATTTCCAAGGCCCACCTGTCTGATGTCCACGTGCTCAGGGTTTAACTGATCACCATATTTGGGGTCAGGAAGGAATTTTCCCCCAGGGCTGATTGGTCTGGGCTCTGGGGGTTTCTCACCTTCCTCTGTAGCACACGGCATGGTTCACCTACCGGTGAATTCTCTGTATCTTAAGTCCTTAAATCATGATTTAAGGAGGTAAATAACTCAGTCATAGGTTGGTGGCCTATTGCAGGAGTGGGTGGGTGAGTTCTTGAGGCCTGCATTTTGCAGGAGGTCAGACTAGATGATCGTACTGGTCCCTTCTGACCTTAAAGTCTATGAGTCTATGTGATGATCGACCAGGCAGGGAGAAATCGTCTCAGGGAGAGTTCGAAGTTCAGAGGAGGTTGGTCTGATGCTGCATGTGAAGTGGGAAGTCTCAAACCCTCAACCAAGACTTCAAAATTGCTGTTTCTGAGGCTGAGATTGAGTATTTGAGGATGATTGGGAGTGCTGTCTCTTCCTGTATCCTCTGTGTCTCCCTCTCAGTGATGGTGCCTCTGCTGGTTTTGAGGTTGAAAGCAGGGATGATATCTGCGAGTGAAAGACTGGAATCTAGATTGCTTCCTTCTATAAGTAGGAGTGTAGATTCCTCGGGTTCGTAGCATAGCCCTGGAGTCTTTCATGGCGTGCATCGCTGCATCTGTTTTCTCAGAGAAAAGGTTTACCTTTTCAAAAGGCAAATCCTCAATTTTGGACTGAAGGTCCTTGGGCAAGGCAGCTGACTGGAGCCAGGAAGCCCTTCTCATAACAATGGAGGTGGCTAACGCTCTTGCTGCCGTGTCAGCTATATCTAAGGACGCCTGGAGCGAGATCCTCGCTACGAGTTGACCCTCATTCATCAGGGATCTTTGTTGTTCCCTTCTACTATCTGATTGGATATCTGAGAGTTGTGCCAATTTTTCAAAGAGCAGGTGAGTATAATTCGATAGTAAGGCGGAATAGTTGGCAATTCTCAACAGCAAGGTGACAGACGAATATACCTTTCATCCGAGGAGATCAAGACGCCTCAGATCTTTATCCTGAGGAGTGGCTTTAAAATTTGGCTGTTTCCCTCTCTGGTTGGCTGCGTCCATGACCAACGAATTTGCTGGAGGGTGAGTGAATAAAAATTCCATTCCTTTTGCCGGAATGAACCATTTCCTGTCATTTCTTTTATTTGTTGCGTACGTCGAAGCCGGATTCTGCCAGATTACATTGGCTGGTTCCATAAGGGCTGAGTCCATTGGTATCGCTATTTTTGATGGTCCTGAAGTACGCAGTATCTTGAGGAGTTTATGTTGTGACTCGGTGACCTCCTCTAGTGGAATCTCCAGCTCCTTTGCTACTCGTTTAAACAATTCATTAAATTGCTTAGCATCATCACTAAAAGATGCCATTGATGGTATAACCGCTTCCTCTGACAGGGGGTTTAGATGGTGTCAATGGGACATGTTGTCCACTATTGAGATAGAGCGTGGCGGAATTGAAGAGAGCTCAGAGAGAGTAGATAAAGGAGGGCTAGGGGATCGTCGTGGTGAGTGAAAACGATGATGATGATGGTGGTTATGGTAGTAACGGTGATGAGAGTGTCTACTCCGGCATGGTGAGCGATGGTCCCGCCTGGTAGAAGAGCTATGATGAGAAGAGGTGTGGTGGCAGCAGGAGGCTGGGTGCCGTGCTTCTCTAGAGCTTGCTCTTGACTGTGCATGGGCGAATCTGTATGGAGGAGATCTATTTCGGGATCGACAGTCGTAGGACTGGTATGTAAGACTGTGATCCGAGTAAGGTGAGGAAGGATTGGGCCCCGAGCCGCCAGCTGGTGAATGAGGAGGGGAGATATGCTTCTCCTTTCTGCTTCTCTTTTGCGGTGCTGAAGCTGGAACCGGGGTCGGCACCAGAGCAGATGCAGACTGCGCTGCCACTGAGTGGGAGTGTGGAGCCGGCGACAGCTGTTCAAGCGGCAGCGGCACCGCGCTGTCAAGCGGAGCTGTGGACGGTGCCGGGGCCGCGCGGTCCGAGGCATTCGGGGCCGATCTATCTGGAGCCGCAGCTGACGGGGAGGTCGAGCACCTACCCCTAACCCTCGGCTGTTCAGAGGAGGGTTTTTCACTCCTCGGCTTGTCAGCCAAGGAACCAGAAGCCTTAGGGGCATGCTTTTTAGGGGACTTTCTCGAAGGGGAGCATCCCCTTTTTGAGATATTTGTCCCAGTTAGTGAAGCCGGCGTTGAAGTGGAGGTCCGATGAAGCTTGTCTGCCGTGGCTGAACCAGGAGCTAGAGACTTTTCCAAGAGGAACATCTTTAATCTAAGATCCCTCTCCTTTCTGGCTCTCGCACTAAGCTTGCAGCAGTGGGAGCACTTCTGAGGGACATGAGAGTCCCCTAGACACCCGACACATTCCGAGCATCTGTCCGAAGCGGAGAAGGGGTCGTTACAGGAAGAACACCTCTTAAACCCTGGAGAGGAAGGCATTTTATAAGCAGGGTCGAGAAGGAGGTGTTAAAGAGCCGGCCGGTGTGAAGCCGGCTCGCGGCTTTTTTTTTTTTTTCAATAGACGAGAGTAAAAGGGTAAAGGGGAACTAGTGATGACTGAAAGTCCTCTTCTTTTCATTTTGTCTTTCAGATTTGGCCATCTGCTAACAAGGAAAGAGAAACTCCATCTTCCTGTCTTCACCCGAGGGCGGTTGAAAAGGAACTGAGGGGAGAGGGGGCTGCGCGCGCCAGGCAGGCAGCAACGGTCGCGAGCTGTGGCCGGCGCGTGCAGCCCCCTCCAGCACTACTGCTAAGAAGACTCCGCTCTTCGCCGCAGGACGCGATGACACCTGATGTGGAGCACACACAGGGACATCGCTCGAAGAAGAATAGTATTACACACATCACTGAGTTTCTCTTCAAAACACCTCTCTGGCTATGTCTACACTTGTTAAGTTAAGTCGACTCTGTTAAGTCGACTTAACAAGGTCTACTTTAAATCTACTTAAAGTCAACCTTGTTAAGTCGACTTAACGGAGAGTCTACACTTAAAGTCAACTTAAGTCGACCTTGTTAAGTCAACTTAACAGAGCCTGTAGTGTGGACATACCCATCTACACTGGCTTTAAGGAACTGCTTAAGTCAACTTAACACATGCCCAGTGTGAAAGCAGAGTTCTGTAGGTTGACCTAAACATCCTTAAGTCAACCTAAGGCACCTGTAGACACACCCTCTGAGATAAAGAAACAGCACAAAAAATGGAAAACTCAGAATTACACAGGAAATTGTAATATAATTTAGGATGGTATCCACGTCTCCTGAGTCCCATTCAAGTGCTTTAATTATGAGGTCATCTTTCCTCTCCAGAAGGAAAGAGAATTATGGTTTGCCAGGCTAACATAATCCAATATGAATTTGTGAGACATGAATTTTCTTGGTCTTCCTGATATTCTAAGTATCATTTGGACAAGAAAAAAAGGCATTCATCTCAGGGCTTCTCCAGAGAAAAAAGGCAGAATCCACTGTCCAACACATTGTATTTAAGTATCTGGAAGAACAGAGTGGTTGTCTATGTTTACTGAAGTGAATAGGTTGAAAGTTTCTGATGTTTGGAATAGTCATCAAAAAAAGCTTTTCAAGTGGAGTCTCATAATCTGAGAATCTGATTGCTGCAATACGTGGCATAAATATTTAGTTTGACCTGGATATACACTGGAGACATGGCTATACTGGATCCTCCTAGGATGACTCAGAGCTTCTTTTTTTATCACACCTTGATTATTTAGATAAGTAATGATAGAATATTGATTACATGAAATGGGGAAAAAGGGGATGAATAATCTATGTGGCAGAAACAGACAGAAACCCAGAGAAGCCTCCACAAGGAAGGAGGACACAGATGAGCATCCCAGCCACCAGAATTGGAATCGGTCCTAATTCTTGTGAATGGAGGATCCTCGTATAGTTTCACTTGCATCTGATCGAATCTATCTACCAGCAAAATGAATGAAAACCTATTTGTGGAATAACTATGTTTTGGTGCACACTGTCCTCTTTGTCCTACCATTGATACAGAATAGGAGTTTCTTTCTTCCTTTGCCTTATAAGAACACTTTTCAAGGTTTTTTTCCCCCTTCTAATAACTTTCAACTAATAATACTAATATCTGTATTTAGAATGCAACCCCGTTCTGTAATTATATTTCTTATGCACGAAGACAGCAATAAACTAGGAGAAGAACCTATTAGCCCTTTTGCATGTATAATTACACATTTGATATTACGAGGTAACCTTTATAAGTGACTGGCTTTGAGCTTATGCAAAGAACTGAACACTCTGAATACATAAACATCAGCAGCAGATACATGTCTGATTTTGTATTCTGTTCTTTCCTGGTTTCCGTCTGTCTGCTATAGTTTGACAGCCCTGGTTTTATTTGGCCATCCATGGAAACATCTAAAAGATTTGGCTTTTGCATCATTTGGGTGCAGTAATGAATAAGAACTGACATCAAATATCAATATTATTGGCCCAGCTAAATGGTAGCTGACATCAAGCTGGACTGCTGAAGAGGTAAACAAAATTGAAATTTTGTTTTGGTATAAGAACTGTCTGACATTATTTGTCCTTCAGTAAATCAATGGGAGACTGACCTGAAATGCTGTTTGCATTTCAGCATGGGGAGAGAAAGATGGATGCTACTATAGAAGAATGTTTTCTGTAGCCTTCTGAGCATTGATAATTACAGAAATACTATTTGTTTTAAGGAAATTTGGTTACTGAGATTTTTTTTCCCCAGATCTAATACAGACAGAGTGTGGAATGTATCAGTTATAAACAAGCACTACTGAATGGTGACTCACTCCTCCGTTTATACGCAAGCATTTCTGTATACAAAGGTTCAACTTTTGCTGTGAGTTACACTGAAGCTGAAGTAATTCCACAGAAGTGAACAGAGGTTACAGCAAGATAATGAAGTCCAAGAATGTAAATGCCTGTCAAGCTGCAAAGTGTTATATGACACTGCTATATGAGAACTTGTTTCAAATGTAGCCGTTTATGAAATTCCCACAATATCATACAGGTATATTAAACAGAAGATTCTTAAGTTCAATGCCAGCTCAAGTTGCTGCTGCAGTGAAATGTACAGAATGCAATTGTGCTGGTTTCCTATCATTGCTGAACACAAATACACACATCCAGTCTTATTTTCCAAAACTCAGAATAATACTCTTTTGCAGTACAGTGAATGCCCTTTTGCCTTTTATGTGCATCCACAGAGAACAAGCAAGGGGTGTATCCATGGCTCTGTATCCCTATTCTGTATTGGTCAGTGGAGATAAGTCCACCCCACTATGGAGCAGTGAATAAGCGGCACTATGCAAACTGATTGTGTGTACCAAAGCCCACTCAATGGTTTTTGGGTGAAGTCCCTATAATACCCCAGAAGCTGGAGAAGAGATTTTACCTCCCAGGTGCAATCTCACTTGGGTCTCTCTGGGATGATGCACCTCTGCAACTCAAGTTAATTGAGCTATGTGGAAACCTGCGATTCTGCTCAGTCTTGTGTTTCTTGAGGCCATTCACTCAGAGCCTTTGAAGAGAGTTTGAGCCAGCACAGTAATCTCTAGAGAAATGTGCAAAACTATATTCTCACTTGCGTAAGTATTTTTGTAACTAGTGAAGTAGCCTAATCTTGCATGAGCAAAATCTGTCTTGAGCATTTTAGATAACTTGGCTGTGTTGCAGTTATGGAAAAGTAAGCAAATAAGGTATTAACATGCAGAAAGGAAGATTTTTTCTACCTTTCTATGGCTAAGAATTTGTTCAAATGCTCCAAAACAATTTCACCTCTCGGTACAGAAACCTAGAAAGTTGCAAAAGCTTATGAATAACTGAAAACAGTGTGTCATCATCAAAGGGCTTGTCTTCACTGATGGTGGAAATTTTGCTGTCGTCGGATCTATCTTCCAGATCAACTGATCAGGTCTATGAAGACCCACTTAGCTGATTGGGAAGTTGATCCCTGAACACCACGCTGGCAACTGGAGTTGCACTGAATCGAAGAGGAGGGCACACATTTTGGCTCAGCACAGGGACATGTCGGATGTAACAAAGTTATTTTAAGTAACTTATGTATTTCCCTTTGACTTCCATCAAAAATGGCAAACAGTGTAGACCTGCCCAAAGTCTCTCCATAATCTGAACTGTAGCAGGTGCTAGCTGAATACCTCCTAAAATAATGTGATAACAGATTTTCAAAAGTGCTTAGTTCACACTAAGATACCTAAATCAGTGGCCATATTTTCAGATGTATAATGGGACTCAATCCCTTTGGAATCTGTAACTGCTAACTATGGTTATTGAGCACTTTTGACTATGCTGACCCTAATGTCTATCAAACTCTAAAGTATTTTTAACAAAAAGTAACACCTGCAATTCCAGGAATATGAAATACTAAATAACTGACATTTCATTAATTTTATCCAATATATATATAATTTCAGATAGCTCCACAAGAATTTATATAGCATACAGTGTGATGAGATAAAATACAATGTACTGGATAATTGATACTTCATGTAACCGTGAAAACTGTCCTCTAGAGTCTCATTTCCAAAAGCGACTTAGTCACATAGGAACCTGATGGTAAAATTTCGAAAGACCTTAACTAGTTTAAGAGACTAAATCAGATTTGCAATAATGACTTAGGAACTTAAATCCTATTGATTTCCAATGAGACTTGGGCTGAAGTACCTAAGTCACCTTTGAAAATGGAACTTCGTGCTTTTGGATATTTTGCCCATCATGACCAGATAAGGGCAGAATTTCTAGTCCTTTACATTGCTGGGTTCCACCAAATACCTGAATCTTTCAGTGCATATCCAGTAAAGAGAGATTTGGAAAATATTATTTCAGTGGTATTTTCAGCTGAAATGTTGTCCTAGATATGCTGGCCAGACACTCTGACAGTTTACATGTATACCTCACCTTCAGCTGCCTTACCTTCTGAAGATGTACAATTAATTTACACAACTGTAATTACCACTTCTGAAATTACACTTCTCCCTCAGTCCAATCAATACTGCACTGGATATTTCCATCTTTATTAATTCAATCATTGAGAATGTCAACCAATAATTTCAGGCTAGAGTTTAATGTCTGCTGTAATATTCTTTATCAAAATAACACGCGTATCTGGAAGCTTATCAGCGCATGGTCTCTTGGCTTCCTGTTAATGATTTGAGGTCATGTAGAGATATTCTGCATTGGAGATAAGAGTCCTTTAGTACATTCTCGGCATAAAGGCCAGCCTGCACCTTTGCTTGCTGTTATGAAGCTTTATTCACCATTCTAATTACATTAAATAGTTATATTCTATCTTTTCAAGGCCATGATGCTGCAAAATACTAAGGGTCAGGATTAGTAATTGCCCCGTATAGGCACAAACAAACAAAATACAGGGCAGGAGGGACTTTGGATCTCATGAGAGTACTTATCCCAATCTAGGAATATGGACTACCCTTTACTAGGTCATATGAGAAGATGAATCGCTAGGGCTCCTTCCTAGTATTTCAGGGGCAACAGGAGACAGATAAGCAACAGATCCTATTGGACAAGGATAAAATATCCAGTATTCCCTGCAGCTAGCTGATGGCCCCTCAAAATCTTACAATAATGATGGGGGGGGGGGCAGGAGAGGCACCAGAGACACTTGCTGGGACACATTGAGCAGCATTGACAGCAGAGAGCAAGTGCCCAAGAGTCAGGCAGGCAGAGTGTGTCAGGGATCATCACCGTGGCGCCAGTCTGGGAAGCACTCTGAGGATTATCATTCCCCCCAAGCAATAGAGGCAGTGTGGTCAGGAGAGATGGGGGAGCCAGAGATGCCATTAGTTTTCCAGTCCCTCCATTGAATGCAAGCAGAACGGCTTTGTTTTTTCTGTTGCAGGGAAGTCCTTTAGAAGCACTGTGTGGTGGGAGAAGTACTGCTGTGCCTTGTCCTGCTCCCCACCATAAACAGAAAAATTTGGGGTACCCTGCCCTCCCCTTAATTCACTAGTTCTAGAGAGCCCAGGAGAGGATCTCCGATATCAAAACCAGGAGTATTCCAGGTTTGGAGTTTGTGTCTTAGAAGTTTACACCCATTAGACTAAACACTTACAGAGCACTTACACGCCCTTCTCATTGGCATTTTGGGCCTGATTGGGCACTTTGAAATCAACGGGATTTTGTACACCACCTTCAACAGGCTTTGGATCCGGGCCTTTTAAGCACTTAATGTGCTGGTCTGCGAGGAACAGTCCACTCTCATATGCAGTTCAGCCAGGAAGGCCCACACCTTCTCCACATCTGCCATCTATCTGCACTCCATCACTAATCCAAATCAAAATGAGCTAAAATATCCTTTATAGACAATAACAACAAAACTAAATATCCCAGAAATGACTAACAGCCAACAAGAAATATCAGATAACTAAACCAACTGTGCAGTCACAGTGAGGCAAAATGGCTCAGAGACAGCAAGAAACAAACTAAGGTTGGTCATAGGGATAGAGTTTCATTCGGAACATAGTGGGAACTTCACATATTCTAGCCAGGGTGTGTGCCCCATGGACTGCCATAAGATCGTGAGACATTCCTACAGGATTAGATATTTCATGAAGGAGAAATATTTGTGCATGAAGAGTGTTTACAAAAGAGGAATATGGAGATTTTAAGATCAAGATTAGTTGTGTTTCTAAAAGATACGCTCTAATTCAAACAGGACTGATTTCAAGGAAAGTGTATGGCCTGGAGATCATATAGATGATCTCAATGGTCATTCTGGCTTTATAATTTCCAGCATGAGAAACCAAGCCTTCATGCACAGAACTTACCTTCATGTTGAATGTCGCATCATTACAGGAATGCAGGTGACCACAGAAAGTTTGAGCACAGAGCCCCTAGAAAATCAAAAAAGGAAAACAATCAAAAGAGTTATAGCTATGTAAATTACAATACTTTCTTGTAAATAAAGAGCTTGATTTTACTATCATGTATGAAGATTCATGTCAGTCAGTGTACTAAAAACCAGCTACAGTGCTTTGACATGAATGGAGAAGAAAGTCTTTAAAGCATTTTTTAAAGATATGTGATGATGCACATCTGCATCTAGAATTGGGATTAATATAAAAGATGCATTAAAATATTGTCAGATAATGACTCTCTCACAAAAAGAATTCTGCTTTTAATGAACTAGACACACACAATTACAGTCCTTTGGAAAGCAGAGTGCCAGCTTCCAGGAAATGCTTCAATAATGACTCAATAAAGCATAGTGGTTTTATATTTCTTACACACACACTTTTAATGTCTGTCTTAAGAAACCAAAAGCAATTAAATTAAAATTAATTATCTTCCGTTGCTTTCCCAAGTAGTCTATAAATTGACCTAGGATGGCCAGTAGTATAGGTTAGATGTCATCTCTGATTTCTGATATGTGCTCTCTGTGGACAGCACACACCCAAACCACAGTACCTTCTACCAAAGGAAAGTAATGGCCAAGGTGGAAGAAACCTATAGGCCAGTCAACCTATGTTTTCCAGATGTGGGATGCAGACTACTGGCAAGGACGTCAGCAGTCAGTAAATGTAATGTCTTGTCCTGGGGACAGATGATGTGGAGTCTTCAGGGAATGGAGGCCTGGCATAAAAGACTCCTAGGCTTTGTCTGTACTTGCAAATTAGTTTGAATTAAAGAAGCTTAATTTGAACTAACTAAACCCATGGCTACACTAGGCTTTCATTAGTTTGAAATAAGGGTTTCCTTAATTCGAACTAATAAATTTAAATAGGCTATTCAAAGTAAGGGTTAATTCGAACTAGTTAGTTCAAATTAACCAATGTGGCCATGTTAGTTCGAACTAATTGCTTAGTTCGAACTAACCGTCCCATTGAATTCAATCCAAATTGCTAATTTGAACTAAGCAAGTGCCATTCATGGCACTTGCTTAGTTTGAACTAATTTTTTTCTAGTTCGAATTAAGTTAATTCAAACTAACTAAAATTAGTTTGAATTAGTTAGTTCGAACTAACTAATTCAAACTAATTTTAGTAAGTGTAGACATAGCCCTAGTGCCTCCACTATGCCAGTCTGACCCCTCCCAGAGAGATCTAACTTCCCTCTTTTCCAGGCACACTCTACCAACCACTCATCCCTTCCTCTGAGGTCTAAGACTCCCCCTACTTTGGAGGAATGTTCTTCTCAAAGGAAGCGAGGGCCTTTCCTGTCAGTATGTTGGGGAGAAAAAAATTACCCCATCTTAGTAAAAATGAATACAAACTGATTCAAAGGGAAATAGCATTTTTAATGGAAGGCATTTTAATAACTAAAGGTTTTGGACAATGTTCTACATGTTCGCATTTGCACTTTTGCCAATATTTTACTGCTACTAGTATTGGAATCAATCAATATTTGTTTATGTAAATTTGACCGATAGCCAAAAACAGCTATTGAGGTTACAGACTGTAATACACTCTCTATTCCTATGCTCATTTTATCTGACATTCTTAGTGTAGCTGAATTTACAATATTTATGCTCAACCTATTGTTGTTATTTGGGGGAAGTTTTAAAATGTGCAACAACTCATAAGTATGAGAGAGTGAACAATTACAGGTTTTCCACTGAGAAAGAATTTTAATGTATTCTTTGGGGCATGGATAACTCAAAAATTGTTGAAATTCATAAACTAAACCTTCACATCAAGGTTAGTCATAGTCTCTAGGCTAATTTGCAAAGAAAAAATAAAGGAATTGTTTTTGCATATGCATAGTATGAAATTTCTATTAAGTTTACAGTCACTTTACTCCTTCTCACTAGATTTTCGCAGACACACACAAAATTAGGCCCCAATTTTGCAAATGCTTATGTATGTACTTAAGTTTAAGCACATCTGCAGCCCTACTGATTTCAATACACAGTGGAAAAGCTGTGTAGTCAGGACTTGGGTCTCACTCTTTTAATCATACCTAATTTAAAAAAAAATAAAATAAAAACCTTTCCCTAAAAAATGCCAGCAATATTAAAACAAATATGGATACTAATGAAAGGTTAAACTTCCAGTTTTAACCACTCAGAAGTCAGGATATGCAGAGGAGAGACTTCACACAGAAATAGTAACTACAATAAAGACAGGATTATGGGATTGTGAGTTATTTAGTTAGTTGTATTCATTAATTTACACCCTACAAAAGTTATTATGACAGAAATATCATCTTTGACATTTTGTGACCTTCGAGCCATTAAAATGATAATCTCTTTATGAAAAAGACTTCATTCATGAAATTGAACACAAGTTTAAGGCCACATTCTGCCTGTGGATCTGCATGGGTTCAGGGGAACCAATCACAACATAAGGCTGTAAAGCCTGATCCTGATGAGCCCCATCTGACTGAAGTCAGCAAGACATGTGGCTACTTTGAACCTTTCAGGTTCAGGACTGTAAACAGGTCCCTCCTTCCAATGCGCGCACGCACACACACACCTGTGGTGGCCCTCCTGCACCCTACCTCAGTTTACCTCTCTCATGGGGCTCCTCAAAACTACATCAAGTCCACATAATTGTGAAACCTGTCCTTTCTGTTTAGTCCATATTCACATTAGTACTTCATGCCAGTTTAGATCTTGCTGGCCACTGGTTCCCTGACTCAACCAATCCTGTTTCCCTCCATCATAAATCCTCAATCCGCCTTCCTGGAGCTGGATTATAATCCCAACAGCCCCTTTGAGTCCTGCAGTGGCCAGTCTTGCCTGTCTCAGCACTCACCTACTGCTGCTTTCTTAGATCAGCTGCAATTTCCAAAGGCTTCTGTCCTGCCTGACACTTCTAGCCCTACCTTGCTGGAGCATTACAGGCTCCCAGTCAAGATCTGTCTCACCCTTTTGTTCCTAGTTCTTAGTCACATAACCTCATTATTCATCATCCTTGAAGTGAGCCAAGCATGTTACAGGTGAGGCTGAGGCCCATCTCCCCTTATGGGGCCCTGTCTCAAGGACCACACAATAAAAAGAGTTTATAATACAGTAATTGTTCAGTGGATATGGCACCTCATTTAGGACTCAAGAAACCTAGGTACTATTGTAGGCTCTGCCACTGGCCTGCTGGGTGACCTTAGGCAAATTATATCACTGTTCTGTGCCTCAGTTTCCCTAAACCGAGGATAATGCTATTTGCCTCATAAAGAGTTCAAAGATCTACTAATAAAAAGCACTTTGCCACAACAATGTATTATTCTTATGAAAACAAAAACAAACCATTACAAAATTCCATTATTGAAACTTCAGGTAAAAGAAGAAAATGATTTACAAAATGCGTCTAACTCTCTACTTGTGTAACTCCACTGTCTTCAACGGATATACAGCAGGTAAAAAATGTGGCCCTATATATTTTAAAGATTTAAAAATAATCAAAATACAACCCGTAAATCATGAGAAAAAAGCAAATTTAAATATTCATTATCCAAGTATGAATTCTCTATTAGACGAGAAATATTATTATACACAATCCCCAGGGTAGACAGATAAATTAAATTTGATAAAGATAACAAAAATAAGAGGAGATGTGGTAGATCATAACCAAATAGTCATGAAAAGTCTGGTGAGTATGAATTCTAAGAGTCCAAAATCGATCTTGTGCTTCAGCAGCACTGTCAAGCTACATATCAATGCTTTCTTTTTTTTTTTTTTTTGCATCATTGTAGTCATGGAAAATATACTTTGGTTCCTTTAACTTGTTGGTTAGTAGGATGAAGGGTAGTGACTTGCATTCTGATATATGTATGCTAATATCTCTTTTAAAAATCCATCTTTCCACGGGAATTCAGGAGGAAAAGGCAAGAAACATGTGATCACAATATCTCAGAATGAACACTTCTCGACTTTCCTTCTAGAAAGAACTTAGTGTTTATTACCAAGGAATAAAAGAGATAATGGTCTTTTACGGAGTTTCTAAATAATGTCCCTAAAAGGACAGATCAAATTTAATTGATAACAATTCCAAATTAATCTAATATACCCTTCACAGTTTAAATTTGACTGTTCCCTTCAACAGCCCCAGTAATTCTAAGATTTGTACTTTAACTGCACACATAAAAACTATATGACTGAACCTGCAAACTCTTACTACTGAATGTAAGGCTTACTACAGTGAGCAACCCCAGTGATGTCAAGGGGTAATAAGTATTGTCAGAGTCAGACCCTATGTTAAGAAAATGTTCCATTTGCAAAGCTGAGCACTCATGAGTGAATCAGTGATGCACACCCAACCTTAACACTGTGCATTCCCCCTTACACATGCATTCTGCTCTGGTCTTTAATTACTTGACTCTATACTAATCCTGTAAACAGTGTATAGTATACAGGACCCTGCCTCATTCAGTGTGAAATTCACCCCGTGCAGATTGCTAGAGCAAGCGGCTTAATTGTTACTTTCAAAGTATTTTGAGTGTCTCGTGTCCAAGTGGTGTATTTTCACACTCAGTTAAAAGGCTGAGCGATGTGGAATGAATGAGGCAGGGGTCCTGTAGAACATGTTTTCATGGAACTCCCACAGAGGTAGAATAGCTCTGCAGAATCTTTGGGGCAGGGTCCCTTTGCAGTTTGCATAATCTGATCCATACAGTATGAGAAGTAATTGTTAAAGATCCAAGAATATCCTGAGAGCAGGGAGATCGCCTCTTTAAATGTATTCTCCCCATCTGGCAGAAACAGGAATTGAACCTGGGTTTTCTACTTCTCAGGTGTATGTTCTATTACCAGCTTCTACTCTTCTGGATATTTTGGAAATGGGACTGGAAAAAATAAGCATGTTCAGAGGCTGTCTTCCAGATCAGACCCTGCAGATAACTTAAGGTGGCTCAGTAAATGCAGTCTTTCCCTGATCTGTGAATTGCTTTGTCGCTTAGGCAGGAGATAAATGTCTGGATGCTGATAATGAGGCAGCAAGGCCCAGAAGCAGAAACGTAGAACTGAGGGAACTTTTACTCTGAAAGCTTAGGCATTAAGGGTACGTCTACACTAGCAATTTAGGTCGACTTAAGGACCCTATAGTTGACCTAAATTACTCCATGTTCACACTTAACAAAGTCAACTTAACCTTTTCTGGTGTAGACATACCCAATGTGACTTTAGGTTGCTATAGGGCTCAGTGAAAACTTTGTGAATTGAAGTGAAACCAAAATTGGGACTTAGGCACCTAAGCCTGAGATTGAGGTGCCTACCTCTCGGATTTAGGTTCCTAAGTACCATCATGGATCCCACCCTACATACCTTGCTTGGCTGAGGGCTAGGCTGGCAGAGCTGATACAAATATTGTTGGCACCCCAACTGAGCATTCATGAGTGAATCACAGTGCTTGGCTTACTGACAGAATTTCTTGCCACCAAGAAAGCAATGTACATACCAGGCATTTGTCCGAACTTCTCCATTTACAACAGTAGAAGAGGTAAACTCTGAAATACTGTACTCTGCCTCACATAATGAGGGAAAAAATCTGTTAGAAACCCAAGATCTTATCCCACATCATTATTTTGGAAGATTTTCTGATTAGGGTCAGAAGTTCCCGAGACATTTTCACAAGTCCAATGACCATCAAACTATGCACACTCAGGGAAGCTCTCTAGAGAGAGGAAAAAAAGAGAGCAAAATGCTTAATGTAGAATTCCACAGCTGTAAAAGAGCAGTAAATTTATCCAGTTCCCCCCTAAGGAATCTATTAATTTTCATAGGTACAAAACCCAGGAGCATCACAGGACACAAAATTATGAAGAATACTAAATTCACTGTTAAACTGAGGCACCAGCCTTTTGATTTCTTTGAAATTTAAATTTGTAAAACTGGGCTTTTCCTCCATTCCCTTTGAATTACTAGCTGGTAGCCACTTCCTTTTATGTTCACTAATTCTTCTTTTGTAGATTTGCCATGAAAGTAACCATCATAAAGAAAAACAACAGCAACAGCATTCACTGAAAGAAAACAAGTATTAAAAGTGAAGCATTTGTTGATAAAAATGAATCATAAATATTGTTTTTCAATTCAAAGCTTTAAACTAATATTAGAATAAGTGTTTATAAATAACACAGAAACTTCCCTGCTGATACATATCAAACTGTTACATTTCACTATTAATTGCCTGTCTGGGATTAGAATCATCTGAAGATTTTAAAAGACCCTGATGACGCTTCTATTTTTAAACCTCAGCGCAGCACAAAAGAAAAGGTAGCATAAGAAAGCATTTTGCCATTTCCTTGGAGCTGAGAAGCTAAAATAGGTAACCCTGAAGCAATCCTTATGGAACACTGAAACAAGGAACCTAAATTTAAATAAGAACAATCAAGGAGTCCTGTGGCAATTTTAAAGACTCACAAATGTATTTATCACATGAGCTTTCGTGGGCACAATTCCACTTCATCAGATGCATGAAATGGAAAACACATTATGTTAGCTGTAAATATATAGATATAGAGATGGGGGAGTTACAATGTTAATTCTAACAGATCCAGAGAGATAGACTGCTAGCTTATCTCTGCAAAGTAAATGAGCTGTTTTGATTCAAACAGTGTATAAGAGGGAGGCAAAAGCTGTAATTTAAATAATTTCTTAGGTCTAACTTACACCACACAAAAACAGGGAATTCAGTGACAATGGTTAAATTCTGTTTTAATTCCTCTCTACTGTTGAGTGATGCATATCAAGGCAAAACTGAGCAGGTTAAGGATAGAAATGTAAGCTCAGCACTTCATTTCTTTGCATCTGTGGCCTTAAGTTAGACTATTAACTGCTTACCATAGCAGTTGGGTTTTCCTAATATGTATTTAATTGCCGGTTTAACAAAATCCATTGAGTCATTCTTGATTTATGAGAGCATAAAAAATATTGTGCTGCATGTTTTAAGGTACGGCTCAATCACTTTGAAAGCTTTGATAATTTGAACTCCTTTTGAATGTAGAATGTCATTCTGTGATTCTAGGATACCATGGATGATAGACTTCCACAAAGAACACATGCTTTATAAGGCTGAAAGGTTTGACTGAGAAATACGTTATAATTGATTGAATATAATGTACTCTATAAATGCTGTAGATAATTTTCCTTACTGATTTAATCCTTTACAATCTTTTAGATAGACATAGCTAAGTCTACATACACTTGTTTACTTGGATGGAGATTTGAATACACAAATAACTTTTTGACTCTAAAAATTAATACAACATAATTAATTAAAATAAATAGTGCCTTGTACTTTTATAGCACTTTACAAGATACCCTGTGAAGTAGGTAAATAGTAGCATTATATCCATTGTACAGGTGGAATAACCAAGGCACAAGGTGATTAAGTCATTTGTCTAATATCCTACAGGAAGTCTATGGCAGCCTCAGCAATATTGAGGTACCAACAAAAGCAATTAAAGATCATAGGCATAAAACTGAGACATTCCTCAAAATGTGTTCACTGGAAAATTTTGAATGAAGGACTTTTTTGTAATGATTCACAAACAAAACTGGACTTTGAATGAACAAGGCCTTTGAAAAGTCAGGTTTGAAAAAATAAGAAATGTTGACACTAAAGAATCATTGTGTTTTCTGAAACTCCTCCACCCCCAAAAGGATATGATGATACACACATACTGAATATGATATTGAAATATAAAAATGACAAATTGTTTCATGATCAGGGTAAACGTTTTGATAGATATATTTTAATAACTTGTAATTATGGATGGTGAATGAGTTTAAATGAGAACACTCAGGCCAAGGCTTTGCTGGCAGAAGTGTAGTTTTTGCAGCCAATCTGCTTAAAGTTATTTTATTGTTGAGAGAACAAAGGTAACATTTTGTTCTGGAACTTTTTAGGTAAAAACACACAAACCTGTAACAACAATAAAATATTTTACTGAGAGAACCCAAGAAACAAGTGACACAAAACAACAAGACATAAAAATGGCAAAACAGCAGGAAAAAAAATGCAGGAGTCGGGTACTTTGAAATGTACAGGTTACATAAAGAATTAAAGGGTGGATGTGCTGGAAGATGACTGGAGAAAAAGATAAGGAATGTGAAAATGTATAAAAGAAGTGAGTAAGGCCCACATCAGAGGAAAAAAATGGTCTAGAAACTAAAGGACAAGACTAAGGGATGAGAGGAGGCAATGACCGGCATGAAGTACAGGAGAACTTTCCCAATGCCCTGGGATGTGGTAACTTGGACCCTCCGTCTGTTCTGTTTTGTCTGATATTGTTGTCTTACATAAACACATTTTCAGACACCATAAGTGACACTAATTCTGTATGAAATTGTATAAATAAAGGCAAGAATTCATTAAGCCTAAATTGGGCAGACTTGTAACTCAGTTTCCCCACTTTACGTGTTTTATGTGCTCCCCTCACTTGTACCTATGCTCTCTCAGCTTTTACTCCCATGTTTCGAACACAAGGCCAGGCTTCCCTTCCACAGGGAAAAGAATCTGCTAGAGGGCCATCAGATTGGGAATTTAAGCACAACAAAATCAAGATTCCCACAACAGTAATTCTGTCACACTGCACATAAATATTATAGCACAGCCAGTGGCATTGGAACAGTTTTTATAGTGGGGATGCTGAAAGCCATTGAAGAAAACTGTAAACCCTGAATATGTTGGAAACCATTTCAAGCCAGGGGTACTACTGTACCCCCAGCACCACTACTTCCAAAACCTCTGGGAACACCAGTCTATACAATATCATTGGCAATAGGACATTCCAATATAGAAGAAGATAAAGTAATCTTGCTTTGGAAGCACTTATTTCTTATTTTCTCACTTTTAGCATTTGAACTTCACCTTAACATTACCATAGCTTTTAAACTGAATAGTGTTCCAAGATAAAAACTTTCAAACTTATTTTTCTTAATTGGAAAGAAAAATGTGCTTACAGGCCAAGACCCTGAATGCTAAGTCAGTTCAAAGCGAACCTTAAAGGCTCTCCTATAAAATCCTGAAAAAAGGGGGTTATAACAGAAATGCTGACAGACCATTTTCAAGCCTCTATAATATAATCTGACTCCAAGATAAATGTTTCATGAATTAAAAAAGTTGAAAAAGCTTTTCTGTTTGGCTTTGTTCTTGAGATGAAAGTGAGTTATCTTTTTGTCTTCTCCTAACACTTGGATTTCTAATACTGCAGTCTGCCAAACCCCTTAACCAGAGGCACTATTTAAATAGACACAACACGTAGGATACTCTCCTCTGTGAACTCCTTCAGGATTCATCAGCTTCCAGCCCAACAGAAAAATATTTCAACATACCAGAGCCATGGAAGAAATATGGTTTTGTGACCTATTTACTAAACATTTACAGAGTTTCTGTGCATTGTTTAAGCAACTATCTTCCCTGGAGAAAGTTTTAAAAATAGATGTAATTGAAAAACAGACTGCTGACTATTTGACCCTGAGGTCTTCTCCACATTAGGAAGGCTACCTGTTTTTGACAAAGGGTGTAAAAAACTGTACAACCTTCCCTCAGGCAGCGTAGGACAAGTTAACTGAATTCAAAACTAGCTGAAGAAGTTTTTGCCTTGTTTATCCGATGTCTAACAGTTCAGTCAACTTTGCTTCCACGAGTGTTGAACTCTGTTGATTCAGTCCATGCCAGAGGATAACTGTTCCAAGAATGCTTGAGAAGATAGGATGAAAGTCATTTCTGAAACTTATGCCTCATTTTTCTAGATGCAACGTTTCAACCAGTCCATCAGGATCCAAGTGGAAAAAAATAGTAGTGGGACTCTCCCAAGTGCAACCTACATCAGTGGTTTTCAAACTTTTTTCCTCTGGACACAACTGAAAAAAACTTATTTATACCTGTGCCCCAACAATTACATCTTTGATCAATTCATTCCAGTCTTTTGATGGTGACAGCAGGGGATGTCATGACCCAGCACCTGAGGGTCTGCGACCCAGTATTGGGTCCTGACCCTAAGTTTGAAAACTACTGATCTACATGACACGTCAAAAGGCGAAATCAGCATTATTCTTCAGAGTTAACAATCTTACTAAATGACTAGGAACAGTTCCCTCCCCTCTCAGTTATTGTTTAAGAATATCTAAAGACTCAGACATTCCTGTATTGGTAAGAATCAGCCACTTCCTACTCCTCCTCTAACTGAAGGCCTGTGAAGGGTGGTCTAGCAAGATGAAAAAAGTGAGCATATGGTACCCTTCCAAGGAACATGGCATGGGGGTGGTCATATGGCTTGGGAGGATGAGAGTCCAGGGTTGGGGAGACCACATCCTAAAAGACATTCAAGATATTTATGGGGTACCAATGTCCTTGGGGAGAAATCTGAGGAACTGTAGCTGGAAGAACCTAAGGTTATTGTGATGCTGGCCTTTAGGGGAGCCATGCTGAGATCGTTCAAACAGTGCAAAACCACAAGGAATGGGGCAGGCAAAGCCCTAAACATGGGTGGTTATTTTTCCATAAAATATACCAATATACAAACTGCTTCTGATAACCTCACTGATTATTCAAATGAGAAAAATGCAGTTCCTTTAAAGCCATCCAATCCACTGGCTTCTATCCAGACAGTCATGTCAAATATATAGAGATTATGAACATCTTGATCCATCATACATAAAAGAAAAAAAAAAGTTCTTCCAATTCCAAACGATCGGACACATTACCAGCTAGGTCAGTCACTATTTCAGATCTTACCAAATACACACTTAAAGTCAATGCTTATTAACTAAACTAATATACTAAAAAAGAAAGAGCATTGTTTAAAAAATCATATACATACAGGTAAGAATAAAGGTCATAGCTCAGCTACAAAGTAGAGAAGATAAATTGTATTGCAGAAATTCTTTCAGAATCAGTTCCACAGATTATAAACCAATAGAAAGCTCACATATAGAGTATGTATACTCTATAGAGTATGTAACTCAAACCTTCCCTGTCAAGACTTAAGCAATCCTAAAACAATTTGTGTCTTTAAAGTAACATCTTTTACTTCCTAGTTACACATCAGTAATGACTCATTAAACAGTCAACAGGCAGTTTACTTAAACTTCAAAGTGAAATACAGAGACTGATGTTATTACACCCAAGGTTCATCTAGATGTTAACTTGATTTCTTTTGATTTCTGAATCAATAAAACACTAGTAACAGACAAGAAAGCAATTTATCTACATTGTTAACCTCTAACAATATATAGGTAAACACCACCAAATAACTTCCAACTATATACTTGTATATCAGATACCTGAGTTTAAATTTGTTTTAAATCTGTTAGCCTTTAAAAGTGCCACAAGACTCTTTGTTGGTTTTGCTGAAATAGACTGATACAGCTCCCCCTTTGGAACTTGGGTTTACTTAACACGGTTTGACTAACTATCTACAAGAAATGGTTCTAATTAACATCTCAGTACCTTTAAACGTGTCCTCAGAAGGTTGATTTTGGGTTATTTCAGCTTGCTAAGCTTAACCCTTCTTGGTTCAGTGTCACAGTTACACAAAATATTGATTTACCTGGTTGATGTCTGCAGAGAACACTAGAAACAGAACCCATTCCTTCTTTTCAGATGGATTCAGAGATCTACATGAACATATCAGATTGCTCTTGCATTATCCTAGCATCCTATTTAAGTTATTGCATTCCTCCTTCAGTAGTTTTAGTGGTCCACCCTAGAGAGGTTCTGGAGGACAGTGGTCAGAAAAGATGGTGCTAGTCAAAGTGAGTGTGTCCCTCAGCTCTGCTCATTGCATGAGTGGGATGGGACCCCTCTCCTCCATAGAACAGGGTAGTTCATTTGTATTGTAGCTCAAGATAACATTAAATCAGTGGTTCTCAACTTATCTACCATTGTGGATCACATCCAATACTACCTGTATGGTCATGAGGATGTCACATGAGCTGAAGCTCTGTGCTGATTAGGCTACAAGAGGCCTGTGGGCTTTGGACTGAGAACCGTTGCATTAAATGAACTCATGATTCCAAGTTCCAAAGGGGTAGCCATGTTAGTCTGTTGCAGAAAAACAACAGAGTCCTGTGGCACTTTTAAAGACTAACAGATTTATTTATCGCATGAGCTTTCATGGGAGAAAATCCCACTTCGTCAAAGCACAAAAAGTTTTCATGAGTTATGTTCAAGTGTTATAGATATAACAGGGCTCCTTCATGTTCAGTCTTCTGAGCTCAGTTAGCTGAACTTAGAAAAAAGTTTTACTAAAAGATCAATGACAAAATAACTGAATTTGCTGATGGTGCATAATAAGGGAAGTAATGAGCAGAGTGAAAGCAGAAAGGAACATTCAAAAGGATTTATGTTGGCCTTGTAAATGAGACGACATGAAGGTGGATGGCAACACAAGTAATATGAAAGTAGACTTGAATTAAATATAAATAATGGAGATGAGTCCAAATTGAAAAATCTGCCAGCTCTCTTCCCCCCACCCTCTAGAGATTTGATACTGCATGAAATAAAATATCGAAAGGGTCTTTTTTTTTTGGATGTGGTTCAAATGCAGCCCCGATTAAAAACAGCTGATCTCCTAAGATTTTCATCATTTCTGCACTTCACCTATGGTTGTAAATTGCTTCCTGTGTTTAATGATTGTATTTTTAAAGACCCACACACTATGTCTTTATCTTCTCCATCTATGACGCTCAATAAACAAACAAACAAACAAACAAATAAATAAATAAATAAATAAAATCTATGTTTCAGGATTCATGGCACTTGCTTAGTTCGAATTAGCGAATTGCATTGAGTTCAATGGGCCGGTTAGTTCGAACTAAGCAATTAGTTCGAACTAACATGGCCACACTGGTTAATTCGAACTAACTGGTTTGAATTAATCCTTAGTTCGAATAGCCTATTCAAATTTATTAGTTCGAATTAACGAAGTCCTTAATTCAAACGAATTAAAGCCTAGTGTAGCCATGGCTTTAGTTAGTTCGAATTAAGCTTCCTTAATTCAAACTAACTTGCCAGTGTAGACATAGCCTATGAGTCTAAATAACTTAGGCTCAGATCCAGGCAGGTAATTAAACACATACTTTTAACTTTAAGCACATGAAGTCAATTGGACAAATCATATGCTTAAAGAGAAAAGCACATGCTTAAGCACCATGCCAAATTGCAGCTTTGGGATTTGCGAAATGGTTCACTGCTGGCCTACCTCTGCTCTCATTAGATGGTCCACAGTTCACGTCAATGGGAATAGAATTAGATCAGTGCTGATTGATTTTGAAAGCTCTTTCCACAGTACATAACCTGATCACACTGCAGGAACATAATTTCCATTTTTTATATTTTGTGGTTACTTAATATATATATGTCATTAGGTTTAGCTTTGTTCATATTTCCCTATAAAGAATGTCTCTGATGTAAGTGAAAAGGGAATTTCTGTTTTAGTGTTTTGTATCCAGGCATTGCATTTGAGGACTACACTCCCAATAGCATAAACTATGTAATTATCCCTGCAGTTCTCAAACCAGCGTTCAGTGAGGGATGAAACCAGAATATCATACACGGGCATATCCTGTGGTATAGAAAATGTCAGCCCCAGTTACTCTCGATAAACATTTACCAAATAATGGGAAAAGGGACCATTAACAAAATTAGGGGTGAGAAAATAAAAATGGATCTTAAGTACTTTCTCCTGAAAGTTTTCTGGCCTGTTACAGACAATGTTGTCATGACAAAAAAAATGTTCTCCAAAACCCACTTCGCACCTGGAAGAGAGTAAGGCATTGATGGGGCACAGCCCTCTACCTATTCCACAGCAATGTTCCAAAGATGTTAGTATAATGGTATGAACCCTCAGCAAACAAACACTGAAAAAGAGTAACTCCCCTTGAAGCATTTTCACAGTTTAGTAGGGAAATTGCAGCATGACTGCAGGGCATGTCTGCATGAGCACTTAACTGTGATGCAAATGCAAGCTGGGATGTATAGTTGCAGCGTTCCAGTATGCCACAACCTAACTATCCTTGTGGATCCTGCTGCTCTGCACTAAAATTTCCTACTGTTTGTGGATGCGCTGCAGTTTGAAACTGCAGTATACTGCTATATACACATGGAAAGAAAAGTTTCTTTGAATGTGACTTTTTTGGACATCTAAGGAGTCTGACCAGATCTGCTCTGCATATGTCTTGCACTGTATAAAATATTAGATGTATTATTTAAATATTGCAGAAGGACAGTCCTGCAGTGCTTATTCAGGCAAAGCTCCCAGTGACTCAGTGGGAGTTCTGCCTGAGTAAGGATAGCTGGACAGTTCCATACAGTATGTAATGGAAAATAGAAAACATACACAGCAGGCTCACATTATAGTACATCTATCATTTTATGTAGTGTTCAGACAAAAGAATTTCAGCCTTAGGTTTTTACAAGTTATTAAAGGCAGCCTGCTCCATAATTGTTAGTGAAATGATCTCATTGACACATACAAGTTAGGAAATAGAGGTCTCATTAACAAAGCCTCTAGTCTTTATTAGTTCATATAAATAACCAGGGAAGTCTGCAAAAGATCGATTACAGCCTTTAAAACGTTTACAGAATCTGTGTTTAATTAAGATCATTTTAATATGCAAATCAAGTCTAATTATCTTCATTTATTAATGTTAGTTGCCTGGGCTCAAAACAGCCTCAGCTGTGAATATAGTAACTGCATTCTATTTTTGTTATTCTTTCTAAGGGAAATGGCAGAGGAAACAATCAAATTGTAATACCAGGATGTACTAAGGCTTTCAAAACTATGTTTCTATTTACTATTTGGAGATGAAGATCAAAAAAGTGCTTAATGTAGCATAAAACCTAGCTGAAATGTTAGGCATTTTTTCATCCACTATTTTTCAGAGTGCTTTAATTAATGCATTTCCTTCAATGTGAGGGATCCCTCTGGGAACTTCTTTTGATGAAAATCTGCTCTTGTTCACTGCACAGATAGAATAGATTGGTTTATAACACAAAGTATTGCAGTTAGAAGTTGATATCAGGGCATGATCCCACCACCTCCTTGAAAAGGGAAGCCTATTACATTGAAAAGCCAGGGCTTGTTTTGTGGTGATACTCAGGGGTACTGAGTACCGACACCTTTTTCTTGTCATGGTACTCCGGGGTACTGAGTACCAGCACATTTTTTTTCCACAGTGATGAGGCCCCGGCTCCTGCTGCCACCACTGGCAGGTCTCTGGCTGAGTATCGGCACTTTAAAAAAACAAATCTAAACTAAAATCTTAGCTGAATTTGTTCTGAGAAGAAGGTAGGAAGAGCCACAACTGAGTGCTTGTAAAAAATACCTTCCTTTTCTTCCCTCCTCACTCCATTGCGCTCCTTCTTCCAGAATGAATTCTTAAATCTTCAAAACCCAGAGAATCTTTCGCCATTGTTCAGTATTGATTTGTTGTTGAATGCTTAGCAGTTTTAGAGGTCAGTGGGGAAAATGTGAAATGTTTCTGTTTGCCACGTGTCCCATTCTGCAATCTATGACTGGATATATATTTTTTTCATCATAGTATTTTCTTTTCTTATGTCACCAATGGGTGGCCTTGGATGGCTCAGTGGGTAAAGGCATAGGCTTTTCACCTTTGATTCTTCTGTGATACCTTATTAGACACTTCAAAAAGTTATGGGAAAAGAAAATCACACAGAAAAAACAGAGGTAACCACTGTAGGCTCCTGCTCTTTTTGATATAAAGAGTTCAGAGCAGAAATAAACAAGATTTAACAGACAAATAGTCTTGTGGAGCTCCCCTTTCACAGATCAACCGCAATGCTGGCTCTGCCCAGAGTTCTGACTGACTAGGCAATGAGCAGACAAGAGCATCCAGTTGGAGGATGGGGCTGAAATTTGAGAAGGGATTTTACAGGCTGCTGGAGAGGGCATGCTGGGGCACATCAAGCCTAAATGGAATCTAAGCTCTGGCTCTTGGGGACAGGCCCCAGGAGCAACATGGACCTTGTGAGCCTGCATCACACATAAGGATCAGTTCCTGTCCAAAGGGAAGAAGTTGCCTTAATCCAGGACTAAGGAGCCACTGCCAGAGAGGTTGTGGAGCTTCTTTGTGAGTAATGGAGGGAGAGTCCTTTTTAGGCCTCTTGGATTTGTTCCATGCTCCCCTTCGCTATTTTTCACAATGTATTAAGGTTCTGTATACACCAATGAGGACACTGGGATGTTTCTTTGTGTTGGACCAATCCCTGAGTGAATTCCTGCCTCTGAAAAATTGCAGGAGTTTGGGACAGCTTTGTATTGGATGAGAGCTCCCTGAGCTCCCTTCCCAGTCTTTCATTTTGTTGCCTCTCTATCTGAAACCCTTTTCCTTTGAGCAGTTGGGTCACTCTTTAAGTCACCCGTTAATCACTTCTCTTTAGCTCCTGATTTAGAAGCGATTTCTGCTTCCACAGATGAAGAGCAGTGAATCAGTACATTTGGGAGTCAGAGCTTTATTTCATCTATGATACAATAGAATGCTTGGCTTGGTCTGCCATGTGTTTGCACCATGCAGTATTGCATACTTCCCACAGGGCGTCAGAAGTGAGCCAACAATATTGGATGGAAGGAAATGCTCTGGGAAAGGATGAGGGGCTAATTCTGCCCTGAATTCAGTGGAGTTGCATACGGCAGGATTGAGTTTAGCACATAGTAACAGGGAATTTATAGTTCAAGATATCAAAGGATGGGGTGAAATCACCATCACAATAGCCATTCATTCTTTAGTCATATTGTGGAAATTATATTAGTAATATGGACATTCTTCCTAACATGAGGATGAGACCACCAATTCATTTCATGGAGGCCACAAAACATCATCAGAGAGTAGCAACATTTTGTCCCTAATGACCGTAGCCAGATTTAAACCACGGACAGACATAGATGTGAAAGGCACCTTATTCCTGTAGCAGGTTTCTGAACTATTATGTCCCCGACCTACGTGTTTAAACATTGTCTCTTGGACCATTCTCCTGATCCCAGTGATAATCTCCCAGAACACAAATTGCTATATCAGATCAGACCTAGCTAGTATGGTACTCTGTCTCTATCAGAGGCCAACATCAGATGCTTCAGAGGCAATCACAAGTTAGAGAACAGGCAGCATGGAATAAACAGCCCTTAGGAAGTTTCCTTCTAGACCTCATCCTTTCAGGTTGACTTATGCTTGGAAGTACATGAGGTCATATTCCTTCCACAACATTTTTTTATAAACGCTTACTATTGACCAAGCCTTTTTAAAATCTGGCTAAGCTCAATATCTCAAACCCAGCCTGGAACTCTTGTGATATATTTTAACTATACATTGTTAATGACTGCCTCCAGAGTCCTGTCTTTTCCTCCAAGTGTGATTGTGTGAATAGTAAGAATAAGCCCATGAATCAAAACCAGGATAACAATATAAGAAGGATATGGAATAAGATAAACCTTAGTCAAGAAAACAACTTAGCTGATTAATTGTATCACCTTACTTAGGGTTCTTGGAATTTTGATTGCTTAATTGTATGGAGTTTTATGAAATATTCTTAATAACAGCAATGGATAGTATAGGATATAAAAAGCCCCAAAAAGAAATGAACTATAACTTTTCTAAAAAACTAGAAAGTTGATCAATACAATAGTCATCCAGGATTTTAGAATAAATAATACAGTCACAGTCGAAAATAACACTTATACTCAATCACTATCTTGGGAAGGTGACTCGGTTTAGGTTGTTGACTAAGCTTATGTCTGCACTTAGAACATTAAGTCAACTTTAAGTCAACCTTATTAACTTGACTTAGAGAGTCTAAACTAGACTCTCTAAGATGACTGGCTAGGTCGAGGGCAAGCCAAGGCTCCAAAGGAGCCTTTACTCCCCACGCCAGGGGAGCCGCAGCTCCCCAGGGACAAGGGGACCTGCGGCTCCCAGGAACAAGGGAACCGTGGCTCCCTGCCAAGAAGGAAGCCGCCGCTTCCCCCAGGGACAGCCAGTCACCCACGGCTGGCTCTCCCCGAGACAGGCATGCCGCTCGCAACTTGTCCTGGGGAGAGCCAGCCGTGCAGGGTTGACTCTCCCCAGGACAAGCTGCGAGCAGCTTCCCAGGGAGAAGGGAGCTGCCAGGACTCCCCAGCCAGGGGGACAGGGGAATCCCTTGCCTCCGGAGCCCCACTGGCATATTCCCTCCCGCTGGAGCCCCAACTGGGGAGCCCATTTCCCAAGAACCGGCTTCCTGGCCAAAACAGGGCCACAGCTCCTCTTGCCAGGAAGCCGTGGGTCTGGGGAGAAGGGAGCAGGGGCTCCCCCAGGGCAAGGGAGCCACTGCAGCTCCCTTCTGCTAGGGAGTCATGTGGGGCTCCTTTGTCCCCCCCGCCCTATGTCAACTTAAGGAATAAGTCAACTTTGAGCGTCCACACTGGCTTAAGTCGACTTAAGCCTTAAGTCGACCTAAAACTAGGTGTTATTAAGTCAACTTAAGCTTTCCTTAATTCAACTTAAGGAACAGCTTAAGTTGACTTAAGGAAAGCCCAGTGTGGACGGGGAGCAAGTTAGGTCAACTTAAGCCTCCTTAAGTCGACCTAACTTGTAAGTGTAGACGCACCCAAACAGTCCCTCAGAGTATGGCCTCACTTGTGCCAATTGGTTATCAAGTCTAGTGTTGGTAATATGACAAGACAAACAATACAAAGCTAAAGCAAAAGACAGTTTGGTCAATTACTTACATGTTCCTTCCCAATGGATCTATATTAGCCTATCCCTTTACACCTACTTCCCAGAAAATTGTATTAGTCAAGGATCTGATTAACATCTTAACTACTAAATGTAACATTTATAACAAACTTCACAGACTGAGTACAGCTCAAGAGGCTTTCACACTTGGTCTCATTTTATATCTCTATACACCTGCAACTTGAAAGGCAGGATGAAACCATTAACTATGGCAGACATGTGTATAATGTTTCAAAGTCCTAGCTAGCCATGGTAATTTGTTCAGTTTCAAAGCAATTTAATGAAAACCTTGATTTCAACTTGTTACAGAACCAAAACACGCACTGTAACTTTATGACAATTTTTCCAGAACACAAACAAAAAATGTACACTTTCTTACAACTGAGGTACTCGATTTCAGGAAGTGGTCAACTGATAGATTTGAGTCATTGGCCAAGAGGAAATCTGGGTGTTACTTATCACCAGACTTTAGCCTCTATCAGCAGGAGCTGACACTCCATACACAGGAAGGATGGACATGGCTAGTCTTTTCCTGGTGGGCATGGTGGGCAGCCCAAATTGCTGGGTAATATGAAGAAATGGTTAAATATGCCTGTCCAAGCTAGGTACTTGATGTCACCAGGAGCACTCCCAGATAGCCAGTCTAGTACCTCAATCGTCTGAGAATTTTCAGCTTTCAGAGCTAAAGGAGACAGACTATTTCAACCCATTTCTGCTGGGTGGTCAAGCTTGGGTCTTCTTCTTGGGAGATGCTAGTCTGGACCAATCAAATGGTGACTTGAACATCTGCCAACATTTTGAAATGGGCAAGCAAAATGAGAATGGTCCTCATTCTGTCAGGGAATGAGGCAAAACTTTTAATGGGGAAAGAATACATTTGACCAGCTCTGTTATGCTTGTTTCCCTGCTTCAATGAGCCACAGGGTTTTGCAGGGGGTAGGATCACCAGGTGTCTGCCCCTCGCACCACAGGCTTCTGTGAAGGTGGTGGAGAACTGATGAAGTGGCTTTACATCTTTGTATTCCACAGGAGGAGGAGTAACCCTGCCCTGTCACATCTTTGTGTGGGCCTACCAGGGGTAAACAAAATGAGGGCAATGCCTGATCAGGCCTAGTTTCTGAGCTGGCATTGAAATTCAGGAGTTTCTGTTTCCTAACCCCAACCCATCAAAATGCACACTTAAAATGCCCATTATAGTTCCCAAGGATCTAACAACACCTACAATGCAGGACACAGTACTCCTCCTGTCACTGTGACCCGTATGGTAGTTGGCATTGCATCTTTGGAGACTATAATGGGCATTTTAAAGTATCCCATTATCTTCATTTTCACGTCAGCCAATTGTGCACACAAAGGACCTGAGAAGCAGCACAGAATGAGTGCCTATTGCAAACTGGCTTTTATAAACATTATTTGTTCAAAGAAGCACTCTCTTTACAATATACAAACCATGACTAATTACAGAGGTCAAGCTGACCTTTGCTCCTCACTATGTAAAGTATTCTTCTACTCTAAAGATGATCATAGTTTAATGAATAAGGTGTCAGGGAACCAAAAAAAAAAAAAAAAAAAAGAATAAGCAAGAGTACACTCATTCTTGGTCTCTGCTATAAATAATGTTCTCATTAAAATTCTGCCTTGAAAGAAAGGCAAGTCCATTAGTCTGGCAGCTAATTTTTACTGGCTCCTTAGATGTATGCATATTAAAAATTCAGCTTTTATAATTGCCAGCCATCAACCACCTAGTCAATGCTGTTCTTGGAGTTTTTAATTATTTACTTCATTTGCATAGACACTCCAATTTATGATCAACCATTTCGTTATCAAGGGACAGTTTTAATAATTTCTCTTTTACATTTTTATTTATCCCTTTTGTATCCCCAGTAAAAGCTCTGAGACAGTCCTGGCCCTGGGCTGAGTATTGTCAGAAAATTAATGCTAACTGTACTCACCTCATTTCTCCTGTCCAGCCTACACCGCTGTGAGGGTCACAGTTTCTGATTAACATCCATTAAAAAGTGTGATCAACTCCATGGCTAGGTTAAGTTAACACAGGACCCTGGACGCAAACCAATCATTTGCTCTAGTCCGCATAACCCTAAAAACTGAGCAGATTAAAAAAACTGTCCTGATGAGCATCCCAAATAGGTCCATGACCAGGGCCCACAACTTTGTTCCCAATATTCTGTCTACACAGGACATTGTGCTCTTTGGATACACACGTGACTTCCGGTTTCCTTGTGTACATGGGAGAACGTGGGCTCTCAGCTGAGACCCTTTGCCATTCTACAGGGAATCTGACTGATCCTCTGCTTCCAAATGACCACAAAATCCTATACAGAAGAAGAGGGGCATGAGCATCATAATAATTTTCAGACCCCTTAGTGTGAATTTTCTATCACAATGTATCACATCAATGACTACCAGATAGCAATGTGTCTTGAAAAAATAATTGTAAGGCTCTTCATACTCCTTAAGAAACAATTAAATTATTGAACAAAGGAATTGCACTGTCAGTCATCGGGCTTCAGCTTCAGGCCTTGGAGACAATAAAAGCAACTGATTTGTAATCCCTGGTTGCAGTGTTACCTTCGCTGAGTACTGCCTGGAAGTTTTTTGTGGATAGGCTTTTGAAAAGTGAATGTGGCTGGAGCAAAGCAGACCTGCCTGGCAGCAAGGAAGCTGATCACCAGTTCCTCTTTCTGCCAGGCAGAACTTCATTGCTGCATTCAGACTTTTCAATGGATGGTCTGCAGATGGCCTCCAGATGGCATTGGGAGTTCAGATGACGACACTAGAGATTACAAATCAATCATTATTACACAGACTTTTATGAAGTTTCTTGGCAGCAAACAGAAAAAAAAAATCTCCCAATTTTTGTCTTCTCTTTTTTTTACTTCACCTCGTTTGCTTCCCCTTTTACTTCTTCCCCCTGCTTCTCTTTGCTTTGCCATTTTTACTTTCACTCTTTGGATAAAAAACTCCATGTGGCCTACTCAAAGTAGCATTGGCTTCTTTCACCCCACTGAGATCATGTGAATGATAGTGCCATGAAACAGAATAGTGTGGTGGTGTCACTGCAGGATTTTCTAATTCTTTTCTTAGATGGAGAAGCAGAAATCTACTCAAAACTGATCAAAATATTGAATTTTATTCCTGAGAAAACTTCTAATTTTGTGACATCTGGAGAACGTCCTTTATGAGAACCAACACATGACTCAAACTAGTATATATGAGGCCTAGCTCATCCCTCATGATCTCATATATGTAAGGGTAAATACTCCTAGAAAAAGGAAGTAAAATCATTATTTTGCTCTCAGTTATACCTGGCAGCTAGCCATTCTTTTCATAATTTTGTAAATCTTATATCTGTGTACTAGGCAGATGTTTATCTAAATCATTTAAATAACTATCTTCTCTATTTTAGACACACTTTGTATTAAGGGCTGTTCCCTGAATAACCACACAGTTGAAAAGTTCATTCAAAGGAAAGTAGTTATTTTTGTTATCCTCCTCACACCCACACCCAGAGCTTTGTTTCATTTTGGCAGTTAAAAATGGAATAAAGGTGTGAAAATAAGCAATTGTAAAAAAATAATACTATCTTTCTATGTGATGAGGGATGCCAAGCTAATTAGGAATAGTAATGCATTTACTAGTGCTGTATGGGGCTAATAAGGAATGTAAACTAGTTCATTTGGTTAGATTATTTTATATGGCTGATCTTTTTTTACAGTTAAACATCTGAATCAAACAGCAGACAATGGTGAGCTTTAATCACAGCAACCACACAATTTGGATCAGTTCTACTGATTATTTTCAGTTTTTCTCATTATCCGGTGCCCAATAATCATGTCAGCATCACTTTAGGACAAACGATAAAATAATTTGCTATTGTAAATCAATTATGTTCCAGAGCCAGAGTAAAATGCAGGCAGAAAAAAAATGTGTACACCCATCCACATACTTTAGTTCATAAGAATATCTTCACTGGCTATTCCTACTCATTTCTAGCAAAAATCGGACTTGGGTAGCTGGAAATTCTAAGCACTGGAAAAAACTTATAGAAGAATATGGTTCTTTTTATCCTTTACACTAAGAGATCCCATTATTTCCAGATTAAAAGAAATGATAGAAAGATGGTCCATCTCCAAGGGATATTCATGTTGTGCTGTATAAAACAGGATAATTGTTCCTGCAGGATGTAATCCTCAAGATCTAAAGCTGTTGTATGCCTTCAGTGTGGGTCTCAAAACACCTGCATAAGAGAGGCATGCATGTATTATTTTAAGGTTGATCAGATGCAGAGGGTCCTGATTCAGCTTCTGAAAGACCTATGTGTGAACAGCAGCAGGATCCCTGAGTATGTCCAATTTATTCCATTCCACTGCCTCTCCAGTGAAGAAAAGGAAATGCTACAGTTTTTAGTTTTTTGGTTTTTCTTTTTCTTTTTCTTTTCCTTTTTTTTTTTTTTTTTTGGAGGAGGGGGGGAAGGGACACAGAAGTATTTGTATTTCCCCGCTCTCTTTAGGAGGGATGAGGAATTTCCCTGCCACTCCAAGTGTGTATGAATAGGATCATGGCACTAGGAACACGTGTGTGTGTGGGTGTGTGTGTGTGTGGGTGTGGTGTGCCTAGGGCTGTACACATTCCTTTCTTCTAGTCCTGAACACTTTTGCCCCCCTTGATTATTTATGGCTGCCACAACAGCACCTTGGATTCCTTACTCCTAAGCCTAAATTTGAGCAGCATTACTGAGCAGTGGGTATGATCTGAGCTGGGCTAAAAACACCAAGAGGTGGAAGGAGGTGGTATCAACTACATCTACATCTACAACCCTGCACACCCATTCCTCTGCTGAATGTAGCATGACCAGAACAGAGAATCAGGCCCCAGATATTTATTCTAGTCACCAACAGCAGAAGATTATGTGCACAGGTTCTGTCACATTGTTAAATGGCGCTCCTTGCACATCAGTTTTGTCCCAATGTTTCTAATCTATTTGTGAAAAATGTCTGTTCTCTTTGAAAGATTATTTCCTCTCTATAAAACGTTTTCAGGGGGAAAAAACGGAACCAAAACAAAACAATCAGTGGAGTGAGAAACTGGCACGTAAAGCACTATCATTAGCAAAACACCAGCCTGAAATGCCCTTGCAGGCAGAAATGCTGGGCTCGGGCCACAAGAGACAGAAACAAAAATGAGATATGTACCCATATATTTTCAGAGAAAATTAAATGCTAAATAAACCAGCAAACGGTAACCAGTGTTTACTGGTAGATTCTTTCTGTGTCTGAAAAGCACTGTAAGTGATTCAGGAACTGCCAGTTCTCAGTGGATCAGCCAGTGGCACCTTTCTGGCAATGTTCATTCCTTCTGTGTTCTCTGCCAGTACACTTCAGGGTCTGAAACAATTAATCTGAAGTAGTGCTGCAGCAAGCGCCTGCCAGCGTTCCAAATTTGAGAGATCAAGCCCCTTATTGCAATTCTCCTGGTACAGCTTGTTCTTCCACCCTAAATCTGCACTCCCTTGCTAGGCACGCAGAGAAAGGGGGCTCTGAGATTGCTGTGCTGAACTGAAACCACCAGAGTCCAAACTGATGGAGAAATGAGAGATGACAATGCAGTTACAAGTATCATTCATGAAGGGATTAGTGCATTCACAACTGGATGCGACACTGGATTATGTGTGTGTGCATGCACTCAGGGAGGGTGCATGCGTGCCTGTGCATGCGCGTGCGCACATGTACCATGAAAACTAAGTAGCCTATCATTGCCTACTGCAATAGGACAACATATACACAGAGCATTTTGCACATGATTCTAATACATTGTCCTCACCTGAGGAAACTCATATGTAAATTTGACTCCATAAAGTCAGGGCTGAACAAGGACTTTGGGTTCTTTTTCCATTACAACAGGTAATATTTCCTTTCTTGTCCCCCACCCACCTCCCTGCTAATTGTTGGTCTCCACTGTTTGAATCCTAACAACTGCTTTGATTTGCTGTTACAGTCTGACCAGATCCTATGACTTATATTTCCCTGTACTTATTTTGCTCCCATTCGGTAAGTTCCCCATCTTCAAGCATCTGACGAAGTGGAATTTTCTCCCATGAAAGCTCATGCAACAAATAAATTTCTTAGGTACGTACACACGGCAGACTTGTCCCGCAATAAATTGTTGCGGGACAAGCAAAGTGTTATAACTGTAATGCTTTCCCGCATCCACACAGAAATCCTTCTAACACAAAGGAGCGTTCACACAATTATGTCCCACCATGAACAGCCCAGCCAGCCTTTAGGCTGGCAGCAGGGCTCTAGCCGCCAGGAGTGCTGGTGGCTGGATCCCCGCTGCAGGGATTCCCACAAGCCAGAGGCTGTCAAATGCAGAAGGAGTGTAAACACAGGCTCTACTGAAGAACAGCTGTTCTGCGGTAAGCCTAACCACCCTCACTGGGTGATTTACCTGTTGCGTGGCAAGAGGGCTGTTGCCGTGCAACAAGCAACATTTGTGTGTGTACGCTCACAGCCTTATCGCGCGGTAAGGAGCCTGACCATGCGATAAGGTTGTAGTGTGTACAAGGCCTTAGTCTTTAAAAGTGCCACCAGATTCCTGGTTTGTTTTGCTGGACTAGATTAGCACGGCTACCCCTTTGGATCCTGAGGAAATGATACAGCCAAATGGAAAAGTTCTGGGATAAGTAATGCTGTTAGTTATCCAGGCAGTTAACTAGAGGGCACCAGACCATGCATACAGCATAAGTTAATGTCACTTTTTGGAGTTCAGTCCGATTGTTGACTAGAAAGTCAAACTTGGAAAGATACTGCTGCTCTCTCAATCATATCATGTAATTACAGTACATAATTGGTTCCACCAAGGTTTTGAGACATTCAGGGATCTCAAGGCATTTGCACGGATAGTCTTCCCTCAAGCTTAGAAGCAACATTGCCTCTGGTGGCCCAGCTGGACCCTACCTCCTCTCCTAGGGAACAGAGGCTTTGGAATCAGTGTGAGGGTTGCTTTGAGCTCTCCTGACTCCCCAAGGGTCTTCTACTAGGACATCTTCTAGCCTCCAAGAGGATAATGCTGCATGGAACAGCTGCTCCCTGTTACTCCCCTCATCTCTACCAAAACCGGGAGCATGCCACTGCATGAAGCAGGAGTGATTCTACCTTGTATGCTTTGTCCTGCCCTTTCTGTGCTTACCAGTCCATCTTGTTCAGCATCTGCACCATTTTCACACTCTCCATGGTGCATAGTGGAAGAATGGGAGAAAAAGAAGGTAGGGAAGAAATATGACTTTTAAAGAGACATTTATATGTGTTCTAGGACTTGAGTCCTGTCAGAGACAGCTGAAAAGCTTTTGGATTTTTAGTGCGGTATATGACAGAAGGTACTTCAAGGTGTTTAGAATGGACTTTCAAGGCCTGTATTGTTATTGGCATTATGAGAGTGTCCCTAGGGACCTCAATGTGCCAGGTAGAGCACCTACACATTGTAAGAGACAATTCCGGCCTTGACAGGCTTGCAGCCTAGACAGATAAAGGGTGGGAGTGAAAACAGAAACAGGGAGAAATGGAGTGACTTGCCCAAGGTCCAGAAGTAAGTCGGTGGCAGAGCCAGGAATAGACGGCTGGCTTCTCAAATTCTATTCCAGTAACCTATACACGAGGCCATGCTGCCTCTCAAAATGAATGTCATATTTGACAATGTTGCGTCATGCTGATTAAATGGGATCTGTAATTATCTAATAAGCAAGGGTGGGAGAAATCTGAATTTAAACCAGTTTGATGACCTCTTCTCTACGCCCTGAGTTTAAGGGTCTCAGAGCACAGGGCTGACACTATGTTTCTGATCCAATGACAATTTTGCATGTACTGAACTTGCATTTACAAAGTTCTGGTTTGGGTCAAGGTCAAGAACTCAATACAATGAGATCCAAGATGCCACAGCTCTCTCCTTTAAATACCTCTTCACGTCTGTCTTCTACCCAAGACCAAAAAACTGACTAGTTTAAGAGGCAACAGGAGTAATTGTTACTTGCAGATTTTAATATTCTCTCACAGCTGAAGACTGTTTCTTGTCTCCTTAGTCTCTGATCCTGCAATTGAATCCATGAACCTATGTGATGCCCCAATGATGGCAGAAGGGTTCCTCTGCAAGGAAGAAATCAGTTACAAGTTTGTAGCATTAAATTAAAAGCTCTTTGGGGAAAGAGACTGTTTTCCTATATGCACAGATAATACCTCATGTGGACAACATGCCTGTAAGGCAAATAAGAAATAAATAGTGAATTAGTCCTCTTTCAAATTCCTCTTTTCAGAAGATCTTAATTACTATAATGGAATAGAGCTGCTCAGAAAACAGATTTTGTTTTCATGGGAAGTTTCAACTATCAGAAAGAGGGAAAAATGTAAAACCCCTGAAAAATGTTTAGCTGAAAACAGAATTTTTCCTGGGTTTCAGTTTTCGAACAAAAAATGAAAACGTTGAAGAAAGCTAATACCATTCCCAAAAATTAATAAACTGAAAAGCTTATTTTATGTTTTAAAAAAGGGTTGAGGAAATACTTTCATCCAGCCCTACAGTGATGCTGACAGAAGAGGTGCCAGCTCATGCCAGGACACCAGTCCTCACTGACCACTTACAAATTCATAGCTAGAAAATGAAGGTTGCTCACCTGAGCAGTAACCGATGTTCTTCGAGATGTGTGTCTCTTTAGGGGTGCTCCACTCTAGGTGTCTGCTGCGTCGACATGCTGAGATTGGAGATTTTCCATTGCAGTCCCTGCTCTGGCTGCGCCCATGTGAGCTGTTACTCATCACCGTTGGTGTTCTCATGAGCACGAGCACAGCCGGGGCTCCCTCAGATGCTTCTCAACCTCAGATTTAATGTACCACTCTGAAGTTGAGGGCAGGTGGAAGCGATGTGGAGCACCTCTACAGGGACACACATCTCAAAGAACATCGGTTACTGCTCAGGTAAGCAACCTTCATTTCTTCAGCGAGTGGTGTCATTGTATGGGTGTTCCACTCTAGGTCTCTAAGGAGCAGTTCCCTTGTATTGGATGGAGGGTCAGTGAAGAGTGTGTGCGTTGCACATTGGAGAGTACTGCCGACCCAAGGGATGTGCTTGATTTCATGGCCCGATCAATTGCATAGTGTTTGGTGAAAGTATGTACTGAGCTCCATGTAGCAGCATTACAAATGTCCTTAAATGGTATGTTCTTAATGAGCGCTATTGTTGTGTCCATGCTACGTGTGGAGTGGGTTTTAACTCCGCTCGGCGGTTGCTGTTTGTTCAGTGTCTATGCAGTCATGATGCATCCTTTTATCCATTTGGATAGTCTTTGTGAGGAGAGTGGCATGCCCCTGGACCGTTCCTCTAGTGAGACAAAGAGCCTCTGTATTTTTCTGAACGATTTTGTCCTGAGACAAATGCTAAAGCTCTTCTCACATCCAACATGTGCAGTGCTGCAGCTTGTGCATCAGCATGCAGCTTTGGGTAGAATGTTGGCAGGTTGATATCTTGGTTGTTGTGGAATGCCATGTTCACTTTTGGGATGAACTTTGGGTGTGGGCGTAGCGTCACTCTGTCTGGGTGAAAGATTGTATATGGAGGTTCCATCATTAGTGCCCCCATTTCTCCCACACGTTTGGCAGATTTTATAGCCTCTAGGAACACAACTTTCATTGAGAGATGTTTCAGTGAAAATGTCGCCATGGACTCGAACGGTTTTAAGGTGATGGTCCTGAGAACCAAGCTGAGGTCCCATGGGGTTGTTGGAGGTTGAATTTCTGGAAACGTGTTCCGTAGGACATTCATGAATCGTTTTATGATTTTATGCGAAAACAGTATCTTCCCTTCTACCTGTTGATGGAACGCAGAAAGGGCTGCCAAATGGTCCTTGATTGAAATACTTGCTAGGCCTATCTGTTTTAGCTGAAGGATGTAGTCAAGGATAACTGGGACCAGAGTTGAGTGTGGTGTGATTTGTTCCCATTTGCACCATTTGGAGAACCTGTTCCATTTCCGTTGGTAAGTATTACGTGCTGTTTGTTTTCTGCTGTTCAACAGTAGATCTTGTACTTGTTTTGAGCACTGTAGTTCTTTTGTTTGCAGCCACTGAGCATCCATGCTATGAGGTGAAGATTGTCCAGGTGGGGGTGGAATGTCCTCCCCCCGTCCCGGTGGATCAGATCTCTTTGTAACGGAAGTGTCATCGGTTCTGCTATCATCAGCTGGAGCAGGTAAGGGTGCCATGTTTCTTGCGGCCAGGCAAGGGCGATCATGATTGTCCTGGCTCTGTCCGCGCTGATTTTCTGTAGCGTTTTGTGTATTAGGGGTATAGGTGGGAAGGCGTAGGTTAGAGTCCCTTTCTAGCTTATCAAGAACGCATCTCCTTGCGAGAATTTGCCTATCCCCGCTCTGGAACAAAACACTGAGCATTTGCAATTCGCTTAGGTAGCGAATAAGTCTATGTCAGGGTAGCCCCATCTCTGAGATACCTGTTGGGGAGCCTGGTAATTTATTTCCCATTCGTGCTTCGTTGTGAAATGCCTGCTGAGTGTGTCGGCCGCAATGTTCAGAGAACCAGGCAAATATGAGGTGGATATATCTATTTCATGCTTGATACACCATGTCCATAGTGGAGTCGCCTCCCAACGTAAAGGTCGGAAGCATACCTCACCTTGTTTGTTTATATAGTACATGCACGCTATATTGTCTGTCGTGATTTTTATCGTTTAATCTGCTATTATTGGCAGGAAATGCTTGTATGCATTGCAAACTGCCCTGAATTCCAGAATATTTATATGAAGGTGGGTTTCAACTATGGAGCACCAACCTTGTGCTGTGTGTTCTTTCAGATGGCCTCCCCATCCTAGGAGGGATGCATCTGTTGTTATGAACACTGTGGGTGGTTTCTGTGTGAAAGGTATCACTGTTAGGATATTCAACAGGTCTGTCCATCAAGCCTGTGATTGCTTGACCACTTGGGGCATTGCTAGCCTCTTGAACAGCCTGTGTCTGTGCGGTTGGTAGACCAATGTGAACCATGCCTGAAGAGCACACATGTGGAGCTGGGCGTGGTTGTTGCCGCCATGTGCCCCAGTAATTGTAGACATGTATGGGCTGTCAGTGTAGGACTGCCCATCACAGATGAAACTAGGGTTCTTATTGTCTCAAATCTTTTCAGTGGAAGTGACGCTCTTGCCCTTTGAGCATCCAGGTGAGCACTGCTTAGTTCTATTTGTCGCTTTGGGATAAGTATTGATTTCTGTTGATTTATCTTTCATCCTAATTCGTTGAATAGATCTGTAGTTTGGTGTGTTGCCTTTCTTGCTCCATTTTGGCTGCTTGCCTTTATTAGACAGTCGTCTAGGTACGGATATATGATAATGCTTTGTTGTGAAGATAGGCGGTGATAACTGGTAGTACCTTTGTGAATACTCTCGGTGCTGTGGCCAGGCCAAAGGGTAATACTGTGTATTGGTAATGCATTTGTCCTACTTGAAAATGGAGAAACCTCCAGTGCGCTGGATGTATTGGAACAGGGAAGTAGGCATCTTGGAGGTCAAGGGATGAAAACCAGTCCCCTTGTCCTAGCGTTGGAATAATATTTGTTAATGTGACCATCTTGAACTTTTGCTTCATAACAAATTTGTTTAATCCCCTCAGGTCTAAGATGGGCTTCCATCCTCCGTTCGTCTGTGTTAGAAAGTATCGGGAGTAGAATCCCTTCCTTTGGTGTTGTGTGGACACTAATTCTATTGCTCCAATGGATAGCAGATGGTCTAATTCCATTTGAAGCAGTTGTAATGAGATGTGTCCCTGAGAAGGGACAGGGAAGGGGGATGTGTTGGGGGTATGGAGATGAAAGGGATAGAGTAACCTTGTTTGATGATTTCGATGACCCTTCTGTCTGCTGTTATGAGTTTCCAGTTGTCAGGTAAGGTTGCAGACAGTGTCCAAAGATGGTTGTTGTGGTTTTTGGTGCTAGGTCAGGGAGGTCATTCATACCCTTGACCAAAACCTCAAAATTGCTTCTTAGAGGAAGGTGGCTGTTGCGCTACTGGCTGATTGTTGCTAGGTTGCCGATGTGTTTGTGGCCTTTGTTCCTGTCTTGCTGCCTGTTCTGAGGGTATTGTGGGTAGCATCTATGGTATGGTTGATATCTCTGCTGTCTTCTTTGAGTGTTTGGTGTGTATATGCCTAGTGTGCGAAGTGTAGCCCGGGAACCTTTCATGGTATGCATCACTTTGTTGGTTTTTGCCCCAAACAGCTTTGTCTTGTCAAACGGTAGGTCTTCAATTGTTGATTTCAGTTCTCTTGGAAGGGCCACAGAATGGAGCCACAATGCGTGATGCATTACTATTGCGGTCGCTACTGTTCTGGCAGCTGTGTCAGTCGCAGCCAATGCCACCTGTAGGGCTGTTCTGGCGATAAGCTGTCCTTCATGGATTAGGGAGCAAAATTGTTCCCTTCTTTCTTCGGGCATCGTGTCCATGAAGATGGCGAACTTGGAATATGTATTGTGGTCATAGTTAGAAAACAAGGCAGCGTAGTTCGCTATCCTCAGTTGTAATGTGGATGAGGAATAAGTTTTCTGGCCAACCAGGTCCACCTTCCTCCACTCCTTGTCCTGTACTCTATTCTTGCTTTGTGTTTGTCTGTTCCTGTGTTGTGCAGCTTCCACGACCAATGAATTTGGTGCAGGGTGTGTGAGAGGGTATTGGTTGTTCTTTGCAGGAATGTGATATTTCTTATCCTGCCCGTTTGCATGTTGGGGCAATTGTTGCTGGTGTTTGCCAGGTGATCTTGGGGGGTTCCATGATGACTTCATCCTTTGGTAATGCTATATTGGACAGAGTGGATGTATGCAGGATCCTAAGTAGTTTGTGGTTAGACTGTGCCACTTCCTCCAATGTGATGTCCAGGTCCTGTGCTACACACTTGAATAATTCCTGGAAATGTTTAAAATCATCCACATTTGTAGACATAGATGGGATGATTGTTTCATCCTGCAGTGAGGAAGAGTTGTGTGGGGCATCCTCTTCATGTGTGGAGTCTTCCTCCATTTCATCCTGGCTTGCAGAATGAGGCTCTGTGGGCACCAGTGAGGAGTGGGATGATAACATTACGTCTCTGTGTCAGGTGTGGGGTCTGCTATGTGGTTGCATGTATGCAGATCAGGAATCCCAGTTGTCTCAGTGTGGGGTGAAGGGCCCGTAGGGTACCATCCAGGAAAGGGTAAACCAGGGGTTGCCAGAGTGTTTCTTATGTTTCTTTTTCTTTGCGGGTGCTGGAGAAAAACATCTAGATGATCTGTGTGAAGACCATCCAGGAGAGTCTGTGCTGTCATCGTCTGTGTAGGGGAGTGGGGTGAGAGGCGATGCGCAGTCCTCTCTCTATGGTGAGTATAGTGGGGAGGGTGACCTTTCGTGCTCTAAATGACAGGTCTTTTGGGTTTTTTTGCCTGAGGCTTTAACAGGCTGTGAGTCCTTGGGGTTCCTGTCAGCGATGTAGCTGGAGCCGTGGATTATCTCAGTGCCGTCTCCGCTGTTGGCTTCATGAGGAGTAGGCACCGTGGCTATCAGGGAAGCCAGTGCTGGCTCTCGCGGTTCCATAGCCCTCGGCCCCATTGTCTGCTTTGGTGCCAGCTTGTCCTGCAGTGCTGGGCTCCCTGCTGGCTCTGTCAGTGCTGCTGGTGCCATTTTGGAGCAGGACGCTGTTAACTCTTTATGCCTCGACTCTGCACCATTTGTCAGCATTTGCCTGCCTGCCATAGCAAGAGGTTTGTGAGACACCGCTGGTTTTGGCAGGGCTGATCTCTTTCTCGGGGGACTCCCCAAGGAGATTGAAGATCTTTTCCTGTCATCTCTCCCCCTCAGCATCAGGGAGGATCCATGACCTGGATCAGAGGGTGGCCGAAGTGATCTCCCTAACAGAATCCTTTTAAGGCGCAGCTCTCTGTTCCGTCTAGCTCGCGATTTCAGTTTCTGGCAGTGGAGGCATTTCGAGGATACGTGCTCTTCCCCCAGGCATCGGATGCATTGTGAGTGGCTACCCAATGCTAGCATGGCATCCCGGCAGTGGGAGCATCTTTTAAGGCCTGCTAAGCCGGGCATGTTTCAGTTAACCGTCTTCATTGGACCGAGCAGCGGCTTTTTTTTGTGTGAACTACAGTGAAATAGTGTAACTATAACTACATCTAACCAAATAAAGAAATTCTATCCTAAACTAACTCTAACTACTCTTTTTTTTTTTTTAACAGGAGTGCGGGGAGCATTGCAGACTCCGTCTCAAGCCGTTGATGGTTGAGAAGTATCTGAGGGAGCCGCGGTTGCGCTCACGCTCATCAGAACACCAGCGGTGATGGGTGACAGCTCATGCAGGCACAGTCAGAGCGGGGACTGTGATGGAAAATCTCTGATCTCAGTGCGTCGACATGACAGACACCTAGAGTGCAGCACCCCACAGGGACACCGCTTACTGAAGAACCAGTCTTACTTTCCTGTGTGCTAAGATTATCAAAGCAGATATTAGATGCTATGTTGATAAGAATGTGTTTAGACTTTATAAAATGCTTGTAGGATGCTGCATGTATTGATCCCACTTATAACCTTTATAGCCCATGGTATACAGTTACACTGAGTGTTTGCATTGTAAACCTCTGCAACTGTGTAACTCGCCAAACCGGAAAAGAAGCATTAATTAAGGTAAAGTGTCCAAGATGGCCAACTGCAGGCAAATGAGGCATTGTGTAGTATTAAAGGAGAGCGGTCCTGTTGGCTGCATTCCTAATTCCCTCCAGGAAGGTGAAAATAATACATGAAGCCCTCCCATCAATTTAGACTCAGAAGAGGAGGGGATAAAAATGCCTAACAAGGAGAAACTGGATCTCTTTTATGTTGTCTAGATTCTGATAGGCAAGGATTTCTAAACATAAGCATAAAGATCCCCATACTGCTTGGCATGGGTTAGTCTCAGAACACACTTTGAGCTTAAAATTGTTACAACTCTGTCACTTTCTGCATCACAGACTGAAACTGCTTTCTGTACATATGCTTGCTTGCTTTAACCTGTAAATAATTCTTAATTTTTCCCCTAGCTAATAAGTCTCTAGGGAGTTTATTACAGCATGGGTTTTAGAAGTGCTTTCTTTGTAAAAAAAATCAATCAATCAATCAAATAAACAAATAAAAACAGGTGCCCCCTCCCCCTGCACCCTTCCCCCCAGCCACCCTGAGGGCAGTTTGGCTCTGCCCAGCACTCAATCCATAGTGACAGCTCCTGTGCAGTGGGTCTGGTTGTCTACTCTGGTCATTGCAACCTCCAGGGTTGCAGTGCTGTTCAGGTTTGACCCTGCCCTGCTGATTAGACCAAATGTATGGGATTGGAGGTTTGACCTCACTCATGGAGTTGCAGTACCACTCATGCAGATTTGGCCTCCCTGATTCCCATCATCATGACGGCTGGGCCACCCCTGAGTGACACTGGTATCCCAGACAATGCAGTGTCTAGAGCAGAGAGGAGAGCCCAGCCAGTCAGGAGATTGGATAGAAGTGGCCATGTGACCCTTTGAAACATTCTAGCAACCCAATTTTGGGTCCTGACCCATGGATTGAGAAACACTGTTATAGACCGTACCACCAGCTTGGGTGTCGGCTCTGAGGTAGGCACTCACAGCTGTGAGCCACTCCAGAAAGCGTGATACCTACAACAATATTTTTCATCTTGAAGGAGAAAATGTCTGCCTGTTTTTCAGTTCATGAAGCTTCCAAAAACACAGTGTTTTTACTTCTATTATGTAAATGATCTGTGAACAACAAGTCTAAAAAATCACATACTAAAGTTATGAGAAATGGGAGTACAAATAACTTTGTTACTTAAGCAATAACAGTTAGAAAAGAGTAATGCTGTATATGATGCAATAAATGGTTTGTAGGGTGGGTAAACACCAACATTTTGATTCAGCATTTACCCAACCTGAAAGCTTTTTTCTGGGAATATGTTATTTACTTTTCAACATTATTGTTATTAGAAAAGAAAACGATTTGTAATGCTCCTTTTTTACGGTTCTGTTTGAGAATGCAATCGTGCTACAGCCATCACCTCCCTCAGACTTCCTGAGGAACTTCAGAGATTTAGTTAGAATGACTAATTCACTGAAAACACTATTACAAATTGAAGAGTTTGGCAAAGGTGCAGCTGGGATGGGGGAAATATATATGATCAGTCAAATAACAACCCAGGTTTTGAGATAGGGGTACAATGCAAACTTTGGATGTGCTAAATACAAAACATAATAGCTGTATTCACTGTGGGCAAGATTGTCACTGGTCCTTACTCCACCCTGGGGGAGCATGCAAGAGCTAGTCACAATTATAGTTTGTGTGCTCAGTGGAGTGTACGCATTGCTTCCTTGGAGCACATATCTCTCCAAAAAGGAGAGGAAGGAGATAGGGCTATGCCCCAAGTTCTCTCCCTTCACATTTTTTGGCAGAACTGATATGGGGCACTGGGGTGAACCATCTATAGGGTGAAAAACAACAGTGTCTGACAAAGTGGGATTTTCTCCCACAAAAGCTCATGCGATAAATTAATCTGTTAGTCTTTAAAAGTGCCACAGGACTTTCATCAGACCTTAATAGCGAGATGTCTCTGTCCTCAGTGCCTTATCAAGCATGAGATTTGAATAAGAGCAAACTAGTTGAGGCTAAATGCAGATAAGACATGGGTGATGCCTGTTATCTAGGGCAGTGATTCTCATGCACCTATCCCTGAGGGTATATATATCCCTGAGGGTTTATCAGCTCATCTAGATATTTGGCTAGTTTTACAATAGACTACATAAAAAGCACTGGGAAAGTCAGTACAAACTAACATTTCATACAGACAATGACTTGTTTATATTATACACTGAAATGTAAGTACAATATTTATTTTCCAATTGATTTATTTTATAATTATATGGTAAAAATGAGAAAGGAAACAATTTTTCAGTAATAGTGCACTGTGACACTTTTGTATTTTAATGTCTGATTTTATAAGCAAGTAGTTTTTAAATGAGATGACATTTGGGGTATACAAGACAAATCAGACTCCTGAAAGAGGTACAGTAGTCTGGAAACCACTGATCTTGGGAAAGCATCAGCAGAGTACAGTGAAGATGTCATCTACCCATTATGAAGGGATCTGCTCATCATATGTCCATAAAGTTCCCACTAAAGGGCTATGTCTGGATCCTCAATTACTCCTGAATACCAGATAACTCTTTTCACATAAAATAAGACCACCAAATGCAACCATTTCTCTCTGATGTGCATGGTCATCCATGCTTTTGTCAACACCACACTCGATGGCTGGAATACACTTCAGGATCTCCCAAGGTACATCTGTTGCAGAGTATGGCAGCTAGTCAAGTTACCACATTCTATTCCAGCTTGAAGAACCATTATATCAACACTTCAAAGATTTCCCTGGCTTCCTATTTGCTTCCACGTGCCATCCAAATGTTGCTACTGATCTGTATGGGCTTGTGCACACTGCATCTGGGAGCAAGCCTCCCAACTCGGATCCACAGACCTCTGCTCGAGGGCTTGTATTAACTTTCTACTAATAGCTGTGTAGACATAGCAGCTCAGCCTGGAACTTGAGCTCTGAAAGCTGCAAATGTGGAGGGGGTGGATTAAAGAGTCCAAGTCCAGGCCTGAGCCACAAAAATCTAAGTGACATCACACAGCTATCTTTAGAGTGATAGCATGAGTCTACTGTCATGAGTCTGTGGACCCAGGCAAGGGGGCTTGGTCTCAGATGCAGAGTAAACATGCCCTAAAAGGTTAGGGGCCCAACTACCACGGCCTGCTCATTATTGCTGAATGCAGGGAAGTGTCTGTTTTCCCCTGCCTGCATTCTCTTAAACAACAACATGTCAGCTCCCACTTCCACTCTCCAGTGATGCCAGCCTCAGTTGGAAATTTTTTCAGCAATCACCTTCATGTATTCTCCCATGCTGCCCCTTGTGTGGGAGGAGCTCCATATATACATCTGCAATACTGCCTCATTGTCCTTCAGCTCCCTCCTAAAAACTCTTCCCTGGCCTACTGACCACAAAAAACAAAACAAAAAACTCACAACCCTTTGCAGTAGTTAGGCAGTGGTGTGCTATGAACTTTGCTTATGAAGGTATGTATAAATCATTCCATTACTATCTTGGTCTTCCTCTGCCTGTTTGTTGTGTTCACCTGTTTTCTTTTGGCTTATGAATAGACAGTAAGTTGTTCAAGAGCAGGGACTGTCTTTTGGTTCTGTACAGTGCCTCAACCCTGATGAAGGCTCCTAGATGCTATCACAACACAAATAATAAATGTACTTTTTCTCTTTAACTGATGTACATGTCCCAGCAGCAAAGTGATGGATATATTACACACACACACACCTTATTGATGACTAATGCATTTTGTCTCGCTTCTTCCAATAAAGTGATTAAATTAAAAACATCCTTTCAGAGATTGCATTTGCAATCCCATCCATCTTTAATTACTTACCTTCCTCTAATTGCTAAATTAAAAACTATTAAGAAAGCAGCCTACTTCATAATCAATAATTTAATTAGTATTTCAGGGCCAAGAAGACAATGAAAATGCATTTTTTTTTCAGTCAAATCTTTTCTAAGATCTTTGAAAGAACTTTGCTCCCATTTTGCTTGGAAGTGACATTGGTGACATACAAAATTAAACTCATAGGGGTTGCTATATATCATGCACACACATTTCAGATATACATTACCAGTAGGTGAAAAGTTCAAATTCAGGTCAATCTATTTGCTGCCCAGACAGGAATACCGTTTGCTTTTCTCATTCCATTTCCAAAAATTCAGCGACATATCAGCACAACCTGACGTTACACATTCCAGGGATACCTACTACAGATACTGTATGTCAGAAGCCACAAGTGTATAAGCACTGACATCTACAGCCAGATGTGTCTCATGGCTGTATATTTTAAATTATGCCTTTTTAAAAAGCTCTGCAGCTACCTTTAATATTTTTGATGACCTGCAGCAAATCTAAAATTAATACGCTGACTTTTAAATTGATAAGATCTGATTCTATTGGTCATGTATGAGTTTTCTCCCATATTTCACTCTATGTCTTCTTTTCTCCAAGCATTCTTACATCACCTAATCATCTGTGCTATTTCAAAGGAGGGTTCATGCATAGGTCTGAACTGTCATGTATGGTGCTCCATGCCTGAACTATGCCATCAGTTATCCATAATTATAGATAAGGTGTCACAGCCATGATTTACCAAAGGCAGACACTCTATGGCTGAAGCAACTGGCCCAAAAGAAGTCACCAGATGGGGATGGGAAGCTGCTTGGTTATTAGTAAAGTATGAAAAGAGGAAGTGATGTAGGTACCACTAGAATAGTAGGGAACAGTCAATGTGGTAGCAGGAAGGGGGAGAGAGAGTTTTTTGTCTGGTAAACAGGTGAGAAGGAAGCAGCAGTAGGAATGTTGAAATGGAGGCAGCAGCAAAAGCCATAGGTATCTGCATGGAGGGGAATGGCAGCAGTGAGTGACTTGGTAGATTGGAGATCAGTAGACAGGTAGTCATGCACCCTAGGACATGTGTGGGCAAGCATGGAGGTAAATGGGACATCACAGCCCAGGAAAGTTTAAGGAGAGTGGAGAGAAGATGCTGGAAGGCACAAGTGTGATCCAGAGCACGGTAAGGATGCAAGACTAGGAGCAACATATATAAAGTAGCACAAGGGCTGGAGGGAGCAGGTGTAGACAGTCTGGACAATAGCTTGTTAATTGGTTAACCAACCTGATGACTAATGAGAGACAATCCACAACTAACCCTCCTTCCTCCTCTGCTCCACACAAATCCATTCTTCCACCCTGCCTTCTGCCCTTGTCCCCAGACCCACTCTCCTTCTTGTATATATCTATATAGGGATCGAGAACCCACAGCCAGCCCAAGTCAGCTGACTCGAGTCTGTGGCGCTCAGGCTCTGGGTTGAAAAATTGCTGTGTAGACATTCAGACTTTGGCTGGAGCCCAAGCTCTGGGACCCTGAAGCAGGAGAGAAGAATGTGGGGTGGGGTGTCCTCTGCCTATCCACTCTACATTATATTTGGAGCTGGAGAATTGGCAACACTCCTCTAAACAACTACCAAGTTGGCCAGGCTTGGGTGTTGAGGAAAGCCAAGAATCTCTGTCAGCCAGCCAACTGCATACGGGTTGAAGGGTGCTGCAGGAGACCTGGCTTAAAGGCAACGTAGGTGACAACTTCCCTTGTTATAATACTTGAGCTACAGAAGGGAGTTACTGGAGGAGCAAGAAAGGCCACGGAAGCCAGTAACTGTTGTATACTACTGCAGCAGCAATCCAAGCCACCATGGCTTTGTTTTCACTGTGACAAACAGTGTGCTCTTAACTCAAGTTAAAACTTGCTGAGCACTCGGCAGTTTGGAGTTTTCACACAAGTTAGAGGGTTGACTAGCCTTACACTATATATTGCTTTACGTTTTCTAGGGTAATACTTGGACTTAGGTAATTTCAGTTAAGCACGTACAATTTTTTTGGTAAGGAAGAAAAGAATCATGAGTGTAGGACTGCAGAAAGACATGCCCTCCAGCTGGTGAGAGGAAACAAATGCCTCATGAGCCAGTGCAGGCATGAGAATGAACAGGAATATTTTGTGTGCATAAAGCTTTACTAACCAACAGGTGTGATGGGTCTCTGCCCTGAAGTGCTTCCAATCTAACTGAGATGCAGCATCACAAGGCATTCAGCAACCAAAGACGAAAGGGTGGAGAGGTGACAATACGGAATGAGGTATGCAATGGCAAAAGGTAATGAAACATGTTTGTTGTTACATACACGCTGTGTTCATCTTTGGGTTTACAGTGCATCTGGAATGCAGACCAGAATGAGGGTAGTCAGTAATGGTAGACATAACCAAAGAATTATGAGGTTATAATTCTATTTTGGGGTTCATTCTGATAACTATACAAGCATAAAGCTTTGCTTTTGTAGCGTATGACACTACCAGAATTCTTGATGGAATTATAGCTCAGTAATTCACAGCTGCTTGTTATTTATTCCTTACTTTATTGTGACTCACAAGTTCCCCGGCACATCCAAGCCAGGGATTAAAAAAACATGAGACCTATTATTTACAAGTATGGAACAAAATAAAAAATAAAAGTTATTTGTTACCAGTTAACTCTTCTTGCTAGAGACTGGATTCTATTTCTAGCAGAAAGGATCAATAATATTAAGAGAGTAAATCTGTTATGGAATGCTTGGTCTTCAAGACTGAAAACTTCAATTTTTGACCAAGTTTTATAGAAGTCAGGCTTGAATAATATACATAAACTATCACAGATTTTAAAAAATAACCTGTTTTCTAAAAAATGTATGACTGCTCAAATCTTCAATACAATCCTCATGAGTTCAGATAGGCCCAAATGAAATAGACAACTACCAAAATCCTCAATATTTTGTGGAATTATTATCTAGATCTTAATCTGCATCTTAATTTTGTGGTTGGGGGATATTTCATGATATCAGTCGCAGAGATACGGATCCACCAGTGCCACTTGAATTAGCATAGATTTGCTTTCTCTAAGGGTGAGTCACTTTTGGTTGCTCTAGGGTTAGCTGACTAAGGTAGTTCTACTTTAAGGTCTATATGTGAGCTTTTCTGAATTTGGCCTATGAACATCAACTCCAACATGTGGAGTGGAATGTGGAGAAGAGTAATAAATTTGTCCCAACACTTAGGAAATAGTCTCTTGAGGATCCCCATATACAAATGGGACTAATAGGGGATCTTCAGTTAATAATAAAACTATTCAAAATATTTTATAAAAATCAATATTTCAAAATGAGGAATTTAAAAGGCTACTCTATGTCTCTGGGAAAGCAGGAGAAAGGGGGCTGGATGGTTTAAGGGATTAGTAAATAGGGCATGCAATTCAGCCCCATTTAACCAAGCCTAATTAACTAAAAGTCTCAGTTAATTCAAATGCTTTTGTGCTTTCAGTACTTTTACAGCCAAATGACCAACCTCCAACCCTTCTTCACTATGTTCCAAAACACATTTGGAGTGTAGCTTTTTCAAAAAATATATGGCTCTTTTCTTCAGCCAGAACCCCATTCATCCCAGGGTTGCAGAAACCTCCCATAATTTTCAGACTTGTGCTGTCAAGGCCTTCATGATCAGTACCTGCTGCAATCCAATGACTTAATCTTGCACTGAGAACCACATAGCTGGATATCCGCAGACACAAGGAGCTGCACTGAGATCAAAGAGGGGTTTGCCTTGAAGGATGAGGACCCAGTGCGGGTCCCCAGTGACTTGAATTCATTACCGTCTAGCACTTGTTCTGTGGCTGTGTGAAACACATGGGTGGATCTGTCCAACTCCAGTCTGACAGGACAGATGTCCCTATCATAAAAATGCTACCTCATCATAATCGGCACTAATTAGCAATCACAGCAGCAAGCTCGGAAGCTTATATACACTGACACACATCCCCTAACGTTTGAGACATTAGTGAGGCAGTAGAGGAGAATCTTGTTTTCCTGCAGCCCACGCTGTACATGTTCTGTATATAAATTAATGACTTTACTGTCCAGAGCTATGAATCTAGCACCTTTCCCAAATACTAAAACTCTACCAAAAAGAAAGTGTTTTAAAAAATGAAGCATTTTAAAGCATTTTGTTTTCTTGTACTGCATGGCCTTTCCTTGCACAAACTGTGCCCTTTTGAATCTGCTTTGTGCAGAGCACTTTTTTATTTTCTCCAGGATAGAGAACTGTATGTGGGCTGTGGGGGCCTTGAATTGCTGCTTGGGGGACCAACGATTCTAGGTAGCGATGGATCAGGTGCCCCAGAAGGGCTACCGTCCACAAAGGTCCACAACCCCAAATCACCAAATCATGAAGTGGTATTCCTTCCTCAACCATACTGTGACAAAATGGTAAAGATCATAAAAATGCAGACTTCTTTTCCTGAGATGAGGAGTAAGCAGGACTGTCACCATAAGTAGCCCAAGGACTCTGAAACTGATGGGGCAGGTTTGTGATGGGGTTTTCAGGCTCCACACAGAACAAAGGCAGGGGACAGAGCAATATTGGGCTAGGGAACATCCCACCCCTCAATAGATGCAGGGCATAATTTAAAAGGACGTGGGCACCCAAGAGAGGGGGAATGAGCTGCATGTGGCACCAGGATGAAAAGCTGATGTTGAGAACTCTGTTAGAAGCAGCAACAGCTTTGTGCAGCAGGGACTTGGATTTCCAATCTCCACTTCTTGGAAGTTGACAGCCCAAAGAGATACCAACCAAACAGGACACTAAGAACCCCAGGAGAGTCCCCTAAGCCTCTGATGATGCCCTAACTTAAGGAGCCCCAGACTGGTAGAATCTAACAGAGGGGAAAACATTATTTGGGATAGCTCAGTGACTGGGCTGGGCACCCATAGGGCCAGGATCCCACTACCTTGCAACCCTGCTTCTCTGTATTGACACAGCCGCTGGGGGAGCAACTGGAGCACACAGAGATGATGAAGCTGTAGCCAGGGCCCCTCAGGGGTGACTTGGCTAGTAAAAACTGTAGGGCCAAGACCTGACCACTAGTCTGGTTGGTCATCAAACCTTCCTGCTATAGGTTCTAAGAAAATGAGTTAGCATTAACGGGAGTAATTTGCTGCAGTCAAAGCAGTGTGTCTGAGTTTTGGACAAGCTAACCAGTTTTCTTCTTCTTCTCGTGTGGTGAGTGTCTACATTATTCATCAAAGACACCACACTACTTCAGAGCTTTTAGCTTGAGACAGTGCTGTTCAGTCCACAAATTACTGTCATTGATAAGGTTGATACATAGAGTCTGGACACAGGGATGGCCACTGTTGTGGTGAGCTGTTTTACTAAAGCTTAAATCTTTTTTAACCCAACCAGTAAAAATCTCACGTGCTTGCTGCCTTCTATTTGAATGCCAGGCATGTTAGCTTCACAGAAGGATAGGAATGGCATCACCTGTGTTATTATTCTAGCATTCTGCTGCAAACAGAATGTGGAAGAATAAAAACCATTTGAAATTGTTAGACTGTGCTACAAATAACTGACAAAGTCTGAAAGTAATCATGGATAATGACATCAATTGTACTGCACACGGTTGAATTACAGTAGTTGCCACTGAAGAGTCAACATTTGCCATCAGTAACTACAGAATGATATCTGAGTTACCGGTACCTAGTATTTCCTTACAGTTAGAATACCAATTAAGCATAGTATGGCCTTAATTCCGCAAAGAATTATGCATGTACTTAATTTTGAACCCAAGTAGTGCCACTGAAGTCACTGGAATTATTCAGATGGGTAACGCTAGGTACACGTATAAGTTTTTGCAAGAACATACCACAGTGTGTTACTATTAGTAAGTATTAACATTTTAATGACAACTACAATTACATACCTGTTACCGAATTGAAATCTCTAGTTGCTGAATTTGACATATTTTTGCCTCGGAAAATGGATAAAGCAGTTTCTAATTCAAATACGACATCACACATATAGACAAAACATGCTCTGATTTTTATTTTATCCAATTTTTTGAAAGCTCCTCTTAGAGGCAGGCTGAGATGCTTGGCTATTCAGACTGGTTTTTATTTTCTTCTAACAAATTTGATTAGCACTAAAAATTACTCATCAGACTGTGAGAAATACAGATGAATGGCAGTCATCTTATCTTGAACAGAACTGACCATGCAGGTGAAGTGTGCTTTAAGTTCTCTCATGTGTCTTACATTTAACATTGGATACATATTGCAATTCCCAAGGAGAGAAGATGCTCACTCTGATGTGACAGCATAAAAATGTTCAGAATGTTTATATTTCTATGAAATTGGGAAAAAGAGAGAAATACATTCAACAACTTTGCTTGGCACAAAAATCTTCAGTTTTATTGCCAAGAGTTTCCAGCACTGAACTGTGCCTTCAGTTACACTCATGTAATGGAACTTTGTTAGGATACTTTGATTTCAAATTCAACAACGTTATCTTTTTTCCCAAAACTTTTGGAAAGATCCATGATTATCCAAATATTATTTACCCCTTCATAATCTTATTTTCTTGAAAACAACATGTTACTTTCCTATTTAATGTTAATTAAAGCACCCTGTATATATTTTCAGCCTGCTGGAATAAACCATGCATGCTATCAGGAAAAAAACATGCAAATTTCATTCATTTTCCAACACTGCAAGATGTTTTATAGGTTAAGCCTTGTGATTATAAAAATTTATGTTTCGTTCTCCTCTGAAATTCAGAGCTGATCTATCCATTTGACTTCGAGAGAATTGACGTGCTGTTCTCTGCATCCATTATGTTTTAATAATGGAGAGTTGACTTGGGCTAATGATTTAAGAGCGGGATGCGATTAATAATGTGAACTGAAGCTTTCAACCCAATTTATAGGAAAATAAGCCACTGTATAATTTCCATGTTTCATTAAAGAATATCTTTAGGTGTATGCCTTAATACTAATTGATCCCAGAGAGGTGGGTAAATGCAATGTTCCAGTCTGACTAATATGACTAAATGTTTTTCATGTTTCTGGAAGAAACCATTAGTATAACCTGATCATTCAGGATCTGTGAAAGAAATAAGGTGTTCATAATGAACTAGCCATTTCAAATGCTTTCCAAATATGAACAACTTATCTGAGATTTGCAAGATCTCCCAAGGGACACAGATAGAGTAAACATGCAAAACCATTTTAAACAGGTATTATGTTTGGACAAACACATTTTCTACACTGGAAAACTATCGATGTTGAAAACCAGTGCAGGAGAACCAACACTGAACAGGATTAATTCCAATTTTAATAGAAGGACAAACCATAGCGAGCACTGTATCAGAAACTGGAAAATGTTATTAGTGAATAAAATAACAGTGTGATTTCAGATATAATGTTAGGTATTAAGCTATGTGTGATGGGGCAGGCCCACCCCGCACTGCAACAACCCAGAAGACTCTATGGGTGGCAGAAGCCCTGCCCCTTAAGCCCTGCTAGACATGCTTAGCCTGCTGTCCTATAAAAGGAAGCTGCTCAGCTCAGTCTGGGCTGGCCACTGTGGAGGAAGGACGCACGCTGGAAGCTCCTGAAGAGGAGCTGCACCAGCCGCCTGCTATAGAGCAGGAGCAGACCCAGAGTCCATGGAGGGGAGCATCCACTACTGGTAAACTGTCTGGAGGCAGAGGCCCAGGAATTCCCCACCACCAGGAAACTTCAGGACCCCAAAGGAGAATGAACAGCATTGGCCGAAGGAGGGGATAGCCAGGAGCTCCAAGAAGAGACCACGTCGACAATTTGGGTAGGAAGTACTCCAGGGGACCTGGAAGGAGGGGACTGGGTGTGGTGCACCCTCAAGCCAGTGTGTTTTGCTATGGATCCCCACTGACTCGGTGCTGTACCCCTGGCAATGATAGGGCCCTGCACTGAGGCTTTGTGGAGCAGGAGTGCCCGAGCCTCCCTACCCAGGTTGGCAAATTCCAAAGGGGTAGCCGTGTTAGTCTACTGTAGAAAAACAACAGAGTCCTGTGGCACTTTTAAAGACTAACAGATTTATTTATTGCATGGGCTTTTGTGGGAGAAAATCCCACTTCATCAGACGCTTTGTCAGTTCGCCTGGGCAGGTTCCCTTGTAATTCACTTTGGCCGCTTGGCCGTGCTGCCCTGACCACAGGGTGTGAATTGACTTTGGCCGCTAGACCGTGCTGCCTTGACCGTAGGGGGCGCTATAGCAAGCATATCCCGCAACACTATGGTTAAAAAAGCCATTTTCATGTAAACAAAATTCTTTTAAATTAAGTTTTAACATTTTTGGATTTCAATTTTCACTCTCCTTTTGAATTATTCATATGTTTAATATCAAACATCCTTAGAAACTAACTTTCATATCTAAGAACAATGAGTCTTGATTGACTTAATTTTAACTATCTCTGCTTCTTGCTCATGGTTCTTATTAAATGACCTTGTATCCTGTCTGTTTCTATGATTCAGAAATAGAAAGTGGCTAATGAACTTCAGAGCATTCCGCTGTCCCTTCATACAAACTTCTCTTTCATATCTAACATTTGCGTAGCTATTAAAGCAATAATTTTTAATATACAGATTTTTTAACTTCTTTCATCCTCCACATAATTACTTTCCACATTAACATGACCATCTACATTCTGTGCCAGGTTCTGGCTTCTTTATGCTGCTAGAATAGTGCAAAGGAGCCATAATGACAGTTCAAGAGGCCACTTGAGACTCCCCACACTGTACGACAAATACCATAGTGGTGGAAGTGCTTTGCCCTCTTGGTCCTCTACATGGATTTCCAGTGGTGGCGGGGGTGGAAATCTTTCCCTCTTATTTTATTTCTAAATGAACTTTTGCTATTCCACTCCTTATCAATTAGGTGTAGACATTTAAACATCATTTAGGTATAGACATTTTGGTGTTGATCAAAAACAAGAGATCAAGAGTACATTCTGTACCGCACATACTGTGTCAATGCCTATCATTCTAGGTATCTATCACATAGGAAAAAGTGAGGACAGTTATGAAGGCCATTCCCGCCAAAGTAAAAATAAACAGGTTAGACCTACACACAATCATGTCCTTTATTCCTCCATATCCCCCCACCATTCTTCATTTCTGAATTTTCTTTATAAATAATTTAAAGTGAATTTTAATGCTTATGAAAGATGCCAGACCGAATTCACAAACAACTGTTCTATTTGCAGAATAAATACACCACGGCTGCAGTAATGCAGTTTTCCTCACACAATCTTACCATTGTTCTCAACTCCATTCTGCAGCAGTCAATTATACGGTTGGGATTCAGCCCCCAGTCTTCTAATAAGAAAGCCGATGTTGACAACAATTGATGATAAGTGTAACTGTTCTTTATGTGACGGTGCTGTCTGTGTATTAGCAAATGCACTGTGATGACCAATACATTTCCAAGGCCACCAAAGACCTGTTACAGAGTACTAACTTAGGATGTGTCTACACTTGTAAATTAAGTCGATTTAAGCTTGCTTAAGTCGACTTAATTTACTCTGCGTCTACACTACACTTTCCTTAAGTCGACTTAAGCAGCTGCTTAAGTCAACTTAAGGAAAAATTAAGTCGACTTTCTCAAACTTCATTTTAAGTTGACTTTGTTGGCTAAGTCGAGTTTAGAAAGTCGACTTAGCCAGTGTAGATGTGGAGTAGCCCTAAGTCGACTTTAAGTTGACTTAGGGGGCTCCAGGGCTTCCCCACTGCCCTCCCTGCCAGGGAGGCTGGCACAGCCACAGCCTGGTGTGCCCCCCCAAAGGGCAGGGCAGAGCCCTGCCCACCCTGCCCCTATGCCCTGCCCCTATGCCCTGCCAGGGTCCCTCTCCCCCTTTGCCCCATTGTACCAAGGTACACTTGACAAGGCACTTGACAAGGAGTGCCCCCCCCCTGCCACCGTGGACCTGTCCCAGGTCCACCTAGCCCCTAGAAATTGACCTAGGCATCCAGTGTGGACGCTCTAGGTCGATTTTGTAGGGTCCCCTCTAAGTCGACATAAAATTTGAGTGTGGGCATGCTAAGTCAACTTAAATTAACAAGTGTAGACATAGCCTTACTGATCAGTATATAATACTGAAAATGAAAGGCTCTGTATAATTATTACTAAGTCCCCTAATAACCCACCTGTTGATTTTGTGCACTGGCTTTCTCTCTTCTTTTACATTAATCAACTATTGTATTTGCACAGTGCCACTAAATTCCATACATTCAGAAAGAATCCAAAGCCCCAGTTTACTCACCGTTCTTGCGTCCCAGAGAGATACAGTCTTGTCTGCAGAGCTGGTGAGAATGATGTTGGAGAATGGAAGAAACTCTATACTATTGACTGAATCCTTATGGCCACGCATGGTGTATCTGCATCGCTCACTGTAAAAGAAAAGCAAAAACAGAAATAAAGCTCTTGCCATTAAAGAGAAAGGGCAGGCTAGACAACAGCAGTAAAAAGAGACTCTGATTCCAAAAGGAATTAATTGCCTTGTGCCATGTCTATAGGTACAGTGCCGGTGAAGATTCTTGAGACTGATGAGAGAGAACTCTATTGTTGGCATAAAAACCACCTCCATGAGTGGCAGAAGCTATATTGGTGGAAGAAGCTCTCTCCCCTGTGCTCCAGAGACTTATGTCACTGTTACGTTCTCTCTCTCAAGGGGGGCTGTTGTTTTCACACCCCCAAGTGACATAAGTTATGCCAGTATAGGCTGTGGTGCAGACATAGCCTTAGTTACTATTTTCAGAGAAGCTAGTACACAGGGGAAGGTTTACAGCGCAAGTTAAAACAACCATTGTCAAAATGTTCCTTGTGCTTTCTACGAAGTTATTTGAACTCTTGAAAAATTGAAAGAAAATCATTGGCAAGAAATGCACTGGAGAGAAGAATAAAGATCAAAAGATGGCGAAATAAATTACTACCTCACTGATACTCCAAAGAGCATTTATACAAACTGTGTGTCAACAATTAGGAAAGGTTAAAAATCTGTGCATAATGAGGCTTGAGAAAAGGAGACTGAGGTGACACCGATAACCGTCTTCAGATATGTTACGAGATATTGTAAAGAGGACTATGAACCATTGTTCTCCATGTCCACTGCAGGAAGGAGAAGTAGTAATCAGCTTAATCTGCAGCAAGAGAGTTTTAGTTTAGATACTAGGAAAATCTTTCTCGCTCTAAGGATAGTGAAGCTCTAGAATAGGCTTCAATAGGAGGTTGTGGAATCCCTATCACTGGAGGCTTTTAATAAGGTTGGATCTGTCAGGAATGGTCCAGGTTCACCTGGTCTTGTCTAAGCCCAGGAGATGGAATTTGATGACCACCTGAAGTCCCTTCCAGCCCCACATTTCTATGGTTCTTTCAAATAAGAGTTTCAGTTCAGAAGTGCAAGGCCTGTTCGAAGCACTGATTGACATTTGGATGGATGAGGTACAAGGGCATGGAAAAGGGATATTAGTATTGTAAGGATAAATAGGTTCAAATCAGAAACATTGAACCAGCTCTTCTGTGCTCTGAAACTTTGGGGTTTCCCATAAAAGAGCACGAGAACTCATCCCTGTTTCCAGGACGGAGGAGGATAATGAGCTAGGAAAACCCAAAAGCAAATCTCTTTTAGCCCATATCTAGATGTTGCATCCTTACTTGCTTGTCAAGCCAGTTTCCATTTTTTTGTTACCATGTAAAGTTTCAAAAGGATTAACTTTACTGACACACACATACAAAGGATTTTACAATTACTAATGTTCTGTTCAAATGAAGAGAGGTAGACAAACGAGCAAACAAATAGAAAGCAGCCTCCCTTCCCTATGTAATTTGCAGTGTTAGTATAGTATTGTATTAATTGCACATATGGTTTGATAGCTGAAACCACATTAGTTCTGAGCTGGGTTGGCAATTTGGATTACTGGGGGTTTCAACTGAAAAAGGCCAAACTTATTACAATATTCTCTTTAAGAGGCTGTCAGGAGAGGGAATTAAAGATGTGGGTTTTTTTCATACCTGCACGATGCCCGAATTCTTACAGAGCTTTTCTAGGGTTTTTTGTATTAAAACCACTGGAGATCTGATACAAACCAGGAGGACTTAGAGTTTTGCCAGAGGCTCATACTGATCTACCAGAGCAAAGTGAGCTCCCAGACTTACGTAAGATCCCTTTCCATTTTCTGGGCTAGAAGGTATATGTGGCCATGCACCTGAAGAGCCACATTGTTTTTTGCAGAAGATGGGGGCTGAGGAGTGGGGAGGCAACACGAGCCCAGGTTCGGGCAGGGAGGGCTCAGAGCAGGGAAGCCAGCACTGGGGGGGGAAGGTTTTGGGGAGCTGACCCAGTACAAGGCCAGGGGATAGGGAGCCAGTGAGGTTGGGGGGAAAGGAAATGGGTCCCACCTCCCGGCAGCACTGCTCCCCACCACCCCACCCATCCTAGCAGGCTCCCCTACCATCCCACACTATCCCTACCCTGCCCCTGCTCCCCACACTCTGCCTTGCTATGCCTGTGCTGCGTATGTTCCCCGTGCTCTCCCTTACTGCCCCTGCCTTATCTATCCAAAATATTCTCACTGCTCCCCTGAGTGAGGGAAGATTTGAAATGTGGCCCCTCACCAAAAAAGGTTGGACACCCCTGTTTTAAGGTGTTGATTGGTGATGTCGAATATCCACTTGAAAGTTTTGAAAATTTAGGTCAGTTTATATCTTAATGTCATATTATATTCCATTAGAAGAAGAAGGAAAAGAGAGCTAGAGAGAGCATGAATGAAGTTTGGGGGATTTACTTCTGAACAGTAGAATAATAAGAGGATTTATATCACACTCTTCCCAAAAGAGATAGCTGAGCACTACATCCTACCTGTCTGTGGAATGGGACAGCACAACAGAGGGGTGGGGAGGGAAGAAGAATATTATGCATGAGCTCATGTGGCCTAAAATGTGGGACATCCCAGGCAGACTGGCTGCAAGAACAGACTTGTGAGAGATTAATTAGGTAGCATAGCAGAAAGGCCCATTCAGAAGCCCGTAGCAAGGTGAAAATGGACTAAAGTGACGGACCATAACAGCAGTGGAAGGGAAGGAAATGAGTTGCACATTTCCATCAAGAACGTAAACACTTAGGCCTGATGCAGCGCTCTCTCTCTCTCTCTCTGCAACCTCCATATAAATGTGTAGTAATGAGCAAGCTCTCTCATGCTCCAGATTTAATTTACCACTCTGGTAACTGACTGACTGATATTTCTAAGAACCTCTGACTGCTACATAAAACAAACTCATCTTCCCTTCCAGCTGAGATATAATTTAAATGCAAGCGTATTTCTTGCACACAAACTCAGTTCTAATGGGAAGGGAAAACTTTTATCTAGATGTTCTGCTGTGGTAAAGGAAAACTTGGTTTGAAGCTATACCAACTCATTCTGGCACATTTTGTACATAATGGGTCAGATTCTACACTAGTTAGCACTGGGTAAATCCAAAGAAACTTCTTTGTTTTAAAACCAGTTGCTCCAGGTATTGTCCACTAAACCACAAACCAGAGCTGGACCCTTGCCTTTTCTCTTTGTAAAACACACAGTCCATATAGATGGGTTTAGCTGGGTAGCTCAGAAAATAGAGGAAAGTACTTGCTCATGGTAGGTTAGGTATTTGTATCAATTTAGCAGTTCCCATAAAGCCTCGGCCACTGAAGTCATATGAATATCTCAGTTTCCGTTTTTTAAAAAAAAAATATTTTTATAGCCCTCATGTTAGCAGAGAACAGCACAAAAATGTCACCTAAGTGCACCTTAGAAGACAAAGGGCGAATGGAAACAACTCATGACTATTGAATATTTGGGTGTGGCCACTTTGAATGCCACTTAGTAAAAAATGCTAAAATGGCAGCTGCAGGTACTTTTTAGTCTAATTGAGCAAAGTGCCAATAAAGGACAGACCAATTCCAACACCTTGATACTTTGTCAGATACCAACTTCCACACACAGTGTTGTCAGTTTAAAAGTCTCGCAAGCCATGGTCTCTGTGTGTCAAGTAATTCCACCACACCTGCGTGAAGCCACCATTTGGGATTTGCTACTTAGAACAGCAAGTTCAAAGGTTGCTTTTTGAAAATAGCAAGACCCAAGCTGTAGGATGACTATTAGTTATACAGGGGTCAGCCAATGGTGGTGGTGTTCAGGCTAATTAATCAAAACAAGCTGGTAATTAAACCTGGAGGAATTGTGATCCTATTAAAAATAGAATCAACTGTAGCAGGTTTTTTTAATTTAAAGAAATGATAAAAATTTGAATAATTAATCTTGAGAAGAGGCCTTATATAGTAAGTTACAACTGAAAAAAGGTCATGAAGCATTGACGCAACTTTAAGGATGTAATAAACCCAGTGTGACTTATCTTAATCCAATGCTATATTAGGCCTTGATTCACAAAAGGCACATAAGTAACATGCTAAATTGTAAGCACATTCTTAAGTAACACTGAAGTGCTTCAAATTAAGCACATGCTCTGAATCAGGGTTTCAGTCCCATCCCCTTCACATGCCATCCATACAAAAATATTAAAAGCATTAATATCCTTAAACAACAGCATCTTTCCTATCAATTGCCTTCTCAAATTTTGACGAGTTTCAGAGGAATAGCTCTGGTAGTCTACCCAGCAAAACCAAAACAAAGAAGTTCTATGGCACTTTTAAAGGCTAACAAATGTATTTACCCCATGAGCTTTCGTGAGTAAAATCTCACTTTGTCAGATGCATGAAATTGAAAATTACAGTAGAGAAGAGACTATATAAATGGAAAGCCGAAGCTCTGAACTCTCAGTGACAGATCTGGCTTTCCCTCTTACACAGTGTTGTTGTTTCACACTGTTTGAATCAACACAACTTCCTTGGTTTGGTGAAAAAATCTGATCTGACTTTGTGTCTTACCCTTCTCTGCATTTATATATTCCCTTCCATACTGTAGTTTTTAATTTCATGCATTAGAAGAAGTGGGATTTTACCCACGAAAGCTCATGTGATAAAAAAAATTGTTCGTCTTTAAAAGTGCCACAAAACTCCTTCTTCGTTCTTTGTTTTCTTTTTTTTTCCAAAATTGTAATATGGGAAAACCATTAAGCTCCTTTTTCATATCTCCATATAACATCCTATCATCTGAACTGCCTTTGCTATTAATTAAATTGTAATGGAAATTTGCACCACAATTTGCACCACATTCTCTGAAAGTTTTGTGGGATCACAGATCACTCTCAGCCTCCACCCCTTAAATTGATAGAATTAGACCAATTAAAAGGAGACTACCATCCACAGAAACACATTCTATCACTACTGTAACTTTATCTCCAAAACGTGTTTAACTCAGAAACAGAACCTTTCTAGTCAAGATCAAAAAACAAGTATAGCAAACGGACTGGGTTAAGACATTAAAATGCCAGATTGTTTTATGATGTTATAAATACTTCCTATCATGTCTTTACATTTTATTACCCCTATTTTATTTCTAGGTAGCTTCACATATGACATATCCAATTACTCATGTCAAGAATATAAAACTACCAGTATTTCAGTAAAAAGTGCCTACCATCACTTATGACAATGATTTTTTTTTGACCCATTCTTTCACTAAACATAATCAAAGTTTCATAAGACATTGATGAGTGGTGACATGGTCAATATAAAGCATATTTGTCTTAGAAATGATACAGATGAGTATCATTACCAGCATGCCATTCAGCTCAATACAAGATATGCTTTTTTTACCTCCCTTCAATAAAATGAAGTTATTGTCTAATCCTAAATACTCAGTTTACGGTTTCTGTTTAATTAAGGTTTACACAGTGCTTTGAAGAAGAAAAGTGCTGGAGTGCACAGGTGCTTATTATTATTTTTTGTAAAAGCACACAAATTCTCTTCCCTAATGTAAATTTACATGCAGTTAGAAATAAAATGTAGCTCAGCTAATTGGTTGTATAAATAATTTATATTAATGATATTAAGAATTTAGAGTATTTTCCTCTTCAAAATCCACTACCAAGATCAGCGACTATACTCTGCAAATGAATCTCTGTGGGCAGTCCCCTGTCTTCAGAGCTGATTTAGGGGATCTACCTGCACAGATAAATTTGCATAGTCTAGCGCTAGGTCACTAAGCCTCCCAACTGCAATTACACTGCCTTATTCAAAGGCTGGATTTTCTCACTGTATACTTTTTAACCACATTGGTGGGGTGGGATGGGAGGTAAAATTAAGTGCCATTTCTCTCATTATTCACATTAGCAATCCCATTGAGTTCAGTGGGACAACTCATGGGACTAAGCAAGCAGTAACTGGAGATTGGATAACTCCAGTATAATAACCTATTTCTGCTACCAATTAAGGCAATCAAGTTTTGCCTTTGACTTCAGTGGGAATTGGACTGGGCCTTCATTTATCATGATGGGATGCTGGCAGTCCAAACCCTTAGTCCAGTGCATAACAAATTGGGCATGGAAAAGAGAAACCAATCCCTGAAGAAATACAGCCAACTCTGAAATTAAAATTCTCCACACTTCCCCCCACCCCTTGTTCTTTAGTCTCCCTACATCAAAACAAAGGCTTAACTGCTAGATAAATCAAGGGGAACCCCCTCACCCCAACATTTTACAATGTTTTAATAATATTTTCTAGCTCTATAAACAAACACATTTCTTCTGACTCTGCAATTTCACAAGTCAGTAACAAACTATCATTATAGTCTTCTCTTATACGTCCTTTGAAAAAATGAAAATGGATGAGTCTCATAATTTAACTGTGATATGTCCATGTTTAAAATAATCAAGTTCTGAGAGGTTCAAACTGCTCCTCTGTTAATTAAAAAGATACAAGTCATTTTTAAGAGCTTACATTTTGGTCTTGCTGGATTTGCTGAAGCATCTTAATTTACGCTGATGGCAATTTTCTTCTCAGAAACTTGGCAAACATACTTTCCCCGTATTTTGAATGGAGAGGAGTTTAACATAGCAGCTATAACTTGACACCATGTTATAAAGTGTCTTGACCTAACAAAAAAGTATAACTGGCCCTGCCCTGGTTCACAGTGAAGTCAATGGCAAAACTCCCATTCATTTAAATGGAAGCAAGATCAGGCCATTTGTTTACACAACAATATAATCTGATGTCAACATAATCAATGAAGTCACAGGAATTCTGGGGACATTTTTCATTGCCTAACAGCTAGCACAGTGCTAGAGCAGGGAATGCAGAATGCTATTTTGGCTCTGCTCTGACAAAGCTCATGCGATAAATAAATTTGTTAGTCTTTAAAAGTGCCACAGGACTCCTTGGTTTTTTGACTGACCTAGACTAACACAGCTACCCCTTTGGAACTTGTATTATGGTAGTGGCTGTTGTGTTTTCTAGAACAAAAGACTTTTGCAAGTTCCTTTTGAAGATGCCAAGCAAGAGAAGATTGGGAAAAAATATATGTGTAATTCTTTATTTTCCTCGTGGTGTCTTTTAAATAGCCCTCACAACCAGAATTAATTTCCATAAATATTGAAAATAATTTCTGATTGATACTATTATTTGACTCATTTTATATGACTAAAGTGTGACTAAATTATTCTAATTATGCTTTAACAGAAGGGTGTGAAGAAGCCTACCAGTGTATGGCTATAATCTTTGTCACCTGTTTCTTAATAGATTAAAACATTAATAGAGGCTTTTGCTAATTATCTTAATGAAGGATTAGTCAGATAAAGTTTTTATACTGCTTTGAACATGTAAAGTGCTATGTATTATTATTTAGACTGTTTTCTGTTTCAGACAACGCTTTTTTGGTTGTAAAAGGAGAAAAGATAAAAGGTCTGTGGAAACAAAAGAACAAAATTAAAGCTCCAATCTTGCAATGACTAAAGAGTTGCTATACTCATTTAACTCTCCCAATTCAAGGTGTGATTTTATTCCGATATAATTGAATTGGCAGAATCCTTTGTTTGAATGCCGCTTCATAACAATGCAACTGCATCCACATTGGTGGGTTTCCAAATCTACCCTTGAAGCAGTGAAAAATCTGCTTGTGGACAAGACCATATAGAGGTGTTGAACATCACACATGTGAATAGTAGAACTAATCATGGATTTAAAATTAAGTATGTGCTTAAATGCTTTGCTGGATCAGGGCCAGAGTGCACAGCCCTACAGAGGATGTAGAGCCCAACCAAACACAGTCATTAGCACATCCATTGGTAGTCTCAACAGAAAGCCAAAGGAATGAATGATCAAAATGAATGGAGATTACCCTTGAGGCTTAGGCACGTTGGCAAGGCAGATTGGGAAAGCCTGGGCTATTGTACAGAAAGCTGCATCTGTTCTGATGATGGGGGATTTCCATTCCTGGACTGCCCTCACCTCTTTTTTTGATGTGTGGGGTGTAAATACTTCATAGCTTGTTCAGACAATACCCTATGAGATAAAAAATACACTACAGATTTATCTTAAGAGATTTAAATATGCATTTCACTTTCTTTTAAAATATCAACTCAGCTGTTCTCTGTATTTTATCAAAGTTTGCTTTCAAATATCCACAGAGATAGGACTTTACCATCAGAGGAGTTAAGTGGTCCCACCTCCAACAGAAGACAACAGCACCTGCAAGGACTCAGTGCTTCTCAAAATCAGGTTAAAAAAAAAGTTTGCAAAGGTAGATCTATTACTTGTGCATCACTGTGTCTTATGAATGGAAACATACTAATGATAATAGGCCAAAATTTTCAGAATGAGTAGTAATCAGGGGTGCCTCCATTTTTGGGGGACCCAGCATCTGAAAGGGGTCTGATTTTCTGAGGGTGGGGGTTGAGCATTTTCTGAAACTCATGCCCCTTCAATGGCTTTCAAACTGGGCACTTAAACTGAGGCATCTGAAATCACTACCTACTTTGGAAAATCTTGGCTTTATTTTCTCAAGCAATGCTCTCTATCCTCATTAAGGAAACCTAGGTGTCACATTGGTAGTTAAAAACAGTCAGAAATAGATTTAAAACACATAATTAAGCCATCATGAAATACTGCAGTACTAGTATGACCATGTTTTCTGCTCAGCAGCTCTGCAGCAAAAGAAAAAAACAATATGACTCACTCCCTGAGGACGGGGAGCTTATCCTCAATTAATGTATCAGCTGAAACCACTGACCTGATGTCACATTTTGGTAAGCATTTCTTATGAGGCCTGTACCGAAACTGCCACTTTTTGTTCTGCTCTCTCGCACTGCCTTTTGCTTGGATGACTAAACCCAGGTTTTTCTCTTAATCCATCCAAGCTTATATTGCTGTTGGTTGCTACAAAGAAAGAGTGTAAAGGGGAAAGCTTCCTTGCCTGGTTCTTTGAGGATCAAATGGCTTTCCAAGATACTTTTATTTATTTATTTTTATGATCCTTAAGCTTTCTTTAGGCCAACCTTGTTCAGATACATTGCTGCAGCCATAATTCTAGGTTTCTGTTTTTCAAATAAAATATGCAGGAAAGTTCACTTTCTAGATTCAATATCCGGTCTTTCATATACTTTATTTCAAGTAGCTGATTAAATATATGCTTCTGTTCTATTTCCTGTTCTTCTCCATGATTTGATAATTATTTTTAGATTTACAAAGTATTTCCATCACTTACTAGTTGCAAATATAGAATTGCAAAACAGCATATACCTATCAACCCAAACAGATCCTTGAAGCAGAATTTCCAGAGGGGTAGCTGCGTTAGTCTGTGTACAGCAAAAACAAGAAGAGTCCTGTGGCCTCATCTACGCTAACTGAATCAACTTTGCTAACACTTGCCCTCCTTCATCCTGGCATGTGTACATTTACCTCTCAACTGTAGTTTCCACTTCATGTATCGGACGAAGTGGGTTGGAGCCCAGGAAAGTTTATGCCCGAAGAAATGTGTTAGTCTTTAAGGGGCCACAGGACTCTCATTGTTTAAACCAGAATAAATCTTAATGAATTTCCTATAATTTCATCCCTCTGGAAGAATGATCGATGAATTCCATTTTTGGCACTCTCTCCAATAACTTGCCCTTTATCTCAAACATAAGCCATCTTTCACCATCAGGATATGGACCAATCTTCTCAGTAGCTTGTTCAGCCCTTTGTTTGTAGAATTCAGCAAGATGTGCTGATTTCTATCCCAGCCTACCTTGCCCAGCTTCTAAGGAGCTCTTGAGGAAGGTGATGCAGGTCCCTTTAAACTTTTCCACCTCCTTTCCACCTAATCTCACCGTGTAGATGGAAGACAAACATCTACTGTTGAATCTTGAAGGGTATATCTAATACAACAGCTAAGGACCCCTAGCTGACCTGTGTCAGCTGACTTAGGCTGCAGGGCTTGGATGGCAGTGCTGTAAAACTGTGATATAAAGGGTACAGATCAGGGGTTCACAGTGGACTTTTTAAAATGGCCTGTGCTGCCTGAGCCAGTCCACAGCTGCCCGGTCCCGGCACGCAGCTGGGAGCCTGACTATGGCTGCCTGTCTCCCCTCCAGTTCCGGCCAGCCCAGGGATGGATTAGGGCCTGGCAGGGGGCTGGGATGGGGTAAAGGGCTCCAGGAGCTGCAGGCCAGCGCAGCTGTAAGGGAGCCGCAGGCTGCGGGGAACCAGGGCGGAGGCTGAGGGCTGGTGTGGTGCGGCTGTAGGGGGGCTGCCACGGGCCAGGGCAGGGGCTGTGGGCTGGCATGGGTGCCGGGGGAGCAGCAGGAACCTGGGCTACGCTGCTGCTGACTGGGGCCCACAAGCCTGCCCACAAGCTGGCCCTGTTCATGAGCATCCAGCTCCTTTTTTCTTTTTATTCCCTCTCTTTTCTTTTTTAAACCTATTTCAATTTTTTTCAATTTAAAAAAAAAATCATTTTGGCTCGAGGGCCACAAATATAATTTTTAGAACCCTGAAGGGCCACTAGTCCATTTAATTAAAATTTAATTAATTGATTTAATTAATTACTACATAAAATTTAATTTGAATTTAATTAATTAAATTTTCATGAAATAGACTGGTGGCCCTTCAGGGTTCTAAAAATTGTTTTTGTGGCTCTCAAGCCAAAAAGGTTGGGAACCACTGGTATAGATGTTCAGGTTCAAGGTGGCACCTGAGCTCTAGTACCCCATGGGAGGGGGTTGGTCCCCAAGACTGGGCTACTTACTCAAAATGTTATTCTGAGGCTGATACAGCTTATTTCTGCTTATGAAAAAGTACCAAAGACTGTTGTAGTGAATGATAACTTTCCTATAGGATTTTTAAACTTCACTTACAATTTCAGAGAATTACATCCCTTGTATAGACTTCTCAAAAAAAAAATCAACAAAAAAATCTACTGATGCTAAAGTCATTTCTAGAGAAACACATTTACAGTAAGATTTTTAAATGGACCTAAGGCTACGTCTATACTACAGACTTCTGCTGTCATACCTATGGCAGGGGTTGTGGCATCCCCATTGTTGGAGGATTTTAAGAACTCTTTAGAAAACACTAGTCAGGAATGGGCCGGGTTCACTTTGTCCTGTCTCAGCATGGAGGGATGGGACAAGATGATCTTTTGAGGTCCCTTCCACCCTATATTGCTAGGATTCTATGAAAAAGTTGAAATCTTGAAAATATTTGCAAACCAAAAATAAATTAAAAAGAAAAATTGGCTCAGGTCAATTGAAACATTTTGTTTTGATAATTTCAAAATGATTCATTGATATTGCAACCTTGTCTATCTTTTTAACCTTTTAAATGTATATTTTAGTATAATTTCAAAATGCAAAGTTGTTTTGAGTTGAATAACTGAAACACTTCTGGTTTGACATTGAGACAGGGCATTTAAACATTTTCAGAACACCTTTGCTTTTCAAATATTTTCAGTTTTGAAAAATTGGCATTTTTTCAGAAAAAAAAGGGGGGGACTGCTGAAAAACACCCAATTAGTCAACATTAGGGGGCAGAAATTTAAAAGCATTTAGGAGTCTAAAGATGCAGATAAACATCTAAAGGGATTTTCAGAAGTTTACAGGTATTATAAAAGGTTACCCCTCCGTTGTCTTGCTGAATAGCAACTGTTTCCTCTGGCAATAGGGGCCTGAGATAAATCTATCCCCATTTAGAGTCTTTTTGATTTTCTCCTCAGAACCTCTCTCTTCCTGTGTCTGGGGCATGCCTTGGTTTAGGCCTGTGGAGTGCCCTTCAACCCCACAGGAGGGGGAGAGTTTGTTCTGGTCAGTTTATATAACCCGGAGCCTAGGGAAATGCTTTTCTATGACTCCTTCACAGGGCTGTGGAGATGGTGGTAATGCCCTGGGAGATCAGAGCCATATCAGTCCTTCCTGCAGGCTGGGGCCTGGCTTTACCTTCACTGCTCCTCACCTGGGGAGACACACTGCCTCCAAATCTGGAGAAGATCCTCCTACTACTGCTGCTGCTACAAACCTTCTGGCAGCTTCTTTTTCTCCCCCCTCCCTGTAGCAGAGGCAGGGTGTGAGTAAGCCTGAAGTAGCCCTTAAATTGGGCCCAAGTGTCTCTAATTGACCTGCAGTAACCTCTCCTCTGCTGGCAGGGAAAAGGACCAGCAGTCTCGGGCTCACACACGTGCCCCGGTGTACCTTTGGTAACCATCTCGCCTGAGTTTACCACAGGACCTATCTCCCCCAGCTTTACAAACTAATCCCTTCATTTGTATTAAATTGTGGGAGCCTGGCCCTGTTGAAAACTATATTTGCAAGATTTTTTATTCCTCTTCCCCCCCCCCCCCCCCCCGGCCAGGAACTTGTCATGATTTAGCAGAGTTTATGTTTAAAGAAGAAAAGGCCTTCCCCAGTGGTGAGCTTGAAAGGGCACTCCTGCAGCCTCCGTTAAAGATGACCTTGGGCTCCATGATGGACAAAATCCACTCACTTTTTTAAATGCAAGATTCTAGCCCTCTCCCTTGTGAGATGTCAACTGTTGTATACCTATGGACAGGAAGAAGTAGCTGGACTCCAGTTACATAACTGGAGGCCAAGGGAAGGAATATACCCCTCTCCCCCCATCTCATCTCCATAGTTTATTACACAAAATGAGCTAGTTTATTTTGGAGTATATTGCAGAAAACTCAGCTCATTAATCCTTCTGACAATTCATAGGCTAGCCCTCCATAATAGTGAGAGAGGGCAGATACTGGTTTCTTGTGGGGCAAAGAAAGAACCAATCTACTATCATTTCATCAGATTTCTAGATTCTTAATACAACAGGATGGCATGAAAGTTTTCATCTGACTCCTCTCTGCCCAAATAAGAAGATTAGTATGCAATGTGGGTAAGTAGATTTCTCAATATGCACGTAAGAAACTTTACACTAATTTGCATTCACATAATCACCCAAATATGCAATCCATGTAAACTACGTACAAGGTGCTAATTTAATTCCATTGGAGATCATACTATTATTCATATTGATTTATACAAGAAAATGACTGAATCAAAAGCAAAGTCAGATAAAAATATTGCAGCATGTCAAATTCAAGCAATGCAGTCTCAGCTGAGTGTTAGTGGTATTTCTCCTTCTTTCTTTGGAAGAAATGCCCTTTCTATTCATATAGTCATAACATCTCAGATCCCAGGGTCTATTAATCTTTAGAGTGGAAGGTTATAGGCTAAAACATCCAGTTCCATGCTGTGCCAATATCATACAGTACGAACACACAGTTTGGAACCAATGCAGTGCTATGGTAAATTAACATGAAGAGATGTATACTGTTGGGGTCCCCCAGCGATATCTATACAGCATATTAATGGCTCAGTTTTATCTATCCAGTATAGAATCATTACACAAATCATTGTTACCCTTGTCTTCTTTTGAGTTGATTTTCTTTCTTATTTTAAATTTGACTGACATTGCTTTCAATCTATTAAATGAGCAAATACTTTTGAGAACAGTACAAAATGGCTGAAACACAATAAATATAAGCACATAAATATTAAAGTGAGTAAAATGAATTTCAGTGTGTTTTCAGATTGGTTTTCTTCAGAGGAGAGTTTCATTATTTGTCCAAATGAAATGGATTTTGAGTGGGTGGCGGTCTTAAGGAAACATGCTGCACTGTTTCAATGGCTTTATGAGCTTGGGAAGATATGAATAATGGATTTGCTGTGCACTCAGACACAGCACCACAACAAATACAATATCATTCTGGTTCTCTAATAAGCAGCTGCTGGAGTGAAAAATAAAAAAGCCTTGCCTCCTAGTCTAATATACAGGTGATATAATTTTCATTCAGTTTATTTTTCATAACCTTTAAAACAAATTACTGCATTGGCTCTGTCTGGTTTTGTAGGGAGAAACCACTGAAAACACAGCAAATAAGAGGCTAAATTCCAAAGGTCATCTCTTATTCTGATCCATGGCTTAGCTCAAAAGGGACCAACCTTTCAAAAGTCAGATGTGCCAGGGTGTGGCTAAACAAAGGATACTTCTGATTTTGGGAAAGCAGTTTCCAGTTGGGAGGGATGTATATTTGTGGCCTTAGATATTATGCACTTAACCATGGAATCACAAAATCCTAGAAGGATCTGAGAGAAAAACACTTGTGCATCTCCTGCAGTTTTAACTTGGGCACGAACTCTCCCTTGACTAACTGACATTTATGTTTGTTGTTGTTGTAGGTGTGCTTGTCCCAGGATACTAGACACACAAGGTAGGTGAGGTAATATCTTTTATTGGACCACTTTCTGCTGGTGAAAGAGTCAAGATTCTGCACTTATGTAGAGCTCTGTGTGGCTTAAAAATCTGTCTTTTGCCAATAGAAGTTGGCCCAAGAAAAGTTATTACCTCATCCACCATGTCTCTCTAACACCAAGTGTGAAAGAATTACAATGGGGCAGCATTGTCAGGAGATAGAAATTAAGTCTATGCCCTATTGATGTAGCCGTCTTAGTCCCAGGATATCAGAGAAACAAGATGAGATAAAGTTTCAAAGTCAAACACTCAAAAGTTAGGAGGCGCTTGAATTAAGGTTGCCTGTGCAACTTCAATTCCCTCCCACTTTTGTGCATATGTTTACAGTACAGTCTTTAATTATATGCTGAAGTACTTTTCTCCCATGGAACCTCTGCTTCTATCTCCTATCCCCAACTCCTATCCTTTCCCTTCTCTCTGTCCCTGCCCCTTTTCCCTCTCTTCTTCCGCTCATGCATATACCATCTGCCCCCTCTGCTCTTGCCTCTGTCCCCATCTCTTGCTCCTATTCCCAAGCTCTTTTCCTCGTCTCCCTGCCCTCTATCTTTTCCTCTCCCAAATCACATTCCTCATCTTTCTACATTCTAGTCAGGCAGCTCCTCCTTTTGTTTACAAGCCAGGAGATCATTGAGAACACAGCAGAGGAAGTGTCCTTGCTCTCAGTTCTCATGCCTGGCACCATGGTGGCTTCAACGAGAGCTAGAACAGTGAAAGTCCTGCTTAGCCCTTGCAGCCCTCGGATGAAGACTGCTCAGCCCCTTTGTGGGAATAGTGCATCCTCATTCAGGACACATATAGGAGCCATGAGGGGATAGAGTATGCCCAGGACAGACAGAATCTTCAGAGAATTTAGCTGCCAAATTCTAACAAGTCTCTCCTGAGCATGGGAGGAATGGTAATAAGATTTTTTTCATTACAAAGTTAAAACAGTGTAATTTTCCCCAGCCACATTCTCACAAATGGCTGAACTATTTTAGATGAAACTTCCCCAAAATTTCATCTTGGGATGAACGTTTAAATTGGCCTGAATGGTTTATATTTACAGAATTATAAACCATGAAAAACAGAGTAAGCTTGGCGATAAGTATCTTAACTATAGCTGCCTATAACAAAGGTTAATTATGACATATAGATAATGACCAATAATTTCTTTTTTCTTTAAGAGCTGTACTCTTCCATATATTGTCTCAAAGTGGCCTCCTATTTAATTGTAACAAGCAAACATCCAGAAGTACTGATTTTCCAGGAGACATTCCCCATTATCCTTGATTTCAGTGTCATTCAGTAGTTGCTCCAAAATTTAAACAGGAAATTGGATTTCACCTGGGTAGTTCTCTGAAATGTGAATCTGTAAAAATGGCTTTGTAAAATTCCATGTTGATTACATCTCAATAATCCCATTTAAATTTTGTTCTTTTGATAAAATAAGGCACTTTTCTAACAAACAGCCCTACAACCTCAACCATGGATCTAAAGTTAACATGGATTATTTCCTTTACACACATGACTACTAATAGGTAAATTCTTGGACAAACCACAGGCATTTTCAGGGGATTTACACAGGTGTTACTGAAGCTGTAATTTGAAGATGAAATGGGTTGCACAAATATTACTTAGGACAGCATGTGGTCTGCAAAATCTTAATTACCAGTGATAATGAATGAGATTAAAGAACCGTGCTTGACTTTCAGAACCCAGGGTGAATTTGCAGTTCAGGATAAAATAATTTTTACCTGTGAACTGAGCAAATTTAATACAGGATTGAGAAAAAATATGCAACCTCACAATGCTCTTTTTACACTTACTGTTCAGAGCGGAACTGCACATTTAATTGCATCTGTGACTGTACACTATAACAAAGAGAATGCATTCCATTAGCATATGAGAAAATTACATTTTGAATATTAATGACATAGGTAGGGCCCAAAGATGATCAGAACAGGCAGACAAACAAAATTGCAAATAGCATATCTGAATCCATTTGAAAGTCACCTGGCCATTATCATATAGTACACAGCAACACATTTATAGACAGAGTTGAGGACTTTCAACATGTATTTGCTTCAACAGGCATGGATGGCAAACCACAAATAATTGACTCCTTTGTGATTATTGAGCACCGATAGTTGTATGTCTACCTGCGAACCGATCCTGCACACAAGCGTTTAAATTCTAGAATTGGGTTACAATTTTCAGACTAATAGGTTATTGATTGAAAAATATAGTTTTGCTTAAAGTGAAATTATTGATAAACTTGACACAAATTCACCAAAGACTTTTGTCCATTTTTTCTTTCTATGCAATTTCAATGCCATTCAAAAAACAACTGGAAGAGGAGGTAAAGGTCATGGAATGTGAGAGATGGCATTCAATTCCCTCCTCTAACTGATGTGGATAAGGGATTTGAACTGGAGTCTTCCACATTGTAAAAGTTACAAGATGGGCACCATTACCACTTACCACCTCTTTGTCCTCCTTTTCCAGACATTTTGTTGAATCTAGACCTAAATTTTTACTTATTTTGGCCTTTATTTTGAAAAATTCCTGAAAACTGAACAATTTTTTTAAAACAAGAAACATTTTTTTGAGTTTTTTGGTTTTCCATTTTTTTTCTGAATTTTTGGTCTCAGTTTGGGTTGAATTGATTTTTTTTTAAAATTAAAACTGAAAAATAAATTATTTCCTTGCCCAGCTATAATTCAGAACACGCACAGGAGTCAATTTATAAACATGTGCATGAATGTTTCTACAAATAGCCTCTGGCTATGTCTACACTGGCAATTTAAGTCAACTTAAGGAGACTTAAATCGACTTAAATTAAGCCACGTCCACACTAGGCTTTCATTAAGTCGACTTAAGAAATTCCTTAAGTCGACTTAATGAAAGCTTAAGTTGACTTTATAACTACCACTCATTAGGTCAACTTAAGCCTTAAGTCAACTCCTTAAGTCAACTTAAGGATGGTGTGGACGTGGAGTAACCCTTACGTCGACTTTATTAAGTCAACTTAAGGGTGGTTAGGTCAACTTAACAAAGTGGACTAAGTCGACTTAAAGCTAAGTCAATTTAGTCCACTTTGTTAAATCAACTTTAATAAGGTCGACTTAAAGTAGTGCAGACATAGCCTCTGTTATTAGCCCCAAAAGCCAACATGGAGTACATGAAATCTAAGATTACAAGAAGGTTAACAAGTCAGCAGGTGCTATGATTTTAAGGATTGCACTGTACATTTTGGATGATGTGGCACTGTTTTATACTCCCAGTATATAAAAAAAATCATCTTGTTACCTTATATAAGTATGAGCTATTTCCATCAACAGAGTGTGTAAATCCTAAACTGCAGAATGTAATCTTAGTTTATATCATTGTTGTAGGTGTTGAATATGTAATCAAAGTAATGTCAAACAGTGATTGATAACCTAATAAGAATTATGCAAAAAGTTCACACAGTCAAGATTAGATTTTTGTCACCCCAGAGCACTAGCTGTTAATTTTATACACTGTATAACACACTGCATCCTCAAGCCATTATTTTCACCTAAACTTTGAAAATGCTGTTATTTCAGATCTTTTCTATTACCATAAAAATGAAAGAAACAATTATCTCTCTAAAAAACCAGACTTCTAAGCAGAAAATCCTAACATATTAATTTAACTGCAAAACGTCAAATACAGTACTTTATTACACAGATGGTAGTATAACTTCACAGGTCAGATACAGTACAACTTAAAATACATTCATACTTTGCAGTTGTGGCCCCAGATCCCTCTATCTGATCAGACTGATAGTAAGGCTCACATTGATTGTGAGCCATTACATGCACCTGTACCAGTGACTAAGGGAATGTAAATAATTTTCATGCCTCCTGCCAGCTCTAACCAGTACTGCCAGCTCTAACCAGTAATGGAATAGGGAATTGTTAAAAAGCAAATACTCTCTCTCTTGCATAATTGGGGGGCAAAGAGAGGGAGTGAGAGGAACAAAGTGCAAGGGTGGCACAGTTTATTTTCTTCTTGCGTCAAGTCCCAGTTTGGTTTGTGATCTGCCCCATAGTCATGGTTTGTGGCAAAGCCACAATCTAACCCTAAATGTAAAAGTAAAACAAAGGGCCACATTTTGATACTGTCAATCTAAGTGGCACCTTACTCCAATGGGACCACTTATGGATTAAGGTGTTAGCCATCATAAATAAAGACATCAGAATTTGACACTAAATATTTGTTTTTAATCACTATGGGCCAAGTTGAAAGGTCATTACTCCGAGCAGTGACCAGCCACTCAGACTTGTACTTATGTGACTGCTCATGACTAGGCGGAAGGGGTCTCCAAACTGGCCCTTATACGTTCAACTATTTATGCTGTAACTCTGACTAAGAAGGTACTTTTATTTAACCCTTATTTTCAGATGACTCTATTTTTCCAGTGGAGTAACCCCGTGAGCTGAAAATTTCAAGACTTCAGTTAGAAGGTAGGTTTGGAAAAATTATTTAAATTCCATTTCACCATCTTGAGCTATCCTGATATGAAGGGATGGAAGGAAGGATACCTACACGTTGAATGCACACATCAGGAACTCTGTGGCAAAATGTCAGCTGACCTTCTTTGGTTATGTAAATTTAGGTTTTCAAAGATGTCCCCGGTACCGACAGTTTGCTGAGACCCGATGTCGTGGTCACGGACGAGGACCAGAAGAAAGTCGTCATGGTTGACATCACGGTCCCCTTCGAAAACCGGTCTCTGGCCTTTCTTGGCGCTCGGGCCCGAAAAGAAGAAAAATATTCTCCCCTAGCTGACACCCTGAGAGCCAAGGGCTACACGGTCCAGACCCACGCCCTGATCGTCGGCGCCCTGGGCGCCTGGGACCCAGCCAACGAAGGTGTGCTGCAGGCCTGTGGTGTCGGTAGGCGCTACGCCTGACTAATGCACCACCTCATGATGTCCGACACCATCAGATGGTCCTGAAACATCTACATCGAACATATCACTGGGCATAGACAGTACCAGGAGGAATAAGGGTCCACCTCCACTTCTACCACCAGAGGGCTCCGCCATCCCCCTCCCCCGACCTCTCTGCACAGGAACATATCTCCCTATGGATTCTTTACCCACCCTCCCTATTTGCATTCCGGGATAAAGCACCCTAAATATCATATGTGCTCCCCTTATCGTCACACTCAGTATCCCTCCCATGTTAAGCTGTTTATCCCAAATCTCTGACCTCTTGCTTCTCAGCCCTGCAGTCTTTCGACCCCTCCCCATCCTGAATACTGTAGATCATGTTCTGGTTGTACTCCCCATCCTTACCTTTACCTGCTTCTTCCCAAATGATCTGTACTGTAACCTGGATGACCAATCACTTCCTTTATCTAAAACCATGTCTGTTTGACCTTTTTATACAATTCACTCAAATAAAGTATTTTAAAACTGGGCAGGAAATGATACCCCTGTGCTGGGAAAAATGTTGATTTTTTTAAAAAAAAATCCTGCCCTGAATTGAGACAAGAAGCTGAAATCACAAAAATGATTGTAAACCAAAAATCAAAACAAAAAAAATCAACTTTAAAAAATGTTGACCTTTAAAAAAAATTAAAATAATAAATCAACTTAAATTTCAAAACAAAAAGTAATTCTGAACCCACAAAAGGAACTTTCTTCATGCTGAAAATGTCAAAATGAGATGTTGCAGCAATTTCAAAAGCAGTTTTCAAATGGCTTTGGAGAAATTTATCAGAATTAACCCTTTCTCACAAAAAGTTTCAGTTGTGAACAACAGGCATATTTCAACAGAAGAAAAGTAATAAAATCTCAATTAGATGTAACACATAGGTCCAACGTGAGAATGTAAACAGCATAATTGCACAGAACCTTGATCATTTATATACATAGACATATATGGTATTTTAAATCTGAAGTATCATTATCATCAGCTCTTTTTTTCCAACATCAATACTAACTAGGACTAAGATTAAGAGCTGATTTCCTCCACATCTCTTTTGAGCCACTATTTAAGTCTTGTGGGGGATGATTTAAGTCTTGTATCTGGATGGTTTGATATACCATGCTAGACCTCTGTCTCTTTGGACATATACTGCCTCTCAGCATACTCTTCCAGAGAGAGAAATTTAGAGTCATTTTAGCAACACGGCCAAACCATAGTAGCTGGTGTCTTTGGATGACTGTAATTACGCATTGCCTTTTCAGTCTTTCACAGATATCATCAACTATGTCTACACTAGCAATTTAGGTTGACTTAAGGAAGCTTAAGTCGACTTAAATAAAGCCGCATCCACACCTGACTTTCATTAAGTTGATTTAAGGGCTTCCTTAAATTGACTTAATAACTACCAGTCTTTAGGTTGACTTAACATCTAAATTGATTTGATAAGTCGACCTAAAGCCAGTGTGGCTGCCCTAAGTCAACTTAATTATAAAAGTCGACATAGGACTGGGGACAAAGGAACCGTGGTTCCCTTGTCCCCGGAGGGAGCCTTGGCTCTCTTCTGATTCCCTGGCAAGAAGGGAGCCGCAGCTCCCTGCCGAAAAGGGACCCGTGCGGGTCCCAGCAAGAAGGAAGTCCTGCTCTCTTCTCCCCAGACCCATGCAGTTCCCGGCAAGAAGGGAGCCGTGGGTTCCTTCTGCTGGGAAGCCGCAGGTCCCAGCAAGAAGGGAGCTGCAGGTGCTTTCTGTCAGGAACTGCGGCTCCCTTCTCATCAAGGAGCTGTGGCTCAATTCTCAACTTAACTTTTCAAGTGTAGACATACCCATCATTTCTTAGTGTAATGGAGCTTTGTCAAACCTAGGATACAGGATCTCATTTCAATTTTTTTGCTACAGATCCTTTGTCAGTACCTATGATTCCCTACCATACAGTCAATAATGGAAGTTTTATATAATCTGGTTTTAGCTGTCATGCACACCGATTTAAGGTTCCAAAACCATTTTATTCAGACACACACTGTGCTTGCAGTAGTTATCCACTTATCAATGTCATCCTCAGAGTGGTTGTCATGTGTTGTGATGTAACCCGAGCAGCAAAAACAGTCTGTTTGATGTCCACACTGTTAATGAATAGTTTAGCCTGTTTTTTTTTTGAAGATAGATAGATAGATAGATAGATAGATAGATAGATAGATAGATTAGATTTTTGATGTTACCATTAGTTTGGTCTTTTGTTTATTCAGTTTTAATCCAATTAGCTGGCTGTTGTGGACAAGTTAATTGCTGCTGCTTGTTTGTATTACTCCATAGGCATTATCATTATGATATTGTTTGCAAAGTCTGAGTGATTGATGATTTGCCCCAATATATTTCAGCCTTCAACAATGATACTAAGGGAATTGGACATGATGTTTTCAAGGAATAGCGCAGAAAGTACTGGACTGCATATGCATCACTGTTAGACTCTGGTTTTCACTTCAAACCCCGCCATCAGTTCTCCATTGACTTATTAGCTGCATGCCAAGCCATATATACAGAGGCTGCAGTATTTTGGCAGCTTGCTGCTAAATCTGTACCATTTGAGTACTTTCCACAGAATTATATCAGTAACATATTTTATACATCTCATATTGAAAATGCAACATTGTGTTCGGCTATTAATAAATAAAGGTTAAATAAAATGTATAGAGAAAATGAACAGATAAAGAAGATTCTTATTCTTCCTTTTCAAGTGGTGACACTACAAGCCTCTCTCCCTCATGATGTTTCCAATCGGATTTCTTCTGCACAGAGAACTACTATTCTGGATGACACTTCCCCACTTTATTTTTTAGCACATCCATTTCCACTATGTAAGATATGTAACTAGACTCCTAAACACTCAGTGCTAAGGCACAAATAAAAAATAAAAAGTGGCAAGTGTGATCTCATTATTGCATATCACTGAACACATAGGATTAAATTGTTCTTGTAAGATCAGCTTTAAGTGCAGGTGCCTTAGGAGAAGCCCCAGGAAGACTTGTGCCTCAGCAACACCCCCTCTGCATATTGATTTCTTCTCCCTATTAGACTTCCTACTCTGGTTAGCGAGCAGGGGGGAAGGAGCTAGGGTTCGCCCCTGCCACTTGTTGAAAGTGGGGAAGTACTGAGTCAGTAGTCTTTGTTCTCCCCACCCTGACCGTAGTTATCCTCCCGGGCTATGTCTACACTTACAAAGTTAAGTCGACTATAAGTCAACTTAATTATGTCGACTTAAAGTCGACCTTATTAAGTTGACTAAACAAAGTCGATTTAACTTTTTTAGTGTAGACATAGCCCCTTGTCAACCTTATTAAGTCGACTTAATGCTTTGAGTTGACTTAATAAGGTCAATTTAGGTGCTAATCCCCACCCACACTGGCTTTAAGTTGACTTAAGGAGTTGACTTAAGGCTTAAGTCGACCTTAAACAAGGTGTTATTAAGTCGACTCAAGCTTACCTTAAGTCAATTTAAGGAAATGCTTAAGTTGACTTAATAAAAGCCCAGTGTGGACGTAGTAAATGCTTTCAAATAGGTAGACAAATCTGGCAGCCATGGGGCCAAATTCTTTCATGATATTCTGCCTAAGGACTCAAAACCCTCTCAGAACAGGGGAAGCATTGAAAAGAAGTTGCCCACTCCATTTGTGGCTATCTCTTAATCTCATGGAGAAAGTAGAGGAAGATGACAGGACAAAGGGTTGGGCCTTGAAGAGGCAATAGGTGTATATACCTCAGCACATACATCCCCTGACATGACAGTGATCTCTGCAAACACACTTCTGTGTCAATTATTCATATCTCTACAAGGAAAGATCTGTGCAGGAGAGCTGCTGCCAGCCAGAATGCAATGATACAGAACTAGCTGCTTGTATGTGTGTACTTGTTCATTTGGGGGCATTTCAGCTTTGGGACAGAATTCAGCCCATAGGTTTTAGAAAACAGTTTGCATTTTTGGGGAGAAAGTTGTTGAATTATATTTATTCATATTTTAAGAAGATATAAAGACAATTCAGTATCTACCATCTTCAATAAAGCACCCTGGAGACTTTTTTTTTTATACCAAAGAAGTCATTGTTTAACAACTGCTATGTGACTCGTGTTCATATTATAGTGAAGCTCATCAAAGTTGAATGTGGGCTGCTTCAACAGGACATTCATATGGCAGAAGATGAGACTTCCACCATTTGGGATGGAAAAGTCATTTGACAACACAAGATTTTATGCAAAGCCTATTCTTTCTGAACTCTTAAAAAAAAAAAAAAAAAAGCCCCGGGAGGGGGGGGGGGGGGGGGGGGGGAGAAGACACATCTCTGAAGTCTGCCTGAGGCCAAAAGAATATAATCGAAATGAGAGGCATCCATTGCAACAATCTTTCCCTTTCATATCAAATGACCAGCTCATCTAGTTTTAAACTAGGATACATTAACAGTTAACAACAGTTTAAGATTCAGGTGCTTGTGCCTTTTCATGTACTTCCCACGAAAGCTCATGCGATAAATAAATCTGTTAGTCTTTAAAAGTGCCACTGGATTCTGTTGTCTTTCTAAAGCTATAGGCAGTGAAACTACTGGCAATTACTTTTGATGCAACATATGTGCTGTTGGGTAACTTACCTCTTTAAGATGTACCACATACAGTGCGTATAAAATTTGCACTAACTGGAACTGGGAGAATATAGAAGTGATGACTGAAATATATCATCTTAATGAACCGTTGTCTTTAATGACTAGTATAAAAATATTTGACAGCTCTCAGTGCTGTTTGAAGCTCTCGGTCATTAGAATTAATTCTTATTTTATTTGGGATGCTGTAGAAGGACATTTCCATGAAAAGGCGGTGGGAAAAGAAAACGTTTCAGGTAAGGCACTGGAAGTGGTAGGAAAGCGATTGGATAAGGGAGGTGGGAGATTGGTGAAAGACTGTAGAGTCAGCTAAAATGTACTGCATGTCCAAAGTGCTGTTTATGGAATTGTGCACATTTTATATCGGGTTATGGAAGCTTTTCATGGAACTACATACATATTCTGCAAGATTCAGAGTTAAAACTTCCACACGACAACATGTTCTATTTGCACGTGTTGTTAGCTAACAAACACAGTTGTTTTAAAATTCTTCTACAAAGTGTGCTGGGTTCGCCGGACCAGTAAAGGCATGCTTAGTGCAAGTTAGAAGAAGGGCAAGAGCAGTGAAAAGTAGCTTTAAGTCTGAACATTGCTCTGTTTAATGTTGGCTGCCAGTGATCCCCATCTGAAATCCTCCTGACAGCCAGTTAAGCCTAGTTTAAGATATCTTTGCCCTTTTGGTTTGAGGCGGAGCAGCTGGAACATACTGATGAATCAGATCCATATTGAATCAGACCCAAAGCCATATTGGAAGGCACTAACAAGAAAAGTGTAAAAGGAAAACAAAAATGATACATACATGGGCAAATGAAATTATCACTGATGGCTGGTTTGTAACTTTAATGAAAATCTTATATCCCTAGCTGAGTGTAGAGTCCGGATAACAGAATAACAGCTTCGGAATAATAATCACAATTTATAGAGCAAGAAACTAAGGAATTAAGGAGAAATATTTCTATTTAGCAGCATCTTATTTTAAAGTTATGTGGTAATTTGATTGAAATCATTAATATATTTCTTAATAAAAAATAATGTTGCTGTACATTTCAAGCCCATTTCCAGATTCCGAGAGTGAAAAACCCTTATTTTTTTAATAATAAATAATAATAATAATAACAGCCTGACCTGATCCTATGTCATACACTCCCCTGCATTTAATTTCCTCCCATTCTGTAAGTTTCCCATCTTCAAAGCATCTGACGAAGTGGGATTTTCTCCCACGAAAGCTCATTCGATAAATAAATCTGTGAGTATTTAAAAGTGCCACAGGACTCTGTTGTTTTTCTAATAGGTGTTAGCACTTGGAAAAGAACACCAGAAAATTAAAAACAAAACAAAACAAAAACTGTTTTTTTAGTGAAGAAAGAGGTTTGCATGTCACTCTAATACAAGCTACACCTATACAGGCAGTTCCAGTGAGATCACATACCAGATCAGGGCAGAGCAATGAGCCATTTAGACCTGCTTCTGACAGGGGCCAATACAGATGTTTCTGTGAACACTGTAAAACTCCAATTATATGCTTAGAAGTGTAATACTGTGCCTTGGAGATGCATTTCTTCTTGACCCCAGCTGGTGACTAGTTTATGCCCTAAAGCATGAGGACTGATAGCTCTTGTAATTTAATCATAGCCAATGTAACGTCTATTGCTTTTTATTCCTATAAGGAACTGGTGTCTGATCACTACTAGACCAAAGTACAAGAAAGTTTAGCTGAAAACTATTGCTTCATATTGTATTATTTTAATGACTGTCGGAATAGTGTCCAGAGATATTTTCAAATCACTATTATTATTGCAGGAGTCATTCTAACCTCATTTCTTCTAAACATCTTTCCCTTCCTTCTTTCTTTCAGAACATTTGGAGAGAATTAATTTTTATGTTTTCCAAGAGTGAAAAAAAATGTTTCTATGTACAGGGGCATTTTAGAAACTAGCCAGGTGTCCAAGCCACTATCAATTATTGGGATGGACTCTCAATTATTCTGTGTGCTGTTTTTAGCCATTTTCAGGCCTTTGCAGGAACTTAGCTTAACTAACTAAGCAAACGGGGGGGCGGGTTAGAAAGTGGACACACAAAGTGAGCCTGGCTTTATGCAATCTCTCTCTCTGAATATGCAGGGGAAAATGTCTCCCCTGGAAGTCTAGATATATTTTAGAATTGTTTGTATGGGAAAATTTAGCTATCAGACTAACAGATAAAGAATGCTTGCTTAATGATTTTTTTATGACATTTCTCTGTAACTCCTGTTTCTGCCCAGTAATTGATTTGTTTGGTCAACTTTGTAACGTGTTTGATTGACATATCACTGTAATTTTGGGGATATAAGAAGGAGGCAGTGAAGTTGAGTCAGGTTGATTGCTTTATGGACACAATTAGAAAGATCTCCAGGCACAGCTGGAAGGATCAGCCACCTGAAAATTGGTAACTGATTCACCCAAAGACTGCCTCAGACTTGTGGAGTAACTGTGCAGTTTAAGGTTACTCGAGGCTTAAGTCGACTTAAAATACTCCTTGTCTACACTGGGCTTTCCTTAGGTCAACTTAAGCTGCTCCTTAAGTTGAATTAAGGAAAAGTTAGTTCGAATTAATAATACCTAGTTTTAATTCGAACTAGCGCTTAAATCGACTCTATTAAGTTGACGTAAGCCAGTGGAGACAGGGATTAGCGCCTTGGTGGAGCTTATTAAGTCGATTTAAAATGTTAAGTCGACTTAATAAGGTCAAAAAGGGGCCAGGTCTACACTTGAAAAGTTAAGTCAACTTTTGTTAAGTTGACTTAATAAGGTCCACTTGAAGTCAACTTTGACTTCATAAAGTTGACCTAACTTTTCAAGTGTAGACATAGCCTGTGTGATGTTGGTCATATCACTTTACCTTTTTTGTACCACTTTCCCTATCTGTGATCAGAGCTCCTAGGCACTACCGTAATACTAATACTAAATATCCATCTACCTCAAAGGTTTGTTGTGAGGATTCATGAAGTACTGTTTGTATGTAACTTTGAAACTTATTTGTTTTATATATCTTCCCCAAAAACTACTACACTCACTCTTTGGCAAAGAATGCTTTTCCTTTGAATTTCCAAATAAATCTATTAATGCATTCATCAGTTCAAATTAATTTCAAAATGGATTCTTTAAGAAATTTAACACTGGATGTCTTGTTTTGTCCTGAATGATTTTAGTAACAGAACAATGGAACCTCTACAAACTCACTATGTAATGAAACCTTTGAAAACTTGTGCACAGATTAAGATTTTTTAAACATTTCCAGGATTAACAAAAGCTTCCTTCACTATTCTTCATAACTGAAAATTTCTTCTTTAACTGGAGCTTAAGAGTCTATCTTGCCTATTTAGATGGCAAACCCTTTGAAGCAGAGACTGTCATCTGCTTTGTGTTTATACAGCCCGCAGAAGATTGGAATCATACTCTTGGATTGTCCCATAGCACTACTGAAATAAACATAATTATTATTAATAATAATATTCAGTAAATCCCACAAAGAACTTCCCTGTTTCAAAATGGGTGGTATCTCCTAATGTTCTCAATATGACTGAGGCCACACAGTATTCTTTAAAAGACCACCATCACCATTTGTCCTTCACTACCCCCTGTCAGTGCTCCTCATTACTTCCACGCTGCATAGTGGACCACCTACAGGGAACAATAAGAGGGAGCGGCAATTTTAAAACAGGACTTTTATGGCCTCCTTCCCACTGAGAACAATGAGAGATCGTTGCCATTTTAAAAGAGGGCATGTTAACCAAAAGGCACACTGTAGCCCCAGTACTGCTCAGAACACCAGGAGATGGCAGTCACTTTGAAAGCTGGCAATTCTTCATGAGTTTCTCTGAAGGAGAAGATTGTAAACATTACTCTTTGTTGACAAAAATCCTTTTAATTATGGAAAATAATATAAAAAGTACTATTAATCCTAAATATGCAATTTTTAAAATTACCCACTGTATCAGTCCTATTCACCAAGGAGGTCAAATGATTAAAACCAGTGCAATATAGAGGGAAAAGTGTCCAGCAGAACACAAAAGTAAATGAGACAGAGAGAAACTTGATTGGACACTGGCTGCTCTGCTCTGCATGTTACTCTGGTTGATGCAAAGCAGCTGTAATCATAGTTTAACTAGCTAATTATGTAATCCAAATCCAACCTTAACTCTATCCCACAGAGATAGAATAGAAAAAATATTTTAAAAAGTACTGTATCTTTTAAAATCACAATTTAATCTCCTCTAGCATCATACATATATTATATGGTGTCATTTCAGAGGTGTTATTACAATTATTAAGTGGGCACTAACTTTGTAATTCCAACTTTAATTTCTTTTACATTTATTCTTAAAGCTGAATTCCCTGAATTTATAACTCTTCTTTTGTGTAGAATAACAACTACAGACCAGGAATTAGAAAACATAGACAATAAGGAACAGAAGAAATGGTTATCCATGAAAAAAGTCTGTTGCCAGGAGGGCTAAGGTAAATAAGTATGAGTTCTGTAACTATATCAGGAATAAATAAGTTCTTAGCAATGGTATGGTAGTAAACTAGAATGGTAAAATTGCCAGCCATAACGTAGAAATAAATATTTCTGTTATGGACTTAGAGAGAAGGATTGTAATCATATCTTACAGTGTGAGATATGTGGGTAAGCAGGATTTATTAAAGTTCAGTGTTTTTAAATTTGCAGGCCCAGAAATTTCACACTCAAGGGTATTAAAGGAATTGGCTAAGGAGCACATTCATGTTGATTTTTAACAAATGTTGGAATACTGGAAAAATAGCTAATATTATATGAAAACAGGGACATATTGAATAACTACATGACAAATAATTACTAGGAAAAAGTGAATAACAAGTAACTACAGTCCTGATTCTGATACCTTTATTCACATGAGAGACTGCAAAGGGGCACTATAAAGCTGTTCTTCCCTGATGGCTGGTTCCATCATCTTCAATGGCACTGGAACAGTGTAAAAGAGCCCAACGAAGAATGGAGAACTGGCTCCTCCACTGAATTAAAGTGTAAATCAGAGCAGAATTTAGCTCCTTTTCTTTAAATGTTCCCATTCAATGCAAACAATTTCTCAAATTAAAGGTATAATAATAGTTTTTGTATGTTATAGACTGTATACAGAATGCACATGCTGAGCTAAATAACTGTCAGTCTGTGTTTACTGTAGATATTTTAAGCTAAGCTTGATTTGCATTTCAGTGATAGGCCCTGAATCTTTGAAGAGATTTACCATAAGATAATCACAGTTAATCTTGCCATAATGACTTTGACAGCTGTGAATTTATGGTCAGGGAAAACAATCCTGAATTGTTTGCTGAGCTATTAACATGGGCAGCTACATATTTTCAATTTTAGTTGTGTTGCTGAATAATACGAGGGCTATACCAAATAATGATTAGCATCTCCTCTACCCCTTTTTCTCCACAAGTTTCTTCCTTTGGTTACTTCAGAGATCAGTACGGCCTGGGAAGGTTGAATATATCTAAATATGTCAGTACTTCCATCCGAGCAGTTAGGTTAAGTACCTCTATTTACCTATAGACAATATGGGTGCATCTACCCTGGCAAGTTAGGTCGACGTAAAGACACTTAAGTTAACCTAAACAAAGCCGTGTCCACACTGGTCTTTTCTTAAGTTGACTTAAGCATTTCCTTAAGTCGACTTAAGTAAAGCTTAAATCGACATACTAACACCTACTTTTAGGTTGACTTAAGCCTTAAACCGACTCCTTAAATCGACTTAAAGCCAGTGTAGATGGGAATTAACGCTAAATTGACTTTATTAAGTCGACTTAAAGCCAATATAACGGCTATCTCTGCTGTTAAGTCGACTTAACAAAGTCGACTTAAAGTGTAGCCAATTTGTTAAGTCGACTTAATAAGGTTTACTTAAAGTTGATTTAAATTTGACGTTGTTAAGTCAACTTAATAAAGTCGACTTAACTTTGTAAGTGTAGACATAGCCTCCCTTATTACATACCTTATTGTCATTTTTCGTAATAGGCTGCTAGACTTCAAAGCTCTTCAAAAGCACCAATAACATTTTTGCAGAAAAGTGGATAGTAGTTCTTTTATAGCACTGACATATCTCTTGGGGGGAAAAAAGATTCTGCATTTTTCACTCAAAACAGACCTTTAAATCAAGGACAAATAGGCATCCAAGGAGAAGAACACCAAAGACTACAAAGTTACCTTACATAATCCTGATTGTAGGAATGCCTTTTTTGGCCTTGATGTATGGCAGACACTTACAAGCTACAGAAAAGAAAAGTGCTTGTGAATAATTTCCATTGCAAAGCCCAGATATTTCAGAATCAGCTTCCCATTTTAACAGTAAAAATAGAAAAACAAACATGTGGTAGTTTCATAGCTTTCCTATCATTGTCAATTATATATATTTTTCACTGCTTGCAAAATACTATACATAATACTTTACCTAAGTTATGTGTGTTTCATAAATGTAATGTATTTTTGGAACTGTCTCTTCTTTCAAATTCTGCGTTAACTACAACCTGTGATGGAGGTCCCAATAACGATCTGATTTTAAATGCTTATGGAAGTAACATTTTCTTGTTAACTGATATAAAAATGCAAAAAAAAAAAACCCAAAAACAAAAAAAAAAGACTGCTGACAGCAAATTTGCCAGCCAGGAAAGAAACTGCCTTAGGCATTTGCAGAAATGACATATTTACTGGGAAGGCGATCATTTCCTAGTATATAAAAAAGAGAATGTCTTCATGAAATCTGAGTTTCTTTCTAGAAAGATTACCTTTCGTTACTACAAAATGCCTAGCACAGTGATTCTCAACCTTTTGCGGGTTGCGAGACACTTGGTAGCGTATCGCAACCAGCCCATTCCTCCCCAGGCTGAATCCAGCCATCATCTTGGCTCTCCATGACACACTTACCACTGAGTAGCAACACACTAATGTGTCCCAACACAGTGACTGAGAACTGCTGGCCTAGCAGATAGAGCACTGGACTGGGATTGAAGAGCTCTCGGCCTATGGTGTTACTAGCCTGACAGGGGACCACGAGCAAGCTATTTCTCCTTTCTGTGCCTCATTTTTCATATTTGATAATGGGGATAATGCTGCTTACATCCTTTGTAAAGAACTTTGAGATCTACTGATGAAAATGTTATATAGGTACTAGGCATTATCATAATCGAGATATTTTTTGCATATGGTTATTTATAAAGTATCTCCTTTGGAATGCTGACAGTTAATAGACTTGCACCTGTAGCATTTTTCAATGTGATGTTTTCCCGGAGTGTTATAGGAAACCCATCAAAGCACATTAACAGTGAAGAAAAGGCTCTTTTATAAAAATAAGATTATTAATAATAGAAATAACTTATCAGTAGATTAAATTGAATTACTGTGACCATTGATTACTACAGTGATCATAATCATCTCTCCCCAATGCAGTCATTTTGTTGTATACAACCCCTCGACTGTAAGCTTTTTCGGATTTTCATTCCATGTGTAATGAGCTCCTCATTGGTGCCTTTAGGCATAACCATAATACAAATATTACAGGCAGAACCCATTGCGACGCCTATAAATTACGGCTACCTCACTGTCCATTCTAAGACCCTTTTTTGTTGTTTTTTTAATAATATAACCAAACTTACAATTCAGGCTGCTATTTCCTATGCTGGGTGTTAATCTCAAGTGGATTTCTCTTGTGTGTGTCAGTAAAACTGACTTGGCTACTTCTGAGAATGAGACTAGTGGAAAAATTCATTGTTTTACAAATATTTCAAAATGTTCACCCATTACACTGAGAAGTAAAGCTGGTAGAATAGCATTTGCCTAAAATAAAACAAGTAGAAAATTATTTTATTGCCAAGGTTGTTAAGTCAAGCACTCAAAAAAGAAAACAAACAACCCCAACCCACATCCCTGTGCTTTTGAACTATAGATTTAAGTATATAATCACATTTTCCTCCATAGGTTCCCTACCTCATTCAATGCATAAAGTAGACAGTGTTTTGGGAATAAATTAGGGTTGAGCAGTGAATGAGGCTTTCGTCCGGAGGATTTCTGCCATATTTGTTGCAAGGTGTGGGGTGAATGAAGCAGGGGACAGCAGGTAGACAAAGGACTAAGGCTAAGACAGTTGAATTCCATATAAGAGGATTGTTATATATACAGGCAGTACAATATAGCTGTTATATTTCTACAAAAAGGCACAGTAATATATTGTACTCTCTTTTTACCATCGCTTTTGTTATGGAAAATAGTTCAAAATGAATATGACACCAACAGATGCCTTTAATTATTATTTTAGAAAGTTAATATGGTTTAATATCTAACTTTTCTTTTTCCCTTCCGTTAGGTACCTATCTTCAAATCCCTTTTGTAAGTACATAAAACTATGGTCAAACTAGGTCAGACCAATGATCCATATAGCCCAGTATCTTGTCTTCCCTCAGTGGCTGGTATCAGGTGCTTCAGAGGGAATGAACACAACAGGTTAATTAACAAGTGATCCATCCGCTGTTATCCAGTCCCAGCTTTTGTCAGTCTGGATCTTAGGGACAACCAGAGCATGGTGTTGCATCCCTGGCCATCCTGGCTAATAGCCATTGATCAACCTATCTTCCATGAATTTTTTTTAATTCTTTTTTAATCTAGTTATCCTTTTGAGCCTTCATAACATTCTCTAGCAATGAGTTCTACAGATTGACTGTGTGTCACCTGAAAAAAGACTTCATTTTCTTTGTTTTAAATCTGCCGCCTACTCATGTCATTGGGGGACTCCTGATTCTTATGTTATGTGAAGGGGTAAATAATACTTCCTTATTCACTTTCTCCACACCAGTCGTGATTTTATAGACATTTATCATATTCTCCCTTAATTGTCTTTCCTCTAAGATGAACCGTCCCAGTCTTTTTAATATCCCTTTATATAGAAACTGTTCCATCCCCCTAATGATTTTTTCTGCCGCCTTCTGTAGTCTTTCAAATTCTAATATATCTGTTTTGAGATGGAGCAACCAGAACTGCTTGCAGTGCTCAAGCTGCAGGTGTATCATGGATTTATATAGTAGCATTATGTAGAAAATGATCGTTCACCTGTCTGAAGACAACAGAGTCCAGTGGCACTTTTAAAGACTAACAGATTTATTTATCGCATGAGCTTTCGTGGGAGAAAATCCCACTTCATCAGACGCTTTGAAGATGGGAAAGTTACAGAATGGGAGGAAATTAAATGCAGGGGAGTGTATGACATAGGATCAGGTCAGGCTGTAACAGCAAATCAAAATAGGTGTTAGGATTCAAACACTGGGGAACAGCACATAGAGTAAGGTGAGGTCAAATCACTTGTTGTAATGAGAACAGAACGCCACTGGTTACCACCTACAACCCCCAAGCCAGACCTCTTCAACACATCATCAAAGATCTACAGCCTATTTTACAAGATGATCCCTCACTCTCTCAAGCCTTAGGAGACAGACCTCTCCTTGCTTTCAGATAGCCCCCTAACCTTAAAAAGATACTTACCAGCAACTACAGATCATACAACAGAAACACTAAAGCAGGAACATATCCCTGCAACAGACCACGCTGCCAACTTTGCCCTCATATCTACACTGATGACACCACCACAGGGCCTAATCAAGCCACCTACTCCATCAAGGGCTCGTTCACCTGCTCGTCCACCAATGTGATTTATGCCATCATGTGCTGGAAATGCCCCTCTGCCTTATATATTGGACAAACAGGACAGTCTCTGCGCCAAAGAATAAATGGACACAAATCTGACACCAGAAATAGCAACACTACAAAACCAATAGGGGAACACTTTAATCTCCCTGCTCACTCCCTTGATGACTTGTTAATAGCTGTGTTGAAACAGATGAATAACAAATCACAGCTTCAAAGAGAAACTGCAGAACTCGAACTTATATGCAAATTTGACTCAGTTGTCTTAGGGTTAAACAGGGACTATGGATTTTTCTCTCATTACAACAAGTGATTTGACCTCACCCTCCTCTTTGTGCTGTTCCCCAGTGTTTGAATCCTAACACCTATTTTGATTTGCTGTTACAGCCTGACCTGATGCTATGTCATACACTCCCCTGCATTTAATTTCCTCCCATTCTGTAACTTTCCCATCTTCAAAGCGTCTGATGAAGTGGGTTTTTCTCCCACGAAAGCTCATGCGATAAATAAATCTGTTAGTCTTTAAAAGTGCCACTGGACTCTGTTGTCTTTCTACAATAGACTAACATGGCTACCCCTTTGGAATTTGACCACCTGTGTGAAGTTAGTGTGGGATTAGAATCATTTGCATCTGATTGTCTTGCAGGATTGGGGCCACAGGTTGGATCTCCTATCTTAGAGTTCATCAAGCCTTGCTGCCACCAGATCCCCTTGTCTTGTGGACAGTGGGCCTACTTTCCCATTCTGTAAAAGAGTACATACGGAACATACTGTGTTCTGGATTCAGCCGGTCCAATAGTAAACAAAATCTTTACGTCAGAGTGCTGACGAGGAGTAGCTCAGTTGTAGGGAGGTGAAAGAGGCTGCCTGCTTGGAAAACACAAGCTGTACTTCCTTTTAGGAAGGCTGAATTGGGAGCTGTGAACAGCGTGTAATATAGATTTTCTAAAATAAAGTGAAAATGGAAAGTACCCACATGGTCAGATTAGTGAAGTTAGAGGCTTTAGTAAATGCGAAGCAGCAGTGAGGAACAGACAACAGACTTCTCTTTGATGTTTGTTGAACTCAGCGGCACCTGGTTCAGTCCTTGGGCAATTTTCACTAGGGACTGCACATCGGAAACTTTTTGGTTTATTTTGAGCCATTTGATGGCTCTCAACTGAAGTTTTTCTAATATAAAAGAACCCACTCACAGGGTAAAAATCTGACAGTTGTCAGAGAGTCCACACTAAGCCATCAGCACCATGGGACTCCCTTCATTTGTTTGTCTGAGTTTTGGAAATACCAGTTTAGAGTGGAGAAAGGAGAAGGGCTACTGGATCTGTATTTACTCTATGGAAATACTCGTTTGGAACCTGTGCCCAGAAAAATCTGTTCTATTTCAAATATGATTCTTTAAAATGCATATATAAATGTATGAGGAAAGAACCTGAACAACTAAAAAGTTGTTCCTCTGCTGCTGTAGGATGGGCTGGTACCTTACCTGGATGGGCTGAAGTTTTTCATGCCAAGTATCTATTTTTCAGGTCAGGCTCTATTTTGGGGGTGGGAAATTTCTGCCAGAACAGTTCAGTGGGATTATCCTGTCTTGATGGCACCATGTCAATAACTTGATGGCTTCCTGGCAGAGGGATGCTTGCTTATGCAATACATTGCATGTGCATTGTCTGTGAAGAGCTGCACGTTGCAGTTCCATAGAACAGATAGGAATGCCATGCAAGCCAGCCTGTTGGCTTTCCCATCCTGTTCCTGATGAGTATGTGATATGTGCCACTGTTGGAGATGGGGCTAAGAAGGTACACCTCCCTTTTATACCACCTGGAGTCTGGCCCCCAGCTCAGCTCCTTCAGGCTTTTTCACGTGGTACTTGAATGGGGAATACCCTGTCCTTACTCAGAGTTGTAGGGGCTAAGGGTGAAGGTTGGCAAGTAGCATTACCTTTACCTTGCCTTGATGGTAGCTCAGGGCAACAGCAGCCTCTATGAACAGCATACAGAGAGTAGCTTCTTTGCATCTACAGCAACTGCTGAAGCTATACAATGTTTAAAAAAGCACTTCATGTAATCAGTAAGGTCTTTTCAGAAGGGAAAATGTTTTCATTAAGTGTGTGCACCCTCTCTACCAGAGTTGGGGTCCAATGCCAGACTGGAGCTTATAGGTACTTCTGCAAGATAAATATATTCATCATAAAATTATTATTAATATTAATAAAATGAATACTGCATTTCAGTCCAATGTATTTTGTGATGTAACAGATAAATTATACACAGAGGATCCGGATTCATGAGCCATGGAGCAGTATAAAAAATTATTAAGGTCAACATTTTCAAACATAAACTAATTTTCAGTGCCTTTCAATTTCTTTTTATCTTATGGAAGAAGCAAAATATTTCTTTTTTTAATATTTCTTCTGTAGAAAATAGTTAATATTTTCCTATTTCAGAGAATCTGTTTTCAAATGTCTTCTATACCCAGTTTATACATATTGTATATAGAGAAATTCTTTTCTAAGATAAATCACACAAAGAGATCTAAATTCAGTAGACTTGCTGGGGACATTCTATTATTGCCTTGTGGACTTGATATGATCACATTAAAGTAAATAAGCAAGAAAGCAGGCTGCTATGGCAGCCCAGAAAAATCAACCAGTGAAGTTTCCGTGTAAGCTTCATAATTTAATAAACATTGAGTCTTCTAATTCTGACAGGGTATATTGTGCCTCATTTTTTTTTACCGCCTCCTACTCTCACGAACCATTTAGACTTTCTCATTATTTAAGATTCTAACAATTATGTAGTGATAGCCTTTCACATTGTCACTGTGCTGTTTATTTGTGGTTGTATTAGTGGCTTTATTAAGGGTTGTATTAGTGCATTGCCAAATGCAAAATGTATATCAGACAGAGAGAAAGTAGAAAGGCTTCTTGCAAATTAGTGTGAGTGGGAGGCTAGGATTTGTGGTGAAGTTATGCTTTAATTTCTCTGACAATAAAAGCTTCCTTGGTGGAGATGATATTTTAAGATGTCTAAACACAACCACCCATCAGCAAATTTAAAACCATTCAGACATAAAATTAAAGCTATTCTTAGTCCTATTCATTAGAGGTCACGAATATGTGTTAAATTATGCTGAAAGAGAATAAAGTTACAAGAGGTTAAGAAGAGAGGCAACTATATAAGAGATCAATACATGAAGACGTGAGAAGTCTTGAGCTAATGCTGGCCATTAATTCTTTTCAGAATGCCTACTGCTATACTTAAGGTGGTAGAACCACAACTTATTAAGATTGCCCAACACTATCCATTATAAAAATCAGTTTTCTGCTTGTAACTTTGCTAAACTTTAACTGTTCGGGCTTAAAAGTCACAGACTGGATGTCTGCTGCAAACTGATTTTATTTATTTGTTTCAAACAGAATTGTTCATCCAATTCCAAGGGCAAGGGTAGGTAAAAAATACAGTTTTTCGTTCACAATAAAAAAAAATTCTGACACACTTTCTTGGAAGCCATCCAGTGGCCCACGCTTTAGAGCAGGGGCTTGACATTTTTCAGGAGAGATCTGAAATGTGGCAGGGATGTGCTCTGTGGCATCTCTGAAAATCTGCCCAAATTTGCTCTAATTTTAAAGCTTTGAAAAACTGAAGTTCACATTAAAAGAAAGAAAGAAAGAAAGAAAGAAAGAAAGAAAGAAAGAAAGAAAGAAAGTCCTATAGCACCTTAAAGACTAACAAATTTCTTTGGGCATGAGTTTTCATGGGCTGCAACCGACTTTGTCAAATGCAAGTGGGTTGCAGCCCATAAAAGCTTAGGCCCAAAGAAATTTGTTAGTCTTTAGGATGCCACAGGATGTCCGTTGTTTTTGCTACATACAGACTAACACGGCTACCCCTCTGAAGTTCACATATGCTCTGTAGAAACTTGCTAGACCTTTGCAGCTCCAAAACTCTGAAGAGTTCATTAGCACTGAGAATGTTCTGGCCTGGAGCTGGGCAGGACTTTCCCTGTAATTGTATCTTTGGACTGCAGCAAGTCAGACCTGGTCCCAGAACTGAAACTGGAAGCAGATGACCATCTCTCCTTTGCTCTCAGTTACCTCCTGCTGGGGCCAGGCAGCATGGAAGAGAAAACTTTCTGCCTCAAATGTAGAGGGGACAAAAGCCGGATTGGGGGGATGAGGAAGATTAGATTGGGGCAAGGAGTCTGGTGGCAAAGAACCATAATGAGTACTGGAGGCTAGGGAAGGACATAGAGGGGATGGGGAGACTGTGGCTGAAATTGCAGGAGAAGCTGACAGAGGAACCTATAACTGGCTGGGCAAGAAGACTGCCATTAGAAAAAAGCTAGGCAAGAAGAAGGAGATGGTGGGGAAAAAAAGAGAGCTGATGAGAAGCAAGGATGCGGGGAAAACTGTAAATCACTGAACAAAGAGGCTGAGACATTGAATGGGGAGAATGAGACTGGGAACAAAAGCAGAGGGCAGGGGACTCTAGCGGGAAGTGGGAATAAATGGGAGAAAGGGAAGAGGTCAAGCTTGGGGGACCTGTGAGAAGAATCTGTGCCCTTAAGAGCACACTCCCTTCTAGAGCCAGGAATAGAATCCATGATTTCTGAATATTACCATTCTTCTTCTATCGGCAAATATCAGTGAAACCCACTGGCAAATAAACCAATCTCCTTCTAATGCTGGTCCACATAGCGCATGACTAGCTATCACTACCATTAGTTACTTTATTCAGTCAATACCATTTCTATTTTTTTTCCACTTTGCATTTCAAGAAACAGGAATAGGAAAATAAACCCAAAGGACTACTTTAAAAGAACATTATTAAGACAGCAAAGTCAAAAGGATGCATCTAGGATCAGGTAGGAAAAATAGTATGTGACTTTGTAATAAAAAGACAGGACAGCCTTAATTCTGGCATTTCTTAACTTTTCAGTTTTTGACTTTGCAAGCTCAATGTGTGTAATATAACAGAATAGAACACTTAAGTTTCTCTTTAAACTCCATGTTTTATAGCAGGATATATCCTATTTATTAATTAGAAATTAGGTCTTCTTTGTCTAATATTAACATCTATTAATGCTATCAAACATATGAAAAATAATGAGCCCAACAATGGTTAAATTTGTAAACAATGTACAAAAGCGTGAAAACACAACTAATGATGGCTGAGCTTCCAGTATGGCTCAATTCCGAATCCAGGGGACAGGAAGAAGAATTTTTTCCTCCAGCGTCACTTGCTCCATAGCCAAGGTACAGCTTCATTTACTCCTGTGCACTAGATGGCTTCAAAGACATCCCATTTTCTCCTGGGTCATGCCAGGGGTGTTGCAGCCCCCAAAATAGGTTTAGGGCCACCAGCGGAGGCCGTGTAGGGCTGCCAGTGCAGCCAGCCCTCTGATCCCCAGCCTTGATGGGGGCCGGATAGGATCAGCAGTGGCCAGGCTCCAGATCCCCAGCTCTGGGAGGAGTTGCATTGGGCACCAGCGGCAGCAAGGCCCCAGATCCCCACCAGACTCGGGGCACTGGTGCTGGGACATGCTGTAAAGCCAACGTTGTTTTTGTTAATTGAAATAAAAATGAAGTGCAGAGCCCAAACTATATAAAGGAAAGGCCAGAGAGAGAAAGCTTCCATTACCTCCAGACACAGTGTTGCTGCAATTCATGTAACTGCTCAGGTGTTCTGGGCAGCACTGGGGCCAAATGTTCAGAAATGCTTAGCACCCAGCAGCTCCCACTGTGACACCCAGAATCAGATTTTCCGAACTTACTCCTGTTAAGCTCTGCTGAAAAGGTCATCCATTCATTTTGGTGCCTCAGTGGAAGCTGAGCTCCTTTGAAAATCTGGCCCTAGTTGTGGATGCTGAACCATTTTGAAAATTCTAGCCTTATGGCCTGTCCCGGGAGTGAAAATGAACAATCACCCTAGCTACAGAGCAATGGGGGCCGGAGGAAGAAATCTTTCTCCCTTTCCCCTGGAGTTGGAATTGAAGCCTGCAGGAAGCCCAGATGTCTTTAGAGATCTTTTCACATTTGTTCATACATGGTTTACAAATGTTACCTTCCCCTCTTCCCCCCTCCATATTTGAAAACATGAATAGATTCATGCTAATAATAGCCAAAGAAGACCTACTTCCAATTAGACTTTACATCTGACTGAATTGTGATTTAAAGCAGTTCTTATTGTCAGCAAAACAAACAAGGAGCCTTGTGGCACTTTTAAAGACGAACCAATTAATTTTTCTCATGTGCTTCTGTGGACGAAGTCCCACTTCGTCAGATGCCAGGTACCTCTGTTTTTGGAGGCTGATGTCTCAGCTGAAGAAATCAACCCTTTCTCATAATATAAGAATAGAGGGGCCATCAATGCAATTGAAAAGTGGCAAAGTCAGAACTTAGAAAAGGGAATATTTCCTTTTTACACAATGGCTATGTCTACACTTGTTAATTTAAGTCGACTTACTTAAGTCAACTTAAAGCCGACTTAGTTAAGTCGACTTAGTGTGTCTACATTTAAAATTAAAGTTGACTTAAAGGGTAACTTACAAAGTTGACCTAGAGCGTCCACACTGGATGCTCTAGGTCGATTTTGTGGGGCCAGGGGGACCTTGGGCAGGTCCATCGTGGTGGGGGAGCACCCCTTGTGTACAATGGGGCAAAGGGGGACAGGGACCCTGGCAGGGCATGTGGGCAGGGTGTGACACTGTCTGGATTTAGGGAAGCATTTATGATATTATTTTCTATGGATATCTCATAAATGCTATAATCCATATATGGGGCCTAAAGACAGAATTGTGCTTGCTCTTGCTCTTTTTAGCATTAGCTATATTGACTCCATTTTATTTTGTATAACCTTTAGCTGTTAGGCCCCTTGAACATTGTTTTTTACTATATAACCTTTAGCTACTAAAAACCCCCAGGCCGGATGCTTATTCTGCTAAAAATACAAGCGACGCCTGAGTGGGACGCGCTGCTATCCAGGCGTAGCAAGCAACCACGAGTAACGGAAAGTGTCTGCGGTCGGATTAATACCTGTACCTGTCAAAGATGAGTTATGACCATGACGTCAGATACGCTGTAACCAAAGAGTATAACTATACTGCTTTTCCCACTTGTTTTTGTTGCCTTTGTTTCCCCTTGGGGGGTGCAGAGACAACCTCGCGGCCGCGATAATAAACAAGAGCTCTTTTCTCTCCTTCAGTCTCGTTGGTCAGTTTGTAGGGAACGACACATAGGAACTATGTCATGTTTGGTATCAATAGAAAGGTAGTAATTTGTTGGGAATGATTATATAGTTTATGTCTAGGAATTGTATTTATATTAGAAGTTAGTTACTTAGGAATTTGGTGTTATATCTATACTTTAACTTGTGTCATTCTGGAGAAATGCCTTAGACAGGAGAGTGTGAACAACCATTGTCTCCTTAATGGCTCATCAGGTTTCTCCCTTTGGCCTATTGTAGGTAGGAGCTTCCTCAACATTACAACCATTGTCTCCTTAATGTTAATATATAAAGGTATATATATAAATAATTGATTATATATATACATATATATAATCATCTATTATATATGATAGATAATATATAATTAATATATAATTAATATATATTACATATAATATATATATAATTACAATTTATATGATTCTATATAACATTTTATCTAAATTAGGAAAAAGTGACAGTCTCTAATGGACTTGCTGATGAGATTACTCCCATTTAAAAAAAAAATCAGTAAAGAGGAGGAGGAGGAGAATCAACCAATATCTTAAACAGAAAAAAAAGTTTTACTGAGTGAGACAAACACTGTAATTGAATTCATCAGCTGTGACTTCCAAGCAGCTGCTACTGAATTATCAAAAATAAACAGGTGCATTGGATATCAGGGTAACAAATCTGGTTTGAACAAACCAGCTGGATTACTTCAAATTAATTGAAAATAAGCAAGAACGTAAGTTAGGCTTGATCTTAAAAACTGTAAAAAAGTAAACACTATCACAGAAGGTTGTTTTAAATGGGACTGAGAAAAAGACATCCTACGTGAGAAAGCTTCTTCAAGGAATTACAAGGAGAGGATGATAAAAGGATTCAGATGGACTATACATGCATAGGGTGGGTGTATTTATGACAATTCATGGAGGTAGAGATTTTAGTGTTAGAAAGAAAACAGTATTGTCTTAATATAGAGCTAATTATAAGGAAAAGGAAAACGGCAATACCCTGAGTTAGGTGATAAATGACTAAAAATAAAAGACTTACTGACCACAATCATTATAGTTCTCTGAAATAATTTCCTATATAGTTCCACACATTTGGGATAAACAAGTTCCCATTGCTTGAAGTAGGAATTTTGTAGAAAATAGCTTCCAATGGTGTGCCTCTACTTTCCTTGACATGGGATTCTGATGTTATCAAAGGAGGTCTGTTACTTGATTAACCTCCAGTCCCTCCCTCTAATTGTAGAATTCCTTTGCAAGAGATTCCTCAAGAAGTGAAGAAGGTGCCTGAGAGTGTGAATCCATATTGGAAAGTGTCAGACAAACACAGTTACTGTGGCAAATTAACAATTCTTCTCTGAGAATTATGGTCCTTATGGAGCCTCACCTTGCACATCTGCAATTTTAAATTTGACTTTCTACTGAACTAATGTTTATCCTAACAGTTTTGCCTGTTTAATTCAGACTTGGGACAAAACCGAGTTATGCTGTATGTTGTACATTGCCAATCAGACATTCAACTGGTGATAATCATTATAATACTCAAAGGGTATGTCTACACTAGCAATTTAGGTCGACTTAAGGACCCTTAAGTCGACCTAAATTACTCCCTGTCTACACCGGACTTTCATTAAGTCGACTTAAGAAATTCCTTAAGTCGACTTAATGAAAGCTTAAGTCAGCTTAATAAGAACCACTCATTAGGTCAACTTAAGCCTTAAGTCGACTCCTTAAGTCGACTTAAGGACAGTGTGTACGTGTAGCAACCCTTAAGTTGACTTTATTAAGTCGACTTAAGGGTGGTCAGATCGACTTATCAAAGTGGACTAAGTCAAATTAAAGTTAAGTCGACTTAGTCCACTTTGTTAAGTCGACTTAATAAGGTTGGCATTAAATCGACTTAAAGTTGACCTTATTAAGTCGACTTAACAAAGTCAACCTAACTTTTTGGTGTATACATAGCCAAAGAGAATGTATTATAGTTATCAGTTATATTTTTCCTAATTACACAAAAGTCCAGAGTGAACAATTTTTAAAATTTACTTTCAATCACTTTATTTTGTATATTGCCAGCCATATAAGCAAGGTAAGCAATATATAATGCCAGCTCATTAAAGGAAAACAACTATTAACTGAGCTCGTAGGCAGAAATTCACCAGTATTTCAAGAAGTGTCTTTTATTAAGTTCGCTCTAATTTGGTCAAAGAAGGCAATCAAGGGTATAGGGAATGTGTCCTTTAGTCAATCAGGAAGCACATTTACAATAGAAAGAAAATAAGTGACATATTGTTCAACTAGTCTAGTTGTAGTTTAAAAAGTGTTGTGTAGTCATGAACCAGAAACAAAGCCTAGAAAACACAATTATGTTTTTGTCTCAAAGCCCCACAAAGCACTGATCTTGAAAAAACACCAAGGAAATTCATATGCAGAACAAAACAATCTTGTTCTGAGCTACTCTAAATTATCTGCCTCTCACGTCACTGCTTACTAAAGCCTTGATTTAGCAAAGCGCACACATTCTTAACCTAGCATTGACCTCAGTGGCACTACTCATGCTGAAACCCAACCATTTGTTTGACTGAAACGAGGCCTAAAAATACTTCTCTCTACAAGTGATCCAAAACATACAACATTTTGTTGTTAATTATAGTTATCAATGAGTGACACAATGATCTTCATTAAGTACACACCTGTTGATGTCCCATACTTTACTGCTGTTGTCCATGGAAGCTGAAGCCACAAAATCTCCACAGGAGTGCCATGAGCAGTCCCAGACTGCATGGGTGTGTCCTTCTAAAGTCAGAATGCATTCACCCTTTGTGAAGTCCCATATCCGTATTGTTGTGTCGCCACTTGAAGTGACCAATCTGGTGCCACTATTACCAGGAAAAAAAAAGAAAAGGGGTCATTAGCAAAGATGGAAGGCAAGATTATTTCAAGGTCTTCTGCAAACCGTCTTTTTTCTCTCTATATAAATACAGGATGGGTACTTATAATTACATTTTAATTTAAATATAGAAATAAAAAAGAAATATGCTAGAAAAATTCTCAGCAAAGTCCTGTCTTTACACAGCTTTCTGCTACAAATAAAGACGAAACTGGCATTTTCATGTGTTAATGAAGTCATATTGGGAGAAAAGAAAAAAATTACATAAAATAACTTCTAGTGAAAAGTAAACACGGATTTAAAAAAAAAACACTCATTTTTACTAATTATTTTAAAAGGTTCAGCAATAAAGTAACTTAAACTCAAACAACTGCTTTCATAAGCAAGTATATACTTTAAGGGAAGAGGGTTGTTTTTTGTTTTTTTTTCAAAAGCCATTGTAGTTTTTAACCTATAAATCATTGTTTAAACATTATAATTCTCTTCTCTCTCAGTAAGCTTTCAATATAGTCTTCAACACACAACAGCTTCCCTATATATATTATATACACGTGTGAAAACAGAACTCCCCTCAGATTTTTTGTCAGTTCTTCAGCTGATGTAAATACACAGAGCTCTACTGAAGATAACAGAATTTCCTCACTTTGCACCACTCAATGATCTGGCTCTCTATTTTATTTATAAATGAATCATAGAAAAAATGATCTTGCATCTCATACTAAAAGTAATACCACAAATTACTTTAATCTAAGCCTGGTCTACACTGCTGACAAAATTTGGCAGCAATCGACGGGAGATATGCAAACTACATAGAGTACCTTGTGAATCTCCCATCTGTTTCCTAACATATACTTAATGCGGCATACCCATTATGCTGCGCCCATGGAAATACCCTCCCGGCAATGCAACATTACTCTTTTTGTGGGATGGATTAACAGCATTGACTTCCTGATTGATAAAGTGAGTCTCCACTAATATTCCTGATAGCTCTCCCGTATCAAGAGAATAGCTGTGGAAACAGAATCAGAGTTTAAGACCAAAAAAGACCCCAGATCATCTAAGATGAACTCCTGTGTATGACTTAACACCCTCCAGTCACCCTCTATACTAAAACCAATTTGAATTAGACCAAAACCTTACAGTCCTCAGGAAACTAAATTATCGTATGGGTGGATCTTGCCTTCAAGATAAAAGAAATTCAGTTTGTGAGACTAGTGGAGGTGGTGCTGTCCAGAGTTGAGGACTCTCTGATTAGAAAATTCTTCCATCTCCCCCCTGACATGGAAATGTGAGGACTGAGAACAGCTGCAGTACCAACCTGAGGGATCACCTCAGGACATCACTCCTATGAGTATACGCAGATTGATGGCAACCTGAGATATTCAGTCTTCTGTGGCTTGTAACAGAATGGCCTTTTTTACATCCATTACTTCCTCCCCCTCTTTCTTTTCCAATAGATGTCTGACAGATTGTTGCGTAAACATATGTACTGAGACAGCTTGAAAAATGCGTCTCATTTATCGGATAGATCTTAAAGGCTCACTTGGCATTATGAAATATTGCCTAAGGGTATGGATACACTGCAAAAAACAAACAAACACAGTAGTGAGTCTCAGAACTTGGGTCAAATGACTCAGGCTATGGGGTAAAAATAGCGGTGTAGACGTTTGGCTCAGGCTGGAGGTAGGGCTCTAAGGCCTGACCCCCCCCACCAGACTTCAGAGTCTGGCCTCCAGCCTGAACCCAAACATTTATACTGCTATTTTTAGCTCTACAGCATGAGCTCTGCAAGCCCAAATCCATTGACCCAGGCACTTAGGCTACATCTACACTGGCAATTTAAGTCGACTTAAGGAGGCTTAAATTGACTTAAATTAAGCCACGTCCACACTAGGTTTTCATTAAGTTGACTAAAGAAATTCCTTAAGTCGACTTAATGAAAGCTTAAGTCAACTTTATAAATACCACTCATTAGGTGGTCTTAACCCTTAAGTCGACTCCTTAAGTCGACTCAAAGACAATGTGGACATGGAGCAACCCTTAAGTTAACTTTATTAAGTCGACTTAAGGATGGTTAGGTCGACTTTAACAAAGTGGACTAAGTTAACTTAAAGCTAAGTCAACTAGTCCACTTTGTTAAGTCGATTTTAATAAGGTCGACTTTAAGTCGACCTTATTAAGTCGACTTAACAAAGTCGACCCAACTTTTCCTAGTGTAGACATAGCCTTAGAGGCATTACTGCAGGTCTTTTTTTGCTCATATATCCTAAGTATAGTTTTGGGTGATTTTTAACACACATGATTTGTTAAACCACCTCATGTCAAGGAGAAAATGTTCAGATTAAATTTCCCCATAATTTTAAAATTATAGGGCCCATTTCTTCTACCCTTTCTCAAACATTCCCAAGGATAAAAAGCATCCAGTTTGAGGAAGGTTGCAGATCTAGACTAATTTTGCTAAATTGCTGAAAGTAAATTAATGAATCTCTTGCTCGTTTAATAAATCAAGCTAACTGATTTTAAGGGACATAAAAATAACACAGTGATGAGCTATGATTCCATTTATTTATTTATAAAGATCACATTTTGGAAGATGGGAGGGAAATTTACTTAAAAATATATCTTTAGGCTAAGAATGTTTAACATTTTTATTCAAAAATAATTTTAAAACAAATTTGGAAACAGCTATAAAATAGATTTGATGGAAAATGTGACTAATTAAAAATGATAGCAGCATTTGTAGTTGTGATTCATAATGAGTCTTTATTAACACCCATATTTTTAAATACATAATCCCTAAAAAGCTACATGAAACATTGGCTCAATTTTTTTCTTTCTTGGGTATGTAAGCTAGACTTTTTGATGTAAAATGCCTGAAAACAGGTATACACAGTAAAGTTGTCTAAAGGGATCCCAGCTGGCATTCTGTGGCAATACAAATGGAGTCTAGCTCTTCTCCTTTAACAAGGGGGAAGGCAGAGTGTGTGGCAGCCAAAAATATTGCAAGTAAAAGGAAAGCTCCTAGAAAGTACAGCTTCTGGTGGTGATAAGTAAGTGTAAGGAAGGTGCAAAATAAAAATACCCAGTACCACATCTTATGCAATATTAAAGGTCCGATCCTCACCTCATGTAAATCAAGTGTAGCTTCATTAAAGTCAATGGGGTTACATTGAGTATTTGCCTTTATATCCATGCCATCCCCAACACGCCTGGCAGCACAAACAAAACCCACAGTTAACACACATGCTGTGCAGTGTTAGTGGGAATGTCTGTTGTTGGACCCTTCAGCAGTGCAGGAGTTAATTGGGCCTGGGAGCAGCAGCCAGTTGGATGCTAAGATTGCTGAGCCAGTCAGGGGCAAGCAGCTGGTATATAAAGGGAGCACTAGCGCTAGACATTCAGTCTGCTGAAAGAGCTGGAAGGAGAATATCCTCTCTCTGGCTGGCTGTAGTAGTCAGCACCCTGAAGAGCTCTGAGTGTGAGGCACTGGGGATCCTGAGAGGTGTAGACTGCAGAAGCAGCAGTCCAGCAGTGGGGATCCAGGACTGGATGGCAGCTGGACTCTGGACCAGTGTGCAACTGGGGGCTGTGGGGAAAGTGGCCCAGGGAGTTGACACGGACTGTTGTGGAGTGACTGGAGGGAGGCAGAGGCCTCAGTAGAGGTGTTTAAGGTCCCTGGGCTGGGGTCTGGAGAAGTGGGTGGGCCTGGGTCCCTCCCTACTCCCCCAACATGCCAGGAGTGGCACGGGTGCCAGGATCAGCACAGGCTTGCTAGCCCATTGACTCTTTTAAACTAGTGGGCTGTATTGGAGCGAGTGGAACAATACGCCAGATGGGGTGGACTTGGACATAGGCTCAGCAAGGGGGCTGAGGTCGTAGAGTGGACTCAGGAGTAGAGTCTGACATTTTAAAAGGCAGAGCACTGATCACCTGTAGGGGGATCACTTGAGTTATATTCACCAATATCACCACCAGGAGGCACACTGCAGGTGGGTCGAGTGCTGACTGCTACATCCAACAGCGTTTCAGTACTGAAAACATATTTTGAAGTCATGACATTGGCAAACTTGGATAAGCACTTAAATAAGTGATAATGAAGACACACACACCAAAGTTTTAAAAATCTAAAGTTAGGCTTCTGAATCAAAATGCCCTGATGACAAATCTGTTATACACACATTAGTTCTGCTTAATTCTCCCTCTCACCAAATTTGTGTTACCTAACTGCAGCATTCCTTCCATTTACAGATGAAGTGCAGATACTGAGATAACATTTCATTCTCTACAGCTAATGACTTTACATGTCTGGTATAATAGTGAACTGTATATTTGCCTGATTTTAATCTCTTAATAAAGTGACATTAAATTATACCTGAAGCAAATGTTTATCTGTTTATACTATACATACAAAGATCTATGATGGATTATTGCTATTTCTACTGAAATATATAGTAACTACTCAATACAAAAATATATTGTAAATGCCACACCAATGCTGAGGTAACTCGGCCCGTTATTAGCAGTAATTCTCATTAGGGACTTTACAAATGTAAGATTCATTAACAGGAGAAAAGAGTTTTGGTTAATTAGATGGAGGGCTTTCTCTCCCTCCATCCCCTTCCTGGCGTAATCAATATTTACATTTCATGGATTACTGGAAGAACCTTACTAAGACTGAAAGAGAAATGCACTTGGACGTAAAAAGTAATTTAAGTTAAACATGATGTTACTTGCCTAATAATGGATTTGTGCCTACGGGCTTGATCTAAAGCCCTCTGAAGTCAACGGAAAGTCTTCCAGTGAAGCCAGTAGACTTTGTATAAGGCTCTATAAGCACATGTCAGAGATGGTTTAAGAGGGTACTTGGTCCTGCCATGAGTGCAGGGGACTGGACTCGATGACCTCTCATGGTCCCTTCCAGTTTCTATGATTCTATATGCACAGGGATTAACTGACCCTCAGATTTGGGATTGAGAAAGGATCTTCACCTGGGCAGTTGTTTAGAGATCTGGAGATTTTTATCTCCACCTGAAACAGACTCAGGGGAAGGCTGTTATATTCTATCTGGTTAATTTCCCATAATTGCAAAACAAGCAGACAGATGTTAGTGGCTTTCTTGTCTAATTGTGTGTTTCCAGATGTTTATTCATTTACTGTAAATGGCATTAATAAATTATCATCCATGCATATACAGAAGGGAGCACAATATTGATATAGGACACAATCCCAACTTCTGCTTTCAACTCACACACTTGGAAATGAGTGTGCACAATTTTGCATACTAACTATTACAAATTAGACCATATTCTTTCCTGATCTCTGAAAGAGAATGACAATCAGCTTAACAATCCTACACTGATCTAATAAGAGTTCCCCCCACCCATCCATAATTTTTAGAAAGACCAAAGGTTTATTAGGAATAAAATATGCTTTATTATTAAAAGTAGTGCTTCATATTTTATCCTCAGTACAGATTTGATTAACTCTGTAATTCCCTGCATTGTTTCAAGAGCTGAATTTCCGTGCTAAACTGCACTTAAAATTATTAGAGCTTAAGGAGTTTTGGAATGATCAGTTTCACCTTCTTCAGATGAAAACAGAGCATTAACTAACTCTTGCTAAATTTTCCTGAACCCTTTCCTAATTTTGTTATAAACTAAAAAAATGCAAGATAGATGCTTTCAGATATGTGATCAAAGATGGGGACTGCCACAGCACACAGCCTCTTGGAGTGAGCTTAATAGTGCCCCCCCAAATCCTATGAATTGATTGCCATACATACCATTGGCAGATACATGTATTTAATTCTGATTGCTGGTCTCTGTACTTGATTCCTTTACCCTGCTGTTCTGTTCTTCCCACCAATTGCCAAGTCTTTTTCAACCCTAACATCTACATTCCGGCATCCCAAAAAATTCTCTAGACACACACCAGGGACCACACAGACTTCCTACACTATACTTTTATTCTCTTCAGCACCATCATTTTCTTTAGACTTTAATCTGTTTCATATTTCTAATGTAACAAAATAGGCCAGAACCCCAGATTGGGGCAACTCCATTGACTTCCACTCATTGAGAAACCATCTAGTAATGTTATACTTTTTCAGTAGTCAAGTTCCAAAGGGGTAGCTGTTGTAGTCTATTGCAGAAAAACAGAGTCCTGTGGCACTTTTAAGAACTAAGATTTATTTATCGCATGAGCTTTCGTGGAAGAAAATCCCACTTCATCAGACGCTTTGAAGCTTCAAAGCATCTGATGAAGTGGGATTTTCTCCTACGAAAGCTCGTGATAAATAAATCTGTTAGTCTTTATAAGTGCCACAGGACTCTTACTTTTTCAGTAGTGCTACAGCAGCCAGGTCCCAGACTGTGAGACATTAGGATGCTACAGCTACAACGTTTTAATTAATATAACTCACTGCTTTTCTTATACATTTCCCTCCCCCTCAATTTTAGCTCCTTTAAATAGATGCCAGATATTTTTTTTAAATATAAAAATATGTATTTCTCATTTAGTCATTTTAGTGGATAGTGCAGCTGCAGTGCTGGAAAATTTCACTCTCTCAAACGAAATGGAAGTCTTCATGTTTCCTTGAAGAAAAGTAGAAAACCTTTACATTGGGAGCAACCTATCACCACATTTTTCCAAAGATATAAGTAACATGTCTATTTTAAACTCAAAGCTATATTATAATTATTATTTTGTGGCATGTAAACCAAGGTAGAAGATAAAGAAAGGATGGAAGAAAACAGAAGGTCAAGGAATGGGTATGCTTTACACCTTTATTTCTGATGTTACCATCCCATTATGGAGAAGGAGAAAACAAGAAACATGGCAAGAGTGACAACTGGATAATTAATCTAACCTATCATGATCTCATCGGAGATACTATCACAATCCATCACCCAATAATTAGTCATCCATTAGGCAGCAGTTGAGGGAGAAAGGATGGCTATTTTGCATGTCACAATCTCATTACTCAGCAATGATCTGGAGGGGAGGTATGTCAGAAAGAAGCAATTATGCTTTAGAATTGTGGACTCTGCATTTTTGTGAGTTTCTAATATTCATTTGAGGTTATATCAGTGCAAAATAAATGATCTGGTAATGTTTGTTTTAACACTTGTATAATATTCAAAGTATATTTTGTTCCTTCTTTCTTTTCAAAGCCTCATTCTCTCACTAACATCTCCACAAGTGGGTAATAGACAATTTCTCTCAAAACAGCTGCCTTTTGGCCCTTGCTTATGAATCCTCCTTTTGATGCTGGTGATCCTGCCAGTTGTTGTCTTTGTCTCTTAATTTGTCTTTTTAGGTGATGCGAAATGTGTCAGCCGACTGTCACATTTCCCTGATCCTTTTATGCCTCCATGCATAGCAATCACCTTGCTGGATTGAAAAAGGTAATGTGTATAGGCAGCTGCAAGTAGATCTCCAAACAGATTTTTATGCTATTGGTCTGAGATCTCTTGGTGAAACTGTGGCTGAGGGAAGGAATCCCTCACAGTGATATTGGGCAATTGAGTTTGTCCCAAATGTTCTTGTGCAGGGTTCATCCATGTCACTACTGCAAGGTCCATTCATGTCACCACTACCAAGCCACAGAACACTGATGGCCCATTTGTTGGAGAATTTGACTATTTTGATTACATGGCCATTAGCTTGGTCCTATTTTCATCATACCAAGATGGTACAATATTCTGGGGATGCTGGGATGTGAATAACAGCAACCTGGTTGATGCTTTTACTTCAGATGAGGTGTCAGTAAAAGACAGGAAGTGGCTAAATTCTAAAGCAAGTGAGGGGTGGAGCAGCAGACTTTAAAGTCCTTTATTATATGATTTGAGTCCTAGCAACCTGGGACACCTCTTCTCCTGTTGTGTGTAATTGTAACAGTTGAGGTCAACTGGAGCATTCTTGTTCAGTTACTAGATTAGAAATCCAACATTATCTTCCTCTCATATTTGAGAAAACTTGAATCTGCTAAACTTGGGTAACATGAGGCCAGTCTCTGCTTCCCAGTTAAGACCATTCCTGAGGTGGCAATATGGGGTTATTAGCCTACTTTTAGGAGACACCACAAGAGATTTAATGCAACTAATGTTCCAATGTATTCCACATGATATACATAAACTGAATGACATCTGTGCTACTTGAATGTGCCATGGGGACACAGAGTGCTTTGCAGACACAAAAATAGGCAAGGTTCCTATCCTGAGGACCTTACAGTCTAATATTTAGTAGATGAGCAGAGATTCATAGGTAAGAGTGATAATTATGGGTCTCAAAACAAAGACAAACAGGGTCAGAAGAACAGCTTGATGACTCTTCCTTCAAGTTTCGTTTCCTAACTCTAGGAGGAACAGTAGCAATATTAGGACCTCACTGGAGTTTAATAGTACAATGTCAGCTAGATGTGTTTTCAGAAAGAAAGTGAGGTAAATTTAAATTAATTTTATAAAATAAATCCACCATTTACAATAGTTTGACATACAGCCTAAGACATGAAACTATCAACTTTTATCATACTTGAGAAATAATAGCACAAATTAAAAAAAAAAAAAAGATCCTAAAGTGCAAAAATAACATTGCTGTTAATTATTAACAAGCATGTGATTATTCTAAATCTGGACTTACAGAATTATTCCTTGTGACAGATCAAGCTACCATTGAATGTGAAAAAAAAAAGTTTAATAGCTTTACCCCTCAGGTTATACCAAAAAGCTATTTTAGTTGCATTAAATTCCTTCACTGAAGCTGTATAGAAGGAAGGCCCCAGGGAAAAGGAAGGGAAGAAAAACAAACAATAGCAGGTTGCATGTGCACAGCTGGTTTCTTCCATCATTCAGATCTCATTACAAAACACAGGGACCAGGACACAACTCAGGAGACTATTTGCTGATGGACCCTGTTTTAGGCCATGTGATGAGGCTTGTGCATGCTGCTGTTTATCACCTCACACTAAACCATCTGGTGCTGAGAATGCAGCACTGCAGCTTCCGACTAAAGGCAGGAAATGGCCAATTATTATTTCAGCCATTTGCTCTGTTTTCATCTTGATTTCTTCTTCTTCACACAGGTTGTTGGTGGTGGGCCCTTATTACCGCTGGGTTACAGGAGAAAAGGTGGAATATGATTTAAATCCCAGGAAAAACACCCCACAACATGGAATGGTAGAGGAAGCTGATTCATTGAAATATAAAAAGGGGTGGAGTCAAGGGACTATTTAACTGGGCTGTAGCACCTAAGAACTCAGTCTGGATTCGGTATCAATGCCAGTTAGCTATCACGTATGGCTTAGTTTCTAGCAGAAACTCTTTTATACTCAAGACTGAGGCTGAAAATGTGGTTTATTTACTGAATTTTGCTACTTTATAAATCAGATTGATAATAGTTTTTTTTAATTAAGCCCCCTATTTTGATGAATACAATGCCTTCCCTCTTCCCAACTTATTCTATGAATCTACAATACACGTATCATGCTGTAACTGCAGTAGGACAATCCTTTAAAAATAAACAAGCCTAGGAAAGAACCCATTTTATTAATCTGCATACTACATCATTTATCCAGCTAGCTGTTGTCACGAGAAATCAGAGGCATATGATAAGATCTTTCTTCTCTTTATTTATCATCAAAACTTGGACAAGAATGAATTTAATTTCAAAGATGCAAATTCAGTCCTAAACTGGTATTTATAAACCAATTAAGACATTTCAGGTCCAGCAAGCACAGTAGCAAGCACTTGCTGGCAGAAGGCTGGCACATTGCTCCTCCTCACAGGAGCAACAGATCACTCCAAAGTGCCCTCCTTGAGGAATCCTGTCCAAGTCAGCAGGCTCCATGTACTCAAACTACTCCTAGTTGTTTCCCTGCTCTCCAATGCTGTACTGGGATTGGCTGGGCTTAGTCCCAAATGAGTGCTCACTGACTTTGCTACATACCACTACAAATCAGATAAGAAAAGTTGGAAAAAGAGTAAAGATAGAAAATGGAGAAACTGGAGAAAGTCCAAAGAAGAGCAACAAGAATGATCAAAGGTCTGAAACACTTAACTTACTGAGGGAAGATTGAAAGAATTGAGTTTGCTTAGTCTGGAAAAGATGATACTGAGATGGGACATGATAACAGTTGTCAAGTACCTAAAGAGTTGTTTCAAGGAGGAGGGAGAAAAATTATTCTCCTGAACAGCTAATGATAGGACAAAAAGCAATGGAATTAATTTACAGCAAGGGAGGTTTAGGTTGGACATTAGGAAAAAAATTCGTAACTGTCAGGGTGATTAACCACTGGAATAAGTTGCCTAGGCAGGCTGTGGAATTTCCATCAGTGGAAATTTTTAAGAGCAGGTTAGACAAACACGGGTCAGGGATGGTTTAAGATGGTACTTGGTCCTGCCATGAGTGCAGGGGACTGGATTTGATGACCTCTCATGTTCCCTTCCAGTTCTATGCGTCTATGTTGACAAAGGACAGAGCAACAGTCAGTGTTGAAGTGTTTGGCTAGGCTCTCCACATTCAAATTTGTTGTCATTCCTCATCCTCCACTCGGTCATACTGTCACCAGTTTTTGCCCCCCCCCCCAGTCTCATTCAAGTTGTATTCCACCATATTTCATTAGCAGTCACTGCTTGGAAGGAGTTGTCCTGAAGGAACCAGGTTCTCCAAGATCATTGGCCTTTCCCACCATTTTGTTACTCTGTAGCCTTCCACAATGATATTTTGGGGTGATGGAGCCCAGTGCGGACTTCAGCCTCTTGATTAGTAGTATATGTCCATATACAGTGGGTGCCTCAGATGATGCACCTATTTTGTTTCTTCTTTTCAGTGAAGGCATCCTGCTGCCTCAGTAATGGTAGTGCAGTCCCAGTGAGGAAATATAGCAACAGTGTGAGAGTTTGTTTCAAGGTTTCTGTGTTGATCCTATAGGACTGATTAAATTCACTGTCAATTGTGTGTATATGGCTCAAGCATGATGATGGCACAGTACTCCCCAGTTAATTAATATGGGGTAAGAGATTACTTAGCATATTTTGGAATCAGTTACTCTTGTGTTGGCCAGTTTCAGAAGTATACAATTCCTGGAGTTTTCATTTTTCAGCTTTTTGAGGCACTCTTTGAATGTCAGCGTATGATCCAATAGGACATTAAGTACACTGGATGTTCATAATGCTCAAGGACAGGTATTCGGAGTTTTTGCTTAGTCTGATGGTGTTTCAAATGGAAGGTACATGCTTTGTCATCTACAGTTAGCATTCAGGAGTTATATGCAACAGTATTCTCCAGGTACACTCAGTGAGTCAAATTAGAACATGCTTCATATCCTCAAATTGTTCTGGTTTGGTAGCAATGCAAAGATCATCTGCATAAATGAATCCTCAAAAGTCAGGGAATTCTGGTTGGTCATTAGTGTAGATGTTAAACAGAAAAGGTGACAGCATTGAACTTTGGAGCAATCTATTTAATTGACTATGCCATAGACTTCTGACCACCCATCTTGACAAACGTACATTGATTCTTGAGCAGGGAGCAGATGACCTGGACCATTTTGCTATTTTAAAAATTCTTACCAGTTTCACTAGAAGCACAAAATGGTTTACTGAGTCATAAGCAGCTAACAGATACATTCCTTGTAATTTTTCAAGTTTCAAAGCCATCTTCAATGTACTGAGTTAGGTTTGCAACTTCACCACAGCATGAACGTTCTGGGCAGAATCTGGTTTGGTCATCAGCCAGCTTCCCTTCCACTATTGGGGCTATTCTACTTATCCACTCATATAGCTTGTAGATTGAGTACAGTAAGGATATTGTATTGTAGTTTGAGTACTGTAACCTGTTTCCACTGCCATGGGTAACTGCAGCCTGTTTCCACTGCCATGGGTATCTGCATAGCAGGAATTAAAGAAGCAAGTACCCATCTCTATGCTCTTGTTCCAAGCACAGCAATAGATCATTAAATATACAATTGAGACCAGCTGCCTCTCCACAATTCAGCATTTTCATTGCTGTTACAATGAGAGTCTTGTGGCACCTTAAAGACTAAAAACTAACAGATTTCTAGTCTTTCTTAAAGACTAAAAACTAACAGATTTCTGCAGCCCGCAAAAGCTTATGCCCAAAGAAATGTGTTAGTTTTTAAGGTGCCACAAAACTCTCGTTGTTTTTGCTGTATACAGAGTAAGACGACTACCCCTCGAGAACTTCCTTGCTATTCTCAGATCTCAGTGCTCATAGTGGACTTTGGAATTGATGAGGAGTAAGCAAAGTTACTGCCTAATATGTTTCATTTTACATTGCTTTGTGGACTGATTTACCTTTCAGGATGAGTAGCTTTGCAATTCGTTTGGGAGAGAATGCAGTGATCCCCTTTTCATTGTTGTCCATCAGAGTTCATATTGCAAATGATGGCCTGCGCTTTCTTGCTATTATGGCATAGGTTTGTTGGCTCAATCAGGTCCCTCCAGTGGTTGTACCATACTTTTCTAATCTGTCTCATAAGCATTTCCCTGAGCCCAATAGTTTCTTCACTAAAGGGAACCAAGACAAACAGTTCTGAATATCTCTTATGTTGCTGCATTGTTTCTTCTGTAACCTCAGGTACAGGGAGATGTGTCAGATATGTTCATGGTGTGGCCTATTAATCTCCCACTGCAACTATCTGTGAAAAAGACCAAATCTGACAATGTGCACCTAGACCACAACAGAACACAGATAGATGGTGGACTATAGCCTGGGCTGGATTCAAATGTGACAGTTTTCAATGAGAAGCTCTGAGTCCCAGTACAAATACCCTGAGTGATAAAGTTCTTTCCCGTCTGGTCCTCCCAGAAATTCAAGTAGCTTCCTTCCAAATTCATGCAATTAAAGAATAATTAAAGTGAAAATTTTAAATAATTTAGGCACCCAGTAGAGGGATAAGTACTTAGTACACTCTAACTTGCCTTTAAAGAGGTTTTGGAAGCAACCAAAGGAGGGAATTAGAATGTAAAAGCCAAAAGATAAAAATTGAAAACCTGCCACACTAGTTGCAAATAAAACTATCATTTGCCATCTGCAGCTCAGTATCTGGGAATAGAAACATCTCTTCGTGTCAGATTAAATTTTGGGGTAATTTAGTTTGCATATGCCCATAACAAGCACCTAGGGCAAATCCAACAAAGGATGCAGAACACCAGTTTTGACTGAACATTTAACGCAAAGGGCAGAACCTTAAAGTTACATTTGAAAATTCTCTTATCCGACACATTGCAATGATGGGGGAATGCCATTAGATGTAAGGAAAGCTATTTTGTTCAAACAGAACATTTTAGGGACTATGTATAGCCTGATGGGACCAATTCTTCCATTCTTATGTTGGAATAACACTCAAGCAAGTTCTCCCCCATTATCTTCATGGAGCATAATCAGATAGATTCATAGATTACATAGCCTGAAGGGATCATTGGTTATGTCTCCACTTGTAATTTTAAATCGACTTAGTTAAGTCGACTTAGTGTGTCTACACTTAAAATTAAAGTCAGTTTAAGGGGGAACTTACAAAGTTGACCTAGAGCATCCACATGGACACCTAGGTCGACTTCTAGGGGCTAGGGGGACCTTGGGCAGGTCCACGGTGGTGGTGGTGGGGAACCCCTTGTGTGCAATGGGGCAAAGGGGGACAGGGACCCTGGCAGGGCATGTGGGCAGGGTGTGATGCTGTCTGGATTTAGGGAAGCACTTATGATATTATTTTCTATTCATATATCAAATGCTATAATCCATAGGAGCTATGTCATGTTTGGTATCTATACTTTATCTATATATATCTTTATCTTTATCTATCTATCTATACTAGATCTATACTTTAACTTGTAAAACCATTGTGTCCTTAATGTTAAGGAATGTGCCAGCTATAATGGGCCCAGGGAGTAACCAGATGAGCCATTAAGGACACACTGGTTGTATTCTTTATGTCCTTAATGGCTCATCAGGTTACTCCCTGGGCCCATGGTAGCTGGCACATTCCTTAACATTAAGGACACAATGGTTTTACACAGCCGCCTGTCTCAGGCATTTCAAGAAAATCACATAAGTTAAAGCATAGATATAACACCAAATTCCTAACTAAACTAACTTCTAATCCAAATACAATTCCTAGACATAAACTATATAATCATTCCCAGCAAATTACTACCTTTCTATTGATACCAAACATGACATAGTTCCTATGGATTATAGCATTTATGATATATGAATAGAAAATAATATCATAAATGCTTCCCTAAATCCAGACAGTGTCACACAGGGCTCTCCCCTGCCCTTTGGGGGGCATGTCAGGCTCCCCTTGTGCCTCCCCCAGCATTGAGGGCATTGGTATAGTCCTGGGGTAGCCCTAAGTCGACTTAGGGCTACCCCAGGGCTACACTGGCTTAATTCGACTTTAAAAAGTCGAATTAAGTCTTAAGTCTAATGAAAAGGTGGTTTAAGAAAGTCAACTTAATTTTCATTAAGTCGACTTTATTTTCCTTAAGTCGACTTAAGAAAGCTGCTTAAGTCGACTTAAGGAAACTGTAATGTAGATGCAGGGTAAATTAAGTCGACTTAAGCAAGCTTCAGTCGACTTAATTTACAAGTATAGATGGAGCCATTGTGACCATATAGATTTGATCTTCTGAATAAACTTCTCAGAATTAATTCCTGTTTGAACTGGATGTATATCTTTCAGAAAAAGACATCCAATCTTGATTTTAAATTTTTTAGTGATGGAATAGTTTACCAAGGATTGTAGTGGTTTTCTAATGGCTAATTGCCCTCACTGTTAAAAAATTGTGCTTCATTTAGAGTATGAATTTTGTTTAGTTTCAAATTCCATCCATTAAAACTTCTGATATCATTGTCTGCTAGACAGAAGAGCCCTTTATTAGCAGATCTGTTCCACATGCATGTCCCTGTAGACCAGGGGTAGGGAACCTTTTTGTCTGAGAGAGCCATGAACACCACATATTTTAAAATGTAATTCCGTGAGAGCCATACAATATGTTTAAAACTAAATACAAGTAAATGTGTGCATTTTATGTTTTAATTCATTGAATTTGAATTACTTTTAATTGAAATTTAATTTTAGAAAGGTTTTTAAAAAACCTTTAAAAAACGTTTTTAATTAAAATTAATTTTTAAAGGTTGGGTTTTTTTAAAAAGGAAGGAAAAAAAGAAGGGAGGAAGGAAGGAAGAGAGAGAGAGAGAAAAAGAGAGAAGAAAGGAAAAGAGAGAGAGAAAAAGGAAGGAAGAGAAAAAAGAAAGAAGGAAAGAAGTGGAAAGAAGGAAGAGAAAGGAAAGAAGAGAAAGAAAGAAAAAAGAAGGAAAGAAAAAAGAAGACAAAGAAGGAAAAAAGAGAAAGGAAGAGAAAGAGGAAGAAAGAAAAAAGAAGGAAGGCAAAGAAGAGAAAGAAGGAAAGAAAAAGGAAAGCAAAGGAGAGAAAGAAGGAA